>CM060919.1:677019659-677519659 GCA_030737875.1 Allium sativum
AAATACAACTAGAAGTGATACACGGATACAGAGCTTTCCGAGCATCGTTCCAGCTGTTAATCAGGACCCTGTGAATATAAATCTGCAAAACCAAAACTACTAGCTGCCCGTGTGGAAAATAGGGGCACCCAGAGTTTAGGATAAAACAATAAACTCCAGGTCAGTCATGTGACTGGTGTGAGAACTAAAACAGTTATTAATCTTTATTTTTAAAGTTAGGTAAATCAAGGGACCACGCCGTATAACACGGAACGGGTTTCCTCCCAAGGATACCAGTGCATAAAACAAACAGCGCAATGCTAAATAAAGAAAAATGAAGCTGTTATAAGACCCAGGTCCCATCACACAATGCAACGCAAGCCGGAGGATAGGGTTTTTACCTTATAACAGCCAAAGCATGCTTGATACGTTTAAAACACATTATTTGATACTATTATAGGTGTATAGTGTCAAAACAATTTCAATCATAAATATCAATCATAGGCGGCATGAATGACCCATACCACTATGTCGCCATACTAGGTTCTACAAATAAAACCGAAATACACGTATTGGAAATTGGATTTCCGTCATGAGTCGAGGCAAGGGGCAAGCTCCTCTCCGCGTTCGAGACACTCTAGCAAATGCCTCAGGACCCCACTATGATCCTTTGGAACCTCCAAGGCCGGTCCTCTCTTACTTTTGAGGATTGGCAATTCCTGAACACACGTTTCCCGGTCCTTACAGACCTATATCTGAGGCGCCTCGTATCCAACAACCACACAGGTGAAAAGTATATAAATGTCAGGGCTGGTAGGTCACTGACACCACCCTAGCTAGAAAGAAACGTCGTGCACTCCTTGGGTCCGTATCCCGTTTTTGACTCATACCGAGGTGTGAGGCTCGCGAATTCACGTTATACACAAAGCTACGCCACACAGGCCGTGCTTTGATCATCAACCACAAGACTTTGCTTTTCAACAGAAGCCTTGATCAATTGCCACTTATGCGTGCCACACTGGAAATCCACTCCATGCGACTGATGTCCATCGATATACAACCTCTGAGCTCGTACGTCTCAGAGAAGGGCGTTAAGCAAGAGAATAAATTCTCCGCCGCCAAACAGATGTATATTTAATAGAGATCAATCAACACGGAATAAAATCCAATGTCAGACACACAATCCATTTACAAGTTCGTTCTAGGTCTGAACGAAACCGGAGGCACTTTCCTCGCATATCCATCCATCTCCAAGTACGTCTGGACGATCACCAACTGATTCCCTCATCCTGGGTGTACAGCCCAATCAAGATCATCAGTAATCACCCAAACGATGTGAAGACTTCCGGTCTTCAACCACCGTCTTCATCTTCGACATCTCGTCGAATCGATTATTTAGAATGGGTATAAACCCGGCCTTTCTGAATAACCCACGTATATAATAAACGAATGTTACACAAACACAACAAACGCCTCATTCCAATTCAGAATATTCTTTTATTCACAAAAACACATTCTTAGGGAAATGTTCCCATTAATTTTATCCAAGATAAATTCTTCTAAATTTATTCTATAATCTTACTTTGGATATCATTTCAAACTAGTCGGGATTAGCGAACCACGCCGAAGTAATTATTTATTTTATTTCCCAATCCCAACCTATATATCCCATGGAGAAAACTGGCAACACTCCATATCTAACACCACGGTGTTATCGGTAAAGTTAATTACCATTTCACGTTCAAATCTAATTAAAGATTTAACTATCGCTTTGGAGCAAAACTGGTGGTACTCCATTCTCGATCACCTTTCAGATTTGATAATTTAAATTATCAATTCACTTTTCAATCTAATTAAAGATTCATTAAAACTCCACTTAGTTTTAATCTTCTCAAAAATCAACATCTTGCCTTTAACTGGGTTAAAGAACCAATGTCATCTAAAACACGATTCACGATAAACCCAAATCACATTTGATATTAAATACAAGGCTCTGAATAGAAAATATACCGGCTTATATTCAATATCAAATTCTGAAACCAACGAATATCGTATTGGAAATAACGATATGGAATATATCTTTCAAATTCCCATAACAATATCTGTATAGTCACGAAACCCAACATCGAAATATTCCGAAGATAATTTCGATTCAACTCCAGTCCAATCCACGTATTGGGAATATTGGTTATTTTTAAAATCACTTTCAAATTCAATTTATTTATATCAAAAATAAATTGATTTTAATTCTAGTTCAAAACTAGTTCATTTCGATAAATAAACTATTTTTATCTTTTCAAATGTGGAGTTTTTCATCCAGTTCTTTCCAATTCACATATTATGATTTTACACAAATTATCAATATTTTTAATAATTTTATCAAGGCCCGTACAGTCGATTTCCAACAATGGCCATCGAACTGCACTTATAGCGACCTTTTTCAAATTTGATTTGGACAAAATTCCAAATCCAACCGTTAGATTTCAAGTTTCTAATATTCGTTAGAAAGCTCTTTTCGATACGAACCCAACGGTTCCGGTTTTAGGAGAATCCGACGGTCGGATCTCCCGTAATGTCCGTTTGAAACAAATGGTCGAAATTCACGAACTGCCGCGGCGCGGCGCGTTCTATTCAGGCCATTATATTATATATATATTATATATAATATATTTCATCGATTTCTATTTAAAACGAATTTTATAAATCGTTTTAATTTCGTTTCAAAAACAATTTAAACTTCCATTTCAATCCCAAGCAAAATTGAATTCTTCTTTATAAATTCTGTTTAAAATTCATTTCTATTCAATTCAATTTGAATTCATTTCAAATTGTTTCCAATTCAATTCGAATTCGTTTTCAATTCGACTCAATTTCAAAGTCGTTTTCTATTCAATTCAATTCAAATTGGTTTTCTATTCGATTCAATTCAAATTGGTTTTCTATTCGAATCAAATTCGTTATATATGCAATTGAAATCAAATTCGTTCTCAATTCAATTCATTTCGAAATCGTTTTATATTCAATTCATTTCGAAATCGTTATATATTCAATTCAATTTCGAAATCGTTATATATTCAATTCATTTTGAAATCGTTATATATATTCAATTCAATTTCGAAATCGTTATATATCGATATAAATATCGTTCACGTCAAAATGACGTTAATCTAATCAACACGGCTTCATATATTTCTATTTTCAAATATTCTATTTCAAATATTTCTTTTTCAAATATTTCTTTTTCAAATATTTCTATTATTAAAATATTCCGTTCAACACATGACTAATCTCAACGGATGAGTACAGTCAACACATGAACCTTTATTTTATATTGATAAAGATATAAATTTTATTATAAAAAATATTTCGTTCAACACATGACTAATCTCAACGGATGAGTACAGTCAACACATGAACCTTTATTTTATATTGATAAAGATATAAATTTTATTATAAAAAATATTTCGTTCAACACATGACTAATCTCAACGGATGAGTACAGTCAACACATGAACCTTTATTTTATATTGATAAAGATATAAATTTTATTATTAAAAAATATTTCGTTCAATACATGACTAATCTCAACGGATGAGTACAGTCAACACATGAACCTTTATTTTATATTTATCTATATCTTCTGAATTGAAATGAGGCTCAATCAATCACCATATAAAGTTAATTATATGGATTTTCATACAACACATGTATATAATAGCATTGAAGAATAATCAACCATCAATCAAAGTGCACTACACTGTATAAGCATCAAATATAGATGTCTAACGCTTATAACAGTCTGTCAATCAATCGATCGACATATTCAATCAATAAGGATGAGTGAATTTCATATTTCATCCCAACACCCGTGTGGGGTTTCAAACAATCAAACACAGATTTTATTTGTGCAGTTGGGCGATGTGTAAAATTTATCGACCCAATCGATGTCCTTCAAATAGGTGTACATAAACAAACCATGCGGTTTGTAAATGAATATTTATTTATTCACATTCACGTTAAAAATTATATTTTTAACGATCAAACTATTTTATTCAACCTATGAATATCTATTCATTTCATTCTTTAAATAAAATGATATTTTTATTTTTCTAACATATTTTAGAAAATTTCGGCGGCATAACGGCACGATACTAGAAACGGGACAAGGTCTAGCCTTATCCCTGGTCTAGTGAAGGCCCACGCCATTCACACATCAATCAAATCAATTTATTTCACCCAACAATTCAATTTCAAATCAAATCATCTAATCAACTACACAACCAAACAATTTAACAAACAAGCCATCCATGGTCTGTGGATGACGGGTGTCGGGTGCTACTAAACACCGTCTGCATCCTAGTATATATATATAACTAGAAAAAGAAATTGAAGAGTGAGAAGTTCTCACCGATAGCTATCCTAACTCCACGGCACTTCTAATGCAGGAAATCTTCACTGTTCTCCTCTCTAATCACTTTCTTCGCCCGTAGCACTACATATATAAAATCATATTTTTACATCGATGTTCGATATATATAAAAATCAAATTTTTATTTCGTAGTTCAATATATAAAAATTATATTTTTATCACGCTATTTTCCATATAAAGATTTCGCCTTTTCTAAAATAAAGATTTCGCCTTTATAAAAACATAGACTTCGCCTTTTCAAATTTAAAGATTTCATCTTTATAAAAATCTCATTTTTATTTTTCTACACATATAAAGATGATATTTTTAGTATTCCTATCATGTAAAAATTATATTTTCACTTCTCTATCTAAACAAAAATCATATTTTTATAGTCGCTATATAGTAAAGACTATATCTTTAATACTTTAAAAATATAAAAATCATATTTTTAATTCTTCTACATAATAAAGATTATATTTTTATACCTCCTACATAATAAAGATTATATTTTTATTATCTATATTATATAAAAATTATATTTTTAACTTCTCTTTATTATAAAAAAATTATATTTTAACTCGCTATATATATGTAAAAGATCACATTTTTAATACGCTTTCATGACAACAAAAATCCCCTCTTTATACATTGTTATATATAATAAAAATCTGTTCTTTATACAACGATATGTAAAATAAAAATCCTTTCTTTTAGATGCAAAAATCCTTCAGGAAATAAGTAAATAAATTAAAAATAAATAAAAACTTACAACGCCTGCAATTCGAGGGGGTCGTTTGCTGGTCGTTGGGGGTTTGTGGAGTCTCGTCGGTTGCTGGAGGGCGGTTGCCTCGTTGGTGCTCGCGGAGTCTGGGGAGGGATGCGCGGTGGCTACTGGTGCCAGGCGGAAGCGGCGTGCTGGCTTGCGAGGCTAGGGGTTGGGCTCGGTTTGGGGGATTAGGGTTTTGGGGTTTTGCCGTCACGAGAAGGAGAGGGCGAGGCAGATCGGAAGGGGGAGGGGTGGGGCGCTGCACCTCCGGCGGCCTGGCGGTGGTCATGACGACGAACGGAGGGTGGCGATGGAAAGGATCGATCGATTCTTCTTCTTTTTTTCAATTTTAAAATGATTAGGGAGGGGGGGCAGGCTATAAGGATAGGAGAGAAAGGGAGTTTTTTTTTTATTTAATTCTAAAAGTTGACTTTTACTTATGACCTCAAAACGAGGCCCACCGCCTTTCGTCCATAGCATTTCGCCCCCATTCCGAACACAATGGGATATGCATCATAAGCTGATTCGGCTGTTACAATCGGTTTTCGTTAAATTTACATTTAAATCTCTATATTGAATTTTAAACATACATTTTAAATTACCCGGGTCACATACTAACTCTAAAAATTCCAGAAAAATATTTTCTAACTACGTATTGACGATACGGTCCTAACAAAACTAGTTTCGCCAGATTCTGAGTCTATATGAAAAATGGCCAATTTCCAGTCGATTAAAATCAACTGAAACTAGTCAAACGCGGTTTCCTTTGCCACGCTCACATATTGATTCGAAAAATTATGAAATTTGAAACCTAGCAATAACTTTACATCACGGACCCAACAAAAGTGGTTTCGTCGAAATCCGAGGTCGTTTGCAAAATGTCCATTTTTAAGGGCCTGAATTCCATAGCGACTATTCAGAATTTTCAACTGGACATATCTTTTGATCCCCGCTATGAAATTTCGATCTGTCGGATTCGTTGGAAAGATATTCCCAATTAGATCCTAATGTTTTTGGTTTCACTAAAATCCGGATTGTTTTGCACCCGGTACGTTCAATTGAAGTTTGAAATCGAATTATCGAACTACCGCGCCATTTTCAATTCTATTTATAATTATATATAAATATTTATATTCTATCGACGACGTATATAATATATACGTTCGAATCTATATTCAAAATAAATTTTCGTCGATATTATTTAAAATAATATATTTCAAATATTCGAAATTCGCTAAAATTGCCAAAATAAAAAATTTAAACTGGCCCAGATTTTGCGGGTTATTACAATCTCCCCCACTTAAAACTTTTCGTCCCCGAAAAGGAACAAAGTCGAAAGTGGTTTGATTAATCAACTCTACGTTCGATCAGGCTTCCATTCTCCAACTTTTCAGTTTCTGAGAATTTTCAAATTTTCAAAAATTTGGCTAACACCCTAAATTTTCGAAAAATTTCGCCATAACCTCCCCTGCACCGAGAGCATCGGGGAATTTCAAATAGCTTCCCCGGTCCTTTAGATCTCAAAAAGAAAAAGTAAAAGCCAAGCGGCTAGCCAATAGGCTCATAAAATCATCATCACCCAAACAAAACAGTAAATTATGTAATAAACATGTACCTATTTGTCGGGCAAACAAATTTTATTCTCTGCTCTAGCCTCCTTGCTATGACCTGTTCTATATAAGTATATGTATATACAAGCAAATGCGACCAATTTCCAGTATAATTCAATATTTGATGCTATTAGGCATAATGGTTCAAAATTATCAACCAAATAAACAAACAACGCAAACATCAATCAATTAGTGAATTAGAGTTTCAAATTCATAATTTTGATATTTATACAGAAATCATGTTTTTGATGCCAATTCACAACAATGTGTTCTAACTATATTGGTTTTGGTTCTCACACCAGTCTGATGGAAACATATAGATATCATACCTTCGAAACACGAACATAAATTCTGATGATGATATATCAATCATCAGAATCATCTCCGGGTGTCTAGAATGTGATTCCATATCTATCCAGTATATTAAAACTTCGAATATACGTTCATGACGCGTATATGCAAAGCCTTTATATACTAGATTGTCCATATTCAAAATAAATAAATATTCAAATACGTATAAAACGATTTAAATTTTCTAAACAAAATTGTTTTCATTTGAAAATATACTCTTCACACTCGTTCTAGGATACTACTGATCCTATCTCTAACGAGTCATTCTAATTGGATATTACTAATTCAATATCTGATGAATTCTTTCGTATGGTTCTAATGTGCCTTGTTCTCGAGCTCTGTAAACCAAAGCTCTGATACCAAATGTGACGGCCGGGAATTTCGCTCGATCTGAATCAGTCGTTAAACCGATCTAGACCGTTCGAAACCCCTGATCGTTTGAGAACAGGACAAAGTAGAACGCATACGGAAGAACATTTCATTGTTATTACAACAATTCCATCAGATACAAGAATATACAGAGTATAAATGATTAAATTACATTCGCCAAATATCAGAGATTACAATAAATTACATAGCAGCGGAAAAATATACAAAATACAACTAGAAGTGATACACGGATACAGAGCTTTCCGAGCATCGTTCCAGCTGTTAATCAGGACCCTGTGAATATAAATCTGCAAAACCAAAACTACTAGCTGCCCGTGTGGAAAATAGGGGCACCCAGAGTTTAGGATAAAACAATAAACTCCAGGTCAGTCATGTGACTGGTGTGAGAACTAAAACAGTTATTAATCTTTATTTTTAAAGTTAGGTAAATCAAGGGACCACGCCGTATAACACGGAACGGGTTTCCTCCCAAGGATACCAGTGCATAAAAAAAACAGCGCAATGCTAAATAAAGAAAAATGAAGCTGTTATAAGACCCAGGTCCCATCACACAATGCAACGCAAGCCGGAGGATAGGGTTTTTACCTTATAACAGCCAAAGCATGCTTGATACGTTTAAAACACATTATTTGATACTATTATAGGTGTATAGTGTCAAAACAATTTCAATCATAAATATCAATCATAGGCGGCATGAATGACCCATACCACTATGTCGCCATACTAGGTTCTACAAATAAAACCGAAATACACGTATTGGAAATTGGATTTCCGTCATGAGTCGAGGCAAGGGGAAAGCTCCTCTCCGCGTTCGAGACACTCTAGCAAATGCCTCAGGACCCCACTATGATCCTTTGGAACCTCCAAGGCCGGTCCTCTCTTACTTTTGAGGATTGGCAATTCCTGAACACACGTTTCCCGGTCCTTACAGACCTATATCCGAGGCGCCTCGTATCCAACAACCACACAGGTGAAAAGTATATAAATGTCAGGGCTGGTAGGTCACTGACACCACCCTAGCTAGAAAGAAACGTCGTGCACTCCTTGGGTCCGTATCCCGTTTTTGACTCATACCGAGGTGTGAGGCTCGCGAATTCACGTTATACACAAAGCTTCGCCACACAGGCCGTGCTTTGATCATCAACCACAAGACTTTGCTTTTCAACAGAAGCCTTGATCAATTGCCACTTATGCGTGCCACACTGGCAATCCACTCCATGCAACTGATGTCCATCGATATACAACCTCTGAGCTCGTACGTTTCAGAGAAGGGCGTTAAGCAAGAGAATAAATTCTCCGCCGCCAAACAGATGTATATTTAATAGAGATCAATCAACACGGAATAAAATCCAATGTCAAACACACAATCCATTTACAAGTTCGTTCTGGGTCTGAACGAAACCGGAGGCACTTTCCTCGCATATCCATCCATCTCCAAGTACGTCTGGACGATCACCAACTGATTCCCTCATCCTGGGTGTACAGCCCAATCAAGATCATCAGTAATCACCCAAATGATGTGAAGACTTCCGGTCTTCAACCACCGTCTTCATCTTCGACATCTCGTTGAATCGATTATTCAGAATGGGTATAAACCCGGCCTTTCTGAATAACCCACGTATATAATAAACGAATGTTACACAAACACAACAAACGCCTCATTCCAATTCAGAATATTCTTTTATTCACAAAAACACATTCTTAGGGAAATGTTCCCATTAATTTTATCCAAGATAAATTCTTCTAAATTTATTCTATAATCTTCCTTTGGATATCATTTCAAACTAGTCGGGATTAGCGAACCACGCCGAAGTAATTATTTATTTTATTTCCCAATCCCAACCTATATATCCCATGGAGAAAACTGGCAACACTCCATATCTAACACCACGGTGTTATCGGTAAAGTTAATTACCATTTCACGTTCAAATCTAATTAAAGATTTAACTATCGCTTTGGAGCAAAACTGGTGGTACTCCATTCTCGATCACCTTTCAGATTTGATAATTTAAATTATCAATTCACTTTTCAATCTAATTAAAGATTCATTAAAACTCCACTTAGTTTTAATCTTCTCAAAAATCAACATCTTGCCTTTAACTGGGTTAAAGAACCAATGTCATCTAAAACACGATTCACGATAAACCCAAATCACATTTGATATTAAATACAAGGCTCTGAATAGAAAATATACCGGCTTATATTCAATATCAAATTCTAAAACCAACGAATATCGTATTGGAAATAACGATATGGAATATATCTTTCAAATTCCCATAACAATATCTGTATAGTCACGAAACCCAACATCGAAATATTCCGAAGATAATTTCGATTCAACTCCAGTCCAATCCACGTATTGGGAATATTGGTTATTTTTAAAATCACTTTCAAATTCAATTTATTTATATCAAAAATAAATTGATTTTAATTCTAGTTCAAAACTAGTTCATTTCGATAAATAAACTATTTTTATCTTTTCAAATGTGGAGTTTTTCATCCAGTTCTTTCCAATTCACATATTATGATTTTACACAAATTATCAATATTTTTAATAATTTTATCAAGGCCCGTACAGTCGATTTCCAACAATGGCCATCGAACTGCACTTATAGCGACCTTTTTCAAATTTGATTTGGACAAAATTCCAAATCCAACCGTTAGATTTCAAGTTTCTAATATTCGTTAGAAAGCTCTTTTCGATACGAACCCAACGGTTCCGGTTTTAGGAGAATCCGACGGTCGGATCTCCCGTAATGTCCGTTTGAAACAAATGGTCGAAATTCACGAACTGCCGCGGCGCGGCGCGTTCTATTCAGGCCATTATATTATATATATAATATATATAATATATTTCATCGATTTCTATTTAAAACGAATTTTATAAATCGTTTTAATTTCGTTTCAAAAACAATTTCAACTTCCATTTCAATCCCAAGCAAAATTGAATTCTTCCTTATAAATTCTGTTTAAAATTCATTTCTATTCAATTCAATTTGAATTCATTTCAAATTGTTTCCAATTCAATTCGAATTCGTTTTCAATTCGACTCAATTTCAAAGTCGTTTTCTATTCAATTCAATTCAAATTGGTTTTCTATTCGATTCAATTCAAATTGGTTTTCTATTCGAATCAAATTCGTTATATATGCAATTGAAATCAAATTCGTTTTCAATTCAATTCATTTCGAAATCGTTTTATATTCAATTCATTTCGAAATCGTTATATATTCAATTCAATTTCGAAATCGTTATATATTCAATTCATTTTGAAATCGTTATATATATTCAATTCAATTTCGAAATCGTTATATATCGATATAAATATCGTTCACGTCAAAATGACGTTAATCTAATCAACACGGCTTCATATATTTCTATTTTCAAATATTCTATTTCAAATATTTCTTTTTCAAATATTTCTTTTTCAAATATTTCTATTATTAAAATATTCCGTTCAACACATGACTAATCTCAACGGATGAGTACAGTCAACACATGAACCTTTATTTTATATTGATAAAGATATAAATTTTATTATAAAAAATATTTCGTTCAACACATGACTAATCTCAACGGATGAGTACAGTCAACACATGAACCTTTATTTTATATTGATAAAGATATAAATTTTATTATAAAAAATATTTCGTTCAACACATGACTAATCTCAACGGATGAGTACAGTCAACACATGAACCTTTATTTTATATTGATAAAGATATAAATTTTATTATTAAAAAATATTTCGTTCAACACATGACTAATCTCAACGGATGAGTACAGTCAACACATGAACCTTTATTTTATATTGATCTATATCTTCTGAATTGAAATGAGGCTCAATCAATCACCATATAAAGTTAATTATATGGATTTTCATACAACACATGTATATAATAGCATTGAAGAATAATCAACCATCAATCAAAGTGCACTACACTGTATAAGCATCAAATATTGATGTCTAACGCTTATAACAGCCTGTCAATCAATCGATCGACATATTCAATCAATCAGGATGAGTGAATTTCATATTTCATCCCAACACCCGTGTGGGGTTTCAAATAATCAAACACAGATTTTATTTGTGCAGTTGGGCGATTTGTAAAATTTATCGACCCAATCAATGTCCTTCAAATAGGTGTACATAAACAAACCATGCGGTTTGTAAATGAATATTTATTTATTCACATTCACGTTAAAAATTATATTTTTAACGATCAAACTATTTTATTCAACCTATGAATATCTATTCATTTCATTCTTTAAATAAAATGATATTTTTATTTTTCTAACATATTTTAGAAAATTTCGGCGGCATAACGGCACGATACTAGAAACGGGACAAGGCCTAGCCTTATCCCTGGTCTAGTGAAGGCCCACGCCATTCACACATCAATCAAATCAATTTATTTCACCCAACAATTCAATTTCAAATCAAATCATCTAATCAACTACACAACCAAACAATTTAACAAACAAGCCATCCATGGTCTGTGGATGACGGGTGTCGGGTGCTACTAAACACCGTCTGCATCCTAGTATATATATATAACTAGAAAAAGAAATTGAAGAGTGAGAAGTTCTCACCGATAGCTATCCTAACTCCACGGCACTTATAATGCAGGAAATCTTCACTGTTCTCCTCTCTAATCACTTTCTTCGCCCGTAGCACTACATATATAAAATCATATTTTTACATCGATGTTCGATATATATAAAAATCAAATTTTTATTTCGTAGTTCAATATATAAAAATTATATTTTTATCACGCTATTTTCCATATAAAGATTTCGCCTTTTCTAAAATAAAGATTTCGCCTTTATAAAAACATAGACTTCGCCTTTTCAAATTAAAAGATTTCATCTTTATAAAAATCTCATTTTTATTTTTCTACACATATAAAGATGATATTTTTAGTATTCCTATCATGTAAAAATTATATTTTCACTTCTCTATCTAAACAAAAATCATATTTTTATAGTCGCTATATAGTAAAGACTATATCTTTAATACTTTAAAAATATAAAAATCATATTTTTAATTCTTCTACATAATAAAGATTATATTTTTATACCTCCTACATAATAAAGATTATATTTTTATTATCTATATTATATAAAAATTATATTTTTAACTTCTCTTTATTATAAAAAAATTATATTTTAACTCGCTATATATATGTAAAAGATCACATTTTTAATACGCTTTCATGACAACAAAAATCCCCTCTTTATACATTGTTATATATAATAAAAATCTGTTCTTTATACAACGATATGTAAAATAAAAATCCTTTCTTTTAGATGCAAAAATCCTTCAGGAAATAAGTAAATAAATTAAAAATAAATAAAAACTTACAACGCCTGCAATTCGAGGGGGTCGTTTGCTGGTCGTTGGGGGTTTGTGGAGTCTCGTCGGTTGCTGGAGGGCGGTTGCCTCGTTGGTGCTCGCGGAGTCTGGGGAGGGATGCGCGGTGGCTACTGGTGCCAGGCGGAGGCGGCGAGCTGGCTTGCGAGGCTAGGGGTTGGGCTCGGTTTGGGGGATTAGGGTTTTGCCGTCACGAGAAGGAGAGGGCGAGGCAGATCGGAAGGGGGACGGGTGAGGCGCTGCACCTCCGGCGGCCTGGCGGTGGTCATGACGACGAACAGAGGGTGGCGATGGAAAGGATCGATCGATTCTTTTTTTTTTTCAATTTTAAAATGATACGGGGGGGGGGGGGGGGGGGCAGGCTATAAGGATAGGAGAGAAAGGGAGTTTTTTTTTATTTAATTCTAAAAGTTGACTTTTACTTATGACCTCAAAACGAGGCCCACCGCCTGTCGTCCATAGCGTTTCGCCCCCATTCCGAACACAATGGGATATGCATCATAAGCTGATTCGGCTGTTACAATCGGTTTTCGTTAAATTTGCATTTAAATCTCTATATTGAATTTTAAACATACATTTTAAATTACCGGGGTCACATACTAACTCTAAAAATTCCAGAAAAATATTTTCTAACTACGTATTGTCGATACGGTCCTAACAAAACAAGTTTCGCCGGATTCTGAGTCTATATGAAAAATGGCCAATTTCCAGTCGATTAAAATCAACTAAAACTGGTCAAACGCGTTTTCCTTTGCCACGCTCACATATTGATTCGAAAAATTATGAAATTTGAAACCTAGCAATAACTTTACATCACGGACCCAACAAAAGTGGTTTCGTCGAAATCCGAGGTCGTTTGCAAAATGTCCATTTTTAAGGGCCTGAATTCCATAGCGACCATTCAGAATTTTAAACTGGACATATCTTTTGATCCCCGCTATGAAATTTCGATCTGTCGGATTCGTTGGAAAGATATTCCCAATTAGATCCTAATGTTTTTGGTTTCACTAAAATCCGGATTGTTTTGCACCCGGTACGTTCAATTGAAGTTTGAAATCGAATTATCGAACTACCGCGCCATTTTCAATTCTATTTATAATTATATATAAATATTTATATTCTATCGACGACGTATATAATATATACGTTCGAATCTATATTCAAAATAAATTTTCGTCGATATTATTTAAAATAATCTATTTCAAATATTCGAAATTCGCTAAAATTGCCAAAATAAAAATTTTAAATTGGCCCAGATTTTGTGGGTTATTACAGTGTAGAGAAAAAAACATGATGAGGAGAGATGGAAGAGGTGCTGATGTGGCAAGTCTTGGCTATTTTGTTCCATTTTTCGTTTTTAATTTATCATTTAATTCTAGTCGCTAAAAAATGCATAACTTTTTGATATGAGCTCCAATTGACGCGCGGTTTGTTGCGTTGGAATCGTATCGACGAACTCTTAGCGATGCCTCAGGAGTGGACTGATTCTGAAACTGTCAAATTTTGGGCTAAAAATTGTAATTTCAATCGCGTACAGAACCAAGGTGAGTGATTAAACCCACTCACGCGTAGCTAAAGTATTTTAATATTAGTTAAATCAATATCATGTTATGATATGATTGTATTGATCGATGTTTGGTAGTTTAAATTGCATATTTATATCGATTTGCATCGTTAGTTTAGTTTTATTTGGCTATTAGATTAAATTTTACAGTTAAAATAAAATTTGACATTTAATTACTGTTTAAAACTTGACATCCGATAATTAGTAAATTTATACGATATTGGGCTATTTATATGTATTAATGTGATGAATGGTTTGGATTTGATATATTTGGCATATTGTTATTTGTTGTGTGAATTTATCTGTTATTCATCTTGATTTTGATATGACCATTGTTTATGCTGATTAATCCCAACCATTTACCTTAGATGTTATGGGCATCGAATAAACCCAGGATTAATCATTAGAATGAATTAAGAACATAGGTTGAAATGATAAAGATCTATGACCCTGATTTGGATTGAAATAATATATATCCTTTCCCAAAATACTAAAATTAAATTTTAAGTATTACTTGGCCATAGGAGAGAAAATTATATACGGACACCGGATGGTTAAATAAAAATTTGTTTTAACCATGAATTTAGGAATGTTGTTTAAAGACGATAAGGATGATGTTTTATAAATTGATTTCTTTGAACTTGAAATTTGAGTTTTGAAATATAAGCAAAAGATAAATAATTTAGTGTTGTAACTGAAGATATAAAAATGAATTTTAATGTAAATCGAATTTATTGAAATTGAAATGTTCCATCCACCTTTGAAATTAATTATAAATTAAACTTGATTTAAGTTATATCTGAATTGTGAACTCGATATTTGTTAAAATTGAAATCATTGAAAATGAGAATCTGATTTGGAATGTAACCATTTGAATTAATTTGATAGAATAGAAATGAATGTAAATTGGAAATTTAATCGATGTGATTATTGAAATTTGAGTTGGTTGAATTGAAGATCGAAATATGACTTCAAGTTTAATTGAAAATGTAAGAGAAACGATTCAAATTCCAACTATAGTATTTCAAATAATTTTATAAACTATTTTAATAATATTTTTTTTATAAATTATTTTACTTTATTACTATATTATTTTATAAATTATTTTAAATAAATCATTTTATAAGTAGCTATTTATTTATAAATTACTTAATGTTTTAACTATATATTTTAATAAATTTGATAAATTCTATTTTAATTACAAGTTATTTATTTTCAAACTATTTCAATTATATATCTAAACTAGTTTAAGTGTGTTGTTGACTATTTTAATATTCAAATTATTAAAGATGGAATTGTTTCAAGATTTTAATTGGTTTAAATGGAGATTTTAGTATGAATAATATTCTATCTTGAATATTGAATGATTCTAGAAATCTGATATTTTGATATGAAGTATAAACCTCGTTGAAATGTAAAAGAACTGTCCGGTGTGAAAAATGTAAACGATTGGTTGTTAAAGAGACTGGGATCGGATATTGTCATACTCTCTACCAATACCGAAAACCACTATAAAAACTGTGTACGCGGTGGAGTTCCATAAATGGCGTTGGATGGATTTGGAGGTGAATTTGAAGAAAGAGAACGATGATGGATATCCTTGACCTTCGAGTCATAATTAAAATGACTAAAAAAGGGCTATACCGTGACCAAGTGGGGTTAACTACCTCCATCGGCAGCACTTCTTCCTTTATTGCTATAGTCCCTCGGTTTGATTGATTTGATGCGCATCCGTGATTTGGGAGTGTTGTCCGAGGTGGGCGATACTCACGGCTATGCGTTACCACCAGTCCGGGCGTGCAACTAGTATATTCATACTTTAGGCATTCCTCGTGTGCCTTGTCATAATATCCTGATCGAGCCCCCTATGATTTTGATTTAACGTTGTCCTATCACGGTGCATCCCTATCCGCCGACGTACAAGTGTGTTATATGCAAACTGTACGGCAACGGTATAAACAGTGCAAGGGTAATAATGGTAATCCTGCTTACATTATGTTATTATGTTATATTTGACCATAGACAATATCATAATAGTGCATTATATTATATAGTATTAGTTTGACGGATCCTTAAGAGATGGAAATTCCCGTAACATCTCTTAAGTTATTGCACTTATATTATTACATGAAATTTGATTTAACTAATATGAGAATGATTTAGTTCTGATCCGAGTGTTTGTTGTGTTTCTTTTTATGCAATACGCTCGGGGCAGACCGATTTGCAGTTAGTGAAGTTTCACTTGCTTTGAAGATACCATTATGAAGATGAAGATGGAGCTCAACAGACGTATTATTATTATTCCACTGCAAATGCATTGGTATGCTGTATGTTAATTTACTCTGATAACCATTGTAGAATATAATAAAATGTATTTTTTTTAATAGCTTCATGAACTGTTATTTATTTATTATATTTTGTCCTTCCGCTGCGAGATTATGTATTTGTTTTCTTCTTTCTTCTTTTTCTTATTTTAATCCCAATAACTATCTGAATTTTTGATCTGATTATGTCGACATTAAGGATCATTGTCGATTTGAATGGTCAAAAATCTTGGATGTTACATTTGGTATCAGAGCTTTGGTTTAGCGAAAACCTTGACTCTATTTGGGATTAATCAATTAGAGATAGGGTAGTAATACCCTAGAATGGTTTGAGTTTAAATGAGAGAGCATACTTGTAATTTTGATATAAAATGGTTTTGTATTGTGTTGATTTGTTCTGTTGAGTATTTATGAATTTTGGTTGGTACTTGGGACTCCAATGTATCGAGAGGGATTTCTAAACACTCGAACAAGGCTTATCGACATAATATTGTTTTGAATTATATTATATATATATATATAGAGAACTATTTGAAAATATATGAATTTTTATTTTGTTGATGATAATATTAAAATTATTTATCATTCGATTTATTAATAATTAGAACCATTGATTATTGAACAGTTTAAGAAAATCAAATATTGGAAATTAATTGATAATGAAACAAGAAGTAAAAAAATGAATTTGAGAATTTGATTTCGGGTGATTTTGTACATTGATATGCAAATGGTTTGAGATAATATATTTACATATATATATAAGTGTTTCATATAGAAATTGTTTCAAATGAATTATTGGAAAAAAAGTGTATACCCCCTTGTCCTTGGAAATGATTTCGGTGATGAGTGCACGCATCATCGATGTTTATTTTCAAGAGTCTAAGTAGGGAGACATTTATTATTTTGTATTTTATTTTACGAAATTGAATTTTATTTAAATCCCTTTTGTAGTATGGTTTTATGTAAATGATATATTATATGAAAAAAACTGAAAAAAAGAACCCAAAATTTAATCTTGAAAAAGTAATGAATTGAAACTTCTGAATATTAAGAGAGTATAATTAAAATAAAATTCTTAAGAATTGGATAATAAACTGAAATGAACGGTAACCACTGAAACTTGTGCAATAATCAATTTTGTTCTATAACATGAATAACTTACCAATTAATTAAAAAGTTAAATGTTATAAGAATAAGCAATTAATTAATGCACAAGTATAAGAGTGGAAAATCAAAGCGGAAAATTTTGATCGGTTATAAATAAAATTTAAGTTGTGTAATAAAAACGATATGTGCTTAATTATGTTATGCTATGTAATATGAATTAGCTGAATCAATGAAAAATTAATTAAGCAAATTAGGTGGTAATAAACTGAAATGTTTTGATATTAGTGTTTGCTTCATGAAAATATAAGTGAATAGGCGTATAATTTATAAACTTAACAAGGGTTGAACGAATAAATTTAATTTAATTAAAAATGAGCTTGTCGCGCAGCGGCAGTTCGTAATTTTCCGAGTTGAAGTTTAAATGAATGTATAGAATCCAAAATAATCGAAATTCTTTGAAACAAGAATCTTCTGGTTCTATTCGATTATAGTTTCCTAATGAAAGAGAAAATTTTAAATTTCAACTTGTAAATTTGAAGATATGTGTAAATCAAAATTTCAGTAAAACAGCGCCAGGAAATTCGCAAATTAAAATTAAATCATAAATAAAATGGATGATAATTAAGTTTAAACAAACTCTAAATTTGTTCGATAGAAGGGTTGAAGGATATTGAGTAAATACGAAACATAATTCAATGTAAGTCAACTAAATATAAATTGGAAAATTTTGTTGTTTATTTAAAATGGTAACAACTCATAACTTGAACAATGATATAGAGTAATAAATAAAATAAACCAAGTGTTGACATTGGAAATGAATTTGAGAACGAAATATAACAAATGAAATTATGAATTGTTTAAAAGTGAAATAAACAATGAAATCATGCTAATAAAAAGTGACACTGAAAATTTTGTTAGATTTCTTGGTAGAATGAATATAATTGATTGGATATTTTATTTGTGTTTACTGTAAATATATATATATATATATATATATATATATTATTTCTTTTATACATTGTTAAGTGCTTGTAGGTACTAAAGGAAACTTGCTTACATTGGTGCTACTTGCGCATAAAAAATGCATTTTCTTGCTAGAAAAGAAAAAATCACTAATAACGCAAATGAAAGGTATGTATTTCGAATTATATATTGTATTTTGGCAATTTATATTGTTTCTCCCAATTTTGGGATGCCTCATCATTGAAATGAGATGTATATTTATGATTATATATATATATTATTGTTTTCCGAGCCTAACCATACAAACGAGACTCTGCCGAATTTTTTTCATGAATTTATGACTTAGAAAATTTTGTGAAAATTAGAGTTTCTATAAGTTAAATTTTCTAAGTTTAGTAGAAATTTTATATTATTTCAACTTTATTTTGTCACGTCTTTTCTACGTTCCTTTTCGAGGACGAAAAGTTTTTAAGTGGGGGAGAATGTAACAACCCAAGATTTTATGATATATTTTATTATTTAATTTAATATGATTTTTATATTATCTAGTGGTAAATAATATTTAATGATTTAATTGTGAAATTTCATGCTGAAACATAATTGAATTTGTTTAAATAATGATAACTGTAGTCGCAATAATCAATTGTTGATTTACAAGTGTACATGAATTTTTATTTTGATTTGAATAATATTTATAAACCATTGAATTTAATTTAAATGGTTAGTTAATGAATAATGAACATTTATTTTATTGTTGAACAGGAAAATTTGTCATTTTGCAAAGATCTCAGAATTCGATGCAATTTATTTTGTTAGAACCGTATCGACAAAATATAGCTACATTTCAAATTTCACAATTTTTGGAGTCGGTATGTGGCTCCGGTAAATTAAAATGCACGTTGAAATTTGTACATTGTTTAATTAAAAATGTTACATTCTAAGTGAAACTGTTACAGACTTCGTAATTGGGTTTTGAAACTAGTCCCACTGCGTTAAGAAGGCGTCAAAACCTATTGTTAAGCAGTAAGCGGGCCTGATTTGGAGTCCGTAAGAATTTTGGCTTATATATCACGCTAATCGAGGAATATTATTATTTTATTCACTCTAAAACCCTAATTTACATCAGCCGCCACTTTCATTTCGATGGCCACGTTCGTTACAAACTTCAATCCTTAATTTCTTTCAATCCGATCAATGAAATCAAGAGATTCCAAAGCCAAAATTGTAGTACTCTATGAGATCTTTCCATCCATATGGATGATGATACCAATTGCTTCATGAATTCGCTAGAAATTGCCATCATAGGCTATGTGCGTTTCACGGTTTTCCAGGCGATATGGGCCACCGCGACTAACGGGGTTCGAGGTGTAGGCAGAGCGGAGGTAGGCGCACGAGATGATGGAGTTCGATCGCGGTCTATGTTCTTGGATTTGGTGCGAAAATCTAAGGGATCGGTGGCTTTGGTTTTGCAGGTGACGCTGTAGAGAAAAAACATGATGAGGAGAGATGGAAGAGGTGCTGATGTGGCAAGTCTTGGCTATTTTGTTCCGTTTTTCGTTTTTAATTTATCATTTAATTCTAGTCACTAAAAAATGCATAACTTTTTGATATGAGCTCCAATTGACGCGCAGTTAGTTGCATTTGAATCGTATCGACGAGCTCTTCGTGATGCTGCTAGTTTGGACTGATTCTGAGACTGTCAAATTTTGGGCTAAAAATTGGAATTTCAATCGCGTATAGAACCAATGCGAGTGATTAAACTCACTCACGTGTAACTAAAGTGTTTTAGTATTAGTTAAATTAATACCATGTTATGATATGATTGTATTGATCAATGTTTGGTAGTTTAAATTGCATATTTATATTGATTTGCATCGTTAGTGTAGTTTAATTTGGCTATTAGATTAAATTTTACAGTTAAGTTAAAATTCGATATTTACTTACTGTTTAAAACCTGACATCCGATAATTAGTAAATTTATACGGTATTGGGCTGTTTATATGTATTGATGTGATGAATGGTGTAATAACCCGGAAATTCGAGCCAATTTAAAATTTTTATTTTGGCAATTTTAGCGAATTTTGATTATTTAAAATGAATTATTTTAAATAATAACGACGAGAAATTCATTTTGAATAGAATTCGAACATATATATTTATATAGATCGTCGTTAGAATATAAATATTTATTTTAAATTATAAAAGGTATTGAAAATGGCGTGGTAGTTCGATAATTTGATTTCAAAGTTCAAATGAATGTACAGGATTCTAATATCACATGAGCTTCATTCAACACATGAATTTCTATTCAACACATGAATTTTTTCTGTAGTTTATATATATAATAAAAATGTGATTTTTATTGTAAAACAATTTATTTCAAAACACGATTATTTTATATAGTTCATACATAAGGTAAAAATGTTATTTTTGTTGTTAAAAACAATTTATTTAAAATACTAATATTTTATATAGTCTATATACATAATAAAAATGTGACTTTTATCCATATAAAGTGAATATAAAAATATGATTTTTATATACATAGCAACAATATAAAGATGCGATTTTTATATAATGTAGATAATAAAAATATGATTTTTATATCATAGGAAGAATAAAAATATGATTTTTATTTATGTAGAGTAATAAAAATCATATTTTTAAAAACAATCTATATTTATTTGTAAAAATCACATTTCTATTATTCATAAAAATCTAAACTTTAGCCTGTAAAAAACTAATTTTTAACCGATTAAAAATTATATTTTCATACACGGTTATGTAAGTAAAAATCCTATTCTCATACACTCTACATATATAATAAAAACAAATTTTTGTTAAAGCTTTTTCACAATAAAAATCAGAAAGAAAGGAAAAAGGGACTCACATTTTCGATCGAAGGATGCTAGCGTAGGCTGGAGCTCGCTGATGACTCACACGGTGGTAGCGCGAGAGGGGGGTGCGCTGGTTCGAATGGGGAGAAGGGGTGCTGCTCGGATTAAGAAGGGGGATGCGCGCAGGTGGTAAAAGAGGTGGCGCCAGGTTTGCTGTTAGCTGTCGGCGCAGCGATGGACCCCCCCTCCCCCAGGGCAGCGGGCGGATTTGGCTAGGGCTCAGGGTCTTACATGTAGGATTGAAGAGAGAGGAAGGAGGGGGTGCGGTGGTGACCCACGCCAGTGGCGGCAGTGGAGGAGGAATCACGGCGGTGACGGGTTCAGAGGGAGTGGCGGTATCCGTGAATTGGGGGGGGGGGGGGTTGACCACGAGTAATTACTTTGACTAGGGTTGGGAAAAACAATCGGTTTTATATAAACATTTTACAATATTTTAATTCCCTTATTTTTTTTGTTTAGCGTCTAAACCTCAAATCAAACCCAACCACTGTCGCCCCTAGCTAATTACCCTCATTCCGAACACAATGAGATATGTTTCATAAGCTAATACGACCGTTTCGATCAGTTTTCATCAAATTCAAAATATAAATCAGTATATATTGAATTTGAACGCTCATTTTAATTTACCGGGGTCACAAACAGACTCTAAAAATTCCAGAAAAATTATTTCTAGCTTTGTATTGACGATACGGTCCTAACAAAATTAATTTCATCAAATTTGAAGACCGTTTGAAAAATGGCCATTTTCCGGTCGATTAAAATCAACTTAAAAAGGCAAAACACGTTTTACTTCGCCACGCTCACATATTGATTCAAAAAATTACGAATTTTGAATCCTAGCAATAACCTGACATCACGGATCCAACAAAAGCAGTTTCGTTGAAAACCGAGGTCATTTGCAAAATTTCCAATTTTAAGGGCCAGAATTCCATAGCGACTATTCTGAATTTTCAACTGGACGTAACTTTTTATTCCCGCTATGAAATTTTGATTTTTCAGATTTGTTGAAAAGATATTTTCGATTAGATTCTAATATTTTTGGTTTTGATAAAATCCGGTTTATTTTGAATCCTGTACATTCATTTGAACTTTGAAATCGAATTTTCAAACTACCGAGCCATTTTGACGTGAACGATATTTATATAGATTTATTCAATTTTATAATGAATATAAGAAAGAAAGTGATTTCAAAATATAACGTTTTGAAAATATTATCATTTGTATATCGATTATGTGGAATATTCAATTTTGATTCGAAATTGAATATGAAGTTGAAATCGTTTCGAAAACGAATTTAAAACGATTTATAAAATACGTTTTGGAAGGAAATCGATGAAATATATATAATATTATATATATATAATGGCCTGAATAGAACGCGCCATGCCACGACAGTTCACGAATTTTGACCATTGGCTTCGAATGGATATTACGGGAGATTCGACTGTCGGATTCTCCTAAAACCGGAACCGTTGGGTTCGTATCGAAAAGAGCTTTCTAACGAACATTAGAAATCTAATGGTTGGATTTGGAATTATGTCCAAATCAAATTTGGAAAAGGTCGCTGTAAGTGAAGTTCGATGGCCATTGATGGAAATCGACTGTACGGGCCTTGATAAAATTATTAAAAATAGTAATAATTTGTGTAAAATCATAAGAAATGATTTGGAAAGAATTGGGATGAAAAAATCCATATTTGAAAAGATAAAAATAGTTTTTTATCGAAATTAACTAGTTTTGAACTAGAATAATAATTTATTTATTTTTAAATAAATAAATTGGATTTGAAAGGGTTTTAAAAGTAACCAGAAGTTTCAATAATTGAATTGGAATGGAATGTGATTTTGGGTTTATAGTGAACCGTGTTTTAAATGACATTGGTTCTTTAACCCAGTTATCCAAGAATGCTTGGTACGTGAAATTTCATGTTTTATTATTACTATAAGTGTATAGTGTCAAAACAATTTCAAATCATAAGTATCAATCATAGACGGCATAAGTGCCCCATACCACTATGTCGCCATATATAGGTTCTACAAATATAACCGCAAAGTCACGTATTGGAAGCTGGATTTCCATCTGTGAACCGAGGCAAAAGATAGTCCTCACCGATTTGAGACTCTTTAGCCCGAGCCTCAGGACCCAGACACAGGTAAGCACTTGGATCGTCAGGGCCGGTCCACCGATGTGGATTAAAATGCCTGAACACTGCGTTTCCCCACCCTTTGGGGCGTAAATGAGCCAAATGACTCCATCAGCTCCACACAGTCACCGATATATCCGAGACGCCTCACAACAGCAACAACCACACAGGTGAAAATAATATAAATGTCAGGGCTGGTAGGTCACTGACACCACCCTAGCTAGAAGGAAACGCATGCCCTCCCTGAGGTCCTCTCCCGTTTCTGGTTCACAACCGGGGTGTGAGGCTCGCGAATCAACTTTACACAAAGCTATGCCACACAGGCGGTGCTTTGATCATCAACCACAAGACTTTGCTTTTCAATAGAAGCCTTGATCAATTGTCACTTAGGCATGCCACACAGGCAATTCACTCCATGCGATTGATATCCATCAATATATAACCCCTGAGCTCGTACGTCTCAGAGAAGGGCGTTAAGCAAGAGAATAAATTCTCCGCCGCCAAACAGATATTGTAATGACCCGGATATTTGACGGTGTAATAATTAACTTATTTAATTATTTAAAAACAAGTAATATATTATTTAATCGACGATGTTAGAACGTATAATTTTATTATAATTAAAATCGAGCTCGAAATGGCGCTGCAGTTCGCTATTTGGCGATTTGAACTTCAACTGAATATACAGGGTTCGTTTTAAATCGGATTTCTATGAAACAAGAAACGTATGGAGCTGGTGAAGTATATATTTCTAGTGGAAGAGAAAAATCGATATTTCATTGTATAGATTGTAAGTTACATCCAAATTAAATATTCAGAAAAACAGCGGTATATTCGTTCGTGGCCATAACGGTTATTTAAAAATATTTGTATATCGGATTCGAATTTAGACAAGGTTCTTTTGAGACAGAGAGATAATTTAATTTTTAGAATTTTACTAAAATTTTTAATTAATTAAATAAGCAACTTTTTATTTGGAGTATTTGGCACCCTGTATCGACATTTCGGGGTTTCCCAATATGAGTTCAACTACCGGTATTATTACATTTTTGGGACTAGAGCACATCACTCATTTCAATGGTATTTTTGTTTCTGTCCATAACAAGCAATACGTGAACAGAATATTTCATGGTATGGTACACTATGTTTTTAACTTAAAACAAACTAAAATTGAATGGTTAACTGATCAAACGAACTCGAAATTCAACGAAACAAGTTTCATACGAAACCTTAGGAAGAGGTCTAGTGAAACGTCAAGGCCTCATATTTTTAGGATTTTTTCTGTAATTTTAATGAATTAATGCTCGGTGTTTTTCATCGATATTTTCTAAGGGATTTTCGCAAACGGTGTCGGAATTCGACGAAACCTGTCCCATTGGGTTCAGAATATTTTTCTATGCTAGGATTGACTTAGTTTGTCAAAAACAGAGATTGTATGAACGGGTTTTAAAGTGGTACTTCATGACTAAGTATTATATAATTAAATAATATAAATGAACCCAATTTCTCAACGCTGTATAAATACCCCCCCTTATCACCGATTTCCTTAAGACCTAAAGCATTTTTCTGGATCTCAGAAACGAGCCGCCATAAACTAAAATACTCAAGAAATTAAAACAAGAGATCTACTCAATAAAATCACTCAAGAAATGATTCATGGGGTTCCTATGCTCATGAGTTTCGAGCAGGCAACTTCAGAAATGGGTGCGATGAAAATTACTGGAACCGATGTTGGAGCAGCCGAACTAGGGCACTGATCGATCGTCGACGTGGTTGGTGATAGGCCAAGGCGAAGGCGGCGCCGGAATGGTTCGGCGGTCGAGCAACGTTAGCTGGTGGAATACAGCACCAGGATGGATGGAACTTGGTGCGATGATGAGGTAAGGTGAGCCGCTTCTTCTGGTACCATCGGATCTGACTCCGATCATCGGAGTAGTGGACAACGATGGAGTGGCTGATGGAATAACGCATGCATAGGGTGGGCAGACTTTGGTTACAGGCGTACGTTATATGGGAGAGTGGGGTATTGAAGTGAGGGGATCACGTGAATGGAAGGAGAAAGAAATGGACAGGGACGTGATTTTGGAGAGCACTCTCAGACCGTAAAAGTGAAGTTTTACTGACAATAGCCGGAGAAGGTGAAGAATATGGTGAAAAGGGAGGTGTAGGGTAACACTCATCAAGTAGTCTGCTTATGTGTCAAAGGCCATAAGTTGTGCGAGTTAGAACAAGTTCGAGAAGGAAGATTAGCACTTTGATTATAATTCATAACACGAGACTTAGAGTGTAACGTCCCGTATTTTTGACCGTCAAATATTTTATTTATTATTTTAAATATTTTATTTGGAATATAAATGAATTTTAATTTTTAAATCTCTATTTAAACGAAGTTGAACGATATATATTCATATATAAAATAAAACGAGATCAGAACAGCGCTGCAGTTCGTAAAATAGAGTTTTGAACTTCAACTGGATATACAGAGTCCGTTTTAAATCGGATTTCTGTGAAACAAGAAATGTACGGAGCTGGAGAAGTATATTTTTCTAGTGGAAGAGAAAAATCGGGATTTCGTCGTGTAGATTGGAAGTTATGCCCAAATCAGTTTGGCAGAAAAACAGCGGCGTAATCGTTTATCGACCGTAACGGTTTATTGGATATAACTGCATATCGGTTTCGAATTTAGACAAGGTTCTTTTGAGGCGTAGTGATAATTTAATTTTTAGAATTTTATGGTAATTTTTAATTAATTAAATAAGCAACTTTTTATGTGTAGTATTTTGCACCCTGTAATCAACATTTTGGGATTTCACAATATAAGTTAAACTACCGGTATTATTATATTTTTGGGATCGCGACACCTCACTGAACACGACTGTATTTTTATTTCAGTCTGCAACGCTCATACATGAATAGATAGTGGTGTAGGTAACTTTATCTTAATGGTTAACTGGTCAAACGAACCCCAAATTCAACGAAACAAGTTTCATACGAAACCTTAGGAAGAGGTCTAGTGAAACGTCAAGGCCTCATATTTTTAGGATTTTTTCTGTAATTTTAAGGAATTAATGCTCGGTGTTTTTCATCGATATTTTCTAAAGGATTTTCGCAAACGATGTTGGAATTCGACGAAACCTGTCCCATTGGATCCAGAATATTTTTTTATGTTAGGAATAGGTGTCTTCATCTCAATTGAAGATCGTATGTAGTGGGTTTTAACCGGATTTCTCACAACAAAGTTTAGTTGTATTATAATAATATTAAAACTATCCCATGCTTTTCCTTTTGCCTAAATTCCTTGCGTTCAACCTTTCTATTTCCTTGTTTGCATTGCACGGCATGTTTCCTTGTGCTCTACACTTGTGTAAACCATACAAACTAGCACAGCTCCCCTACCTACCAAAACAAAACCCAAAACAAAACCGTGATGCCCAAGGAAAACAGTGCCGTGCGTGCCAAACAACTGTCTGTGTTCTCCAAGGCATTTAAGCCGTGACTCGCACGCACCTTCTCCTTTAAATACCCAGTCCCCCATCGCATAATTAACCAATTCTTATATGCAGCAAACAAAAAAAAAGAAGGAGGAGCGATGCATGCGGATGAGTGGGGGACAACGGCTGTCGGAGGGGGGAAAGTGCGGCAGCACCGCAGTTGAAGGCGGAGCATTGAGATGGCGGGCGGAGCACTGTGTGTGCATGCGGAAAGGAAGTGCGGGAAAAAAAAAGAGTGAGGGCGAACGGAGAGAACTGGGGACTGAAGTGGCACAAGCAGATGGGATTAAAAGAGAATGGTGAGAAGAGAAACAGGGAGCGGACAGGAAACAGAGCAACGTAGAAGAGAGGATAGACAGTAGAAGCCTGGTAAGTATTATATTGCGTCAAAACAGGATTGGTTAGTATGCCTAATATAGGTTAGTTAAGCCTAATCACTTATAAGTTACAACGTCTCATGTGCCAAGTCTTAGGATTAATACAAATGCCTAATACTTAATTAAAATATACCTAATTATGTTATGTATATATGCCAAAACGTGAATATGCCAATTTAGAAAAAACGTGGACAAGTAATCATTTGTTCACTTTGTTTTATTCATACTCAGTTGCCTTTTGTTATGCCAAATTATATGTATATATGGCATGCCTTGATGGCTATATTTATAATGTGCCTAATTGAATTAGAAAATGCTTGACCAAATAATAATGTACACGACCGGGTTCACAAATGCCAATCGAAGGTTTATTAAACATTTACTAGTGTTTTTTTTAAATAAAAAGGGTATTTAAGTTTTTATAATATTAAATTATAAGTGAATAGCACGTGTTAAATTTATAGCTTGGTCATACAGTATCGGAATCGGACCAAACAAGAAGCGTGGAACTGTGTCGATGGGCGTAATATTCTGAAATTGAAACGAAGGGAATTGAACACAGCTGGAAGTTTGTACAACGAACCGTTTTGACGACGAATAGAAAATCAAGGTGAGTTAAACTCACTCAGCTCTCCCCTCTTATATTTTATATAAGTTGGGTTTTATAATTGTGTGCTATGGTTGTTAATGAGTGTTTGTTTGTTTGTTTGTTTGTTGTTGATTTGATATTCATATATGGACTGACATAGTTAAATTAAACGTTCGTTTAATTTATTTGAAACTAATCGTTATTTATAACGATTAAATCCAATTGAGGTAACTTACCTCAGTGGTAACGTTTATAACACTATAAACGTTATGATCAAATAGTTGAATGCTTGAACTGCTGTTATTATCCCAGTATTAACTGTTACAGTTATTATTGACCGTTATCATTAAACTGTTCATGTCATCTATTTAAATGGAAACTTAATATTGATTGGCCATTTTGAACTGAATAACGTTATCAATATGATTATATTGTTTGTTATGTAATGTGAAATTGGTTTATATTTCACGGTTTGGTACTGTAGTAACCATTTGCCTCTTTAATACCGTCGACTAAAAGGAATGATTTTTCGAAATCGATACTAAATGGATTTCGAATGTTTTCAAAGAAATATTTTTATATGGTTTTGAAATATGATTTTTATTGTAAAAATAATAGTCGAAGTTAAATTTATCAATTTTATATAAATATAACTAGTAGAGATGCAAGATGTATTAAATGAACGGTTAAACGATATAATTTATCGTGTTGATTATTTAAATATTGAAATGGTTTTGTGAAGGCCTTATGGTCGTAAAAGAAGTTTTAAATTGATTTCATAATAGAAAATGGAATAGTTAAATCATGGGTATGCGAGAACGGGTAAAAGAGTTCAAAGAGAAATGTTTTGTAATAAATGATCATTTTTGACAAACGTCGTTTCAAACAAATACGAAATGTGATAACATTTCGTGTATGAGATTAACAAATCAATGGGTTGGAATCTACGGATTGCAAGGACTTCTTGCTATTGATTCTCAGGGTGATTCCTAGAATGCAGTAGGAGGGTACCTTCGGTTCATCCTGTTCCTGGGTGACTTGTATGGATGGATGTCTGACAGAGTATTTCTAGAATGGTCACGCACATTGATTTCTTCAACCGTACCAAGAGTGGAGGCGGAGAAGGAAACTTCTTTTATCTAACACGTAACGTATTGTTGTGGACGTCAATTAGTGACTGTTGATGGATCTGACGATGTGACATTCGAAGTAAATATGATGTGCTGATAAAGCGTAAACTCAAGCCTCATCAACCGGGGAATGAAAAAAATCGGGCAGGCAGCATGGCTATGTGGGTCGCTCCCATTAGGGTGTATAATCACCTATCTAGAGAAATTCCTTTTGCTTCTTTAATCTATCGATGCTGTCCCTTTTCGGGAAACGGTGGTTTGAGCCCAACCGTTGGTGATATACATTCGATACACTCAAGAGAAATGAGTGGTCGGTCATGTGAGGGCCGGGTTGCAAGACGTTCTTGTTGAACCAGTGTATTCGCCTCTAGAGATACACTATCGGCAGGTGGTCCCATACCTTGTCAAGGTCGGAATCCAATCTCCAATAAGCGCCTGCGGTTTTGATTGTATACTATATATGTGGAGCGTGAGATGCAAGCGTTCCGCTAGATTTATATTTACTTGTGTTTAGACACTATTATAATATCAGACAAGTTATTGATTTCAAACTGTTTTGGGTTATCGTAAGGTAAAAACCGTCCGTATTTATGTGTGGATTCGGTCTTACGATTATCCTTTTCTTTCGAAAAGATTTTTACTTAAAAATCAAGTTGTGTGATACCTTAATACTGTGCGAGTTTATCTCACTCTGGTTCACCAGACTGACCCGGTGTTTTGTAAATGCTCGGGTTAGGCCGGAGTGTACAGGTCCAGGTTACCGGATGCTGCGAAGTCCAGAGACAAGCTGGAAGAGTTCAAACGTATGGTTATATATATAGCTACTGTTCCGCTGTGTGATTGTATATGAGGACAGGTTATATAACTGTCCAGATATGTTGATGTACTCTGATACTGTAAGTAATTTTGAAAGCTCTCAATAAAGATTTATTTCCATATTATATTTTGTTCCGCTGCGATGTGAGACTCTGATTCTGTGTTGTGGTATTGGTTCTTCTTCTTCTTCTATTCTTATATTTCTTTCTTCCTTATCTCACCCTCTAACTTCTTTCTAATAACTATCCAGTGGTTTCGGTGTTGGAGGATCGACATGAGTTACGGTGAAGGTATTTATGTCGATTTTCTGGGCCGAAAATGCCCAGGTCGTTACAGTGGTATCAGAGCTATTGGTTTAGTAATAACCTTGGCTCTGTGGCGTAACTCGATAGAGATGGGGTTAGTAATACCCTAGATCGAGATTGAGTGTATATATATGAGAGCGTATTTGAAAATTTTATATACAAATGTTTTGTATTGTGTTTGTTGATCGGTTCAAGTGTTGAGAAGCTTTGAACTGACCATTATCACAGTATTGTTTTGAAAAGAGGGTAAATGGAATAATTTTACCCAAATTATATTTTTGTATAGAAAAGAAATTTTTTATTAAATTATTGAGATATTAGTGTGTTTGATCGATTGGAATGGGATTCAAATCGAATTAAAAAAAAGTTGAATTGTTACTTAACTTGATTAAGTGTAATTAATTTCAGAATGATATTGTAATTAAATTAAATTGGGAATTAAATGAATGAATAATAATCAAATGTGTGAAACCAAAATAAATATTAATATTGAATGTGAATTCAATAAATTTTGTTTATTTGGTTGTGTATTGGTTGATGGTTGTGAATTGGTTGTTATTGGATGACAAGTAGTTGAATAGAATTCATTCAATGGGTTAACGAAGATATGGAAAATAAATTCTAGTGTTAAAAATTGGAATGAAACCGAATATGAATTGAAATAAATAATTTCACCGTGTATTTAAATGTGAACTAATGCTCATGTTTAATTGAGGAATTGGTGCAGTTATAATTGGTGATTAGTGAATATTATCGCAGTTTATTACTCATATGTGAATTGAGTTGAGTACAGGTGCCAGATGTCTAGCCAGATTGATACTGGTTGGCTAAATCGTATATACGTCGAACAGATACGCTCCATAGCACTCGTTAAAGGTACGCCTACGTGAAAATATAAAATTTTGGTTTTTATTTGGGTTTTGAGTTTGGATTTCGAATTTTTCCGACCCTGTTGGTCGCTGTATATATATATATATATCTTCAACCTGCGATATTGCAGATGTCCCCTGCACAAGGGAGACTCTGCCAAAATTTTTCCAGAAGTTTAAGGTGTTAGTGAATTTTCGAAGATTTTTGGAAAAATTTATTTATGATATTGAATTGGTTTTCGATTTAAATAAATTGGAATTTAATAGTGTTGTAACGATCTTTCTTACCTTAGCAATTTCGAGGACGAAATTATTTCAAGGGGGAAAGAATGTAACGTCCCGTATTTTTGACCATCAAATATTTTATTTATTATTTTAAATATTTTATTTGGAATACAAATGAATTTTAATTTTTAAATATCTATTTAAACGAAGTTGAACGATATATATTCATATATAAAATAAAACGAGATCAGAACAGCGCTGCAGTTCGTAAAATAGAGTTTTGAACTTCAACTGGATATACGGAGTCCGTTTTAAATCGGATTTCTGTGAAACAAGAAATGTACGTAGATGGAGAAGTATATTTTTCTAGTGGAAGAGAAAAATCGGGATTTCGTCGTGTAGATTGGAAGTTATGCCCAAATCAGTTTGGCAGAAAAACAGCGGCGTAATCGTTTATCGACCGTAACGGTTTATTGGATATAACTGCATATCGGTTTCGAATTTAGACAAGGTTCTTTTGAGGCGTAGTGATAATTTAATTTTTAGAATTTTATGGTAATTTTTAATTAATTAAATAAGCAACTTTTTATGTGGAGTATTTTGCACCCTGTAATCAACATTTTGGGATTTCACAATATAAGTTAAACTACCGGTATTATTATATTTTTGGGATCGCGACACCTCACTGAACACGACTGTATTTTTATTTCAGTCTGCAACGCTCATACATGAATACATAGTGGTGTAGGTAACTTTATCTGAATGGTTAACTGGTTAAACGAACCCCAAATTCAACGAAACAAGTTTCATACGAAACCTTAGGAAGAGGTCTAGTGAAACGTCAAGGCCACATATTTTTAGGATTTTTTCTGTAATTTTAAGGAATTAATGCTCGGTGTTTTTCATCGATATTTTCTAAAGGATTTTCGCAAACGATGTTGGAATTCGACGAAACCTGTCCCATTGGATCCAGAATATTTTTTTATGTTAGGAATAGGTGTCTTCATCTCAATTGAAGATCGTATGTAGTGGGTTTTAACCGGATTTCTCACAACAAAGTTTAGTTGTATTATAATAATATTAAAACTATCCCATGCTTTTCCTTTTGCCTAAATTCCTTGCGTTCAACCTTTATATTTCCTTGTTTGCATTGCACGGCATGTTTCCTTGCGCTCCACACTTGTGTAAACCGTACAAACTAGCACAGCTCCCCTACCTACCAAAACAAAACCCAAAACAAAACCGTGATGCCCAAGGAAAACAGTGTCGTGCGTGCCAAACAACTATCCGTGTTCTCCAAGGCATTTAAGCCGTGACTCGCACGCACCTTCTCCTTTAAATACCCAGTCCCCCATCGCATAATTACCCAATTCTTATATGCAGCAAAAAAAAAAAGAAGAAGGAGCGATGCATGCGGATGAGTGGGGGACAACGGCTGTCGGAGGGGGGAAAGTACGGCAGCACCGCAGTTGAAGGCGGAGCATTGAGATGGCGGGCGGAGCACTGTGTGTGCATGCGAAAAGGAAGTGCGGGAAAAAAAAAGAGTGAGGGCGAACGGAGAGAACTGGGGACTGAAGTGGCACAAGCAGATGGGATTAAAAGAGAATGGTGAGAAGAGAAACAGGGAGCGGACGGGAAACAGAGCAACGTAGAAGAGAGGATAGATAGTAGAAGCCTGGTAAGTATTATATTGCGTCAAAACAGGGTTGGTTAGTATGCCTAATATAGGTTAGTTAATCCTAATCACTTATAAGTTACAACGTCTCACGTGCCAAATCTTAGGATTAATACAAATGCCTAATACTTAATTAAAATATACCTAATTATGTTATGTATATATGCCAAAACGTGAATATGCCAATTTAGAAAAAACGTGGACAAGTAATCATTTGTTCACTTTGTTTTATTCATACTCAATTTCCTTTTGTTATGCCAAATTATATGTATATATGGCATGCCTTGATGGCTATATTTATAATGTGCCTAATTGAATTAGAAAATGATTGACCAAATAATAATGTACACGACCGGGTTCACAAATGCCAATCGAAGGTTTATTAAACATTTACTAGTGTTTTTGTTAAATAAAAAGGGTATTTAAGTTTTTATAATATTAAATTATAAGTGAATAGCACGTGTTAAATTTATAGCTTGGTCATACAGTATCGGAATCGGACCAAACAAGAAGCGTGGAACTGTGTCGATGGGCGTAATATTCTGAAATTGAAACGAAGGGAATTGAACACAGCTGGAAGTTTGTACAACGAACCGCTTTGACGACGAATAGAAAATCAAGGTGAGTTAAACTCACTCAGCTCTCCCCTCTTATATTTTATATAAGTTGGGTTTTATAATTGTGTGCTATGGTTGTTAATGAGTGTTTGTTTGTTTGTTTGTTGTTGATTTGATATTCATATATGGACTGACATAGTTAAATTAAACGTTCGTTTAATTTATTTGAAACTAATCGTTATTTATAACGATTAAATCCAATTGAGGTAACTTACCTCAGTGGTAACGTTTATAACACTATAAACGTTATGATCAAATAGTTGAATGCTTGAACTGCTGTTATTATCCCAGTATTAACTGTTACAGTTATTATTGACCGTTATCATTAAACTGTTCATGTCATCTATTTAAATGGAAACCAAATATTGATTGGCCATTTTGAACTGAATAACGTTATCAATATGATTATATTGTTTGTTATGTAATGTGAAATTGGTTTATATTTCACGGTTTGGTACTGTAGTAACCATTTGCCTCTTTAATACCGTCGACTAAAAGGAATGATTTTTCGAAATCGATACTAAATGGATTTCGAATGTTTTCAAAGATATAAATATATTTTTATATGGTTTTGAAATACGATTTTTATTGTAAAAATAATAGTCGAAGTTAAATTTTTCAATTTTATATAAATATAACTAGTAGAGATGTAAGATGTATTAAATGAACGGTTAAACGATATAATTTATCGTGTTGATTATTTAAATATTGAAATGGTTTTGTGAAGGCCTTACGGTCGTAAAAGAAGTTTTAAATTGATTTCATAATAGAAAATGGAATAGTTAAATCATGGGTATGCGAGAACGGGTAAAAGAGTTCAAAGAGAAATGTTTTGTAATAAATGATCATTTTTGACAAACGTCGTTTCAAACAAATACGAAATGTGATAACATTTCGTGTATGAGATTAACAAATCAATGGGTTGGAATCTACGGATTGCAAGGACTTCTTGCTATTGATTCTCAGGGTGATTCCAAGAATGCAGTAGGAGGGTACCTTCGGTTCATCCTGTTCCTGGGTGACTTGTATGGATGGATGTCTGACAGAGTATTTCTAGAATGGTCACGCACATTGATTTCTTCAACCGTACCAAGAGTGGAGGCGGAGAAGGAAACTTCTTTTATCTAACACGTAACGTATTGTTGTGGACGTCAATTAGTGATTGTTGATGGATCTGACGATGTGACATTCGAAGTAAATATGATGTGCTGATAAAGCGTAGACTCAAGCCTCATCAACCGGGGAATGACAAAAATCGGGCAGGCAGCATGGCTATGTGGGTCGCTCCCATTAGGGTGTATAATCACCTATCTAGAGAAATTCCTTTTGCTTCTTTAATCTATCGATGCTGTCCCATTTCGGGAAACGGTGGTTTGAGCCCAACCATTGGTGATATACATTCGATACACTCAAGAGAAATGAGTGGTCGGTCATGTGAGGGCCGAGTTGCAAGACGTTCTTGTTGAACCCGGTGTATTCGCCTCTAGAGATACACTATCGGCAGGTGGTCCCATACCTTGTCAAGGTCGGAATCCAATCTCCAATAAGCGCCTGCGGTTTTGATTGTATACTATATATGTGGAGCGTGAGATGCAAGCGTTCCGCTAGATTTATATTTACTTGTGTTTAAACACTATTATAATATCAGACAAGTTATTGATTTCAAACTGTTTTGGGTTATCGTAAGGTAAAAACCGTCCGTATTTATGTGTGGATTCGGTCTTACGATTATCCTTTTCTTTTGAAAAGATTTTTACTTAAAAATCAAGTTGTGTGATACCTTAATACTATGCGAGTTTATCTCACTCTGGTTCACCAGACTGACCCGGTGTTTTGTAAATGCTCGGGTTAGGCCGGAGTGTACAGGTCCAGGTTACCGGATGCTGCGAAGTCCAGAGACAAGCTGGAAGAGTTCAAACGTATGGTTATATATATAGCTACTGTTCCGCTGTGTGATTGTATATGAGGACAGGTTATATAACTGTCCAGATATGTTGATGTACTCTGATACTGTATGTAATTTTGAAAGCTCTCAATAAAGATTTATTTCCATATTATATTTTGTTCCGCTGCGATGTGAGACTCTGATTCTGTGTTGTGGTATTGGTTCTTCTTCTTCTTCTATTCTTATATTTCTTTCTTCCTTATCTCACCCTCTAACTTCTTTCTAATAACTATCCAGTGGTTTCGGTGTTGGAGGATCGACATGAGTTACGGTGAAGGTATTTATGTCGATTTTCTGGGCCGAAAATCCCCGGGTCGTTACATAGAGTATGCAGGTGACCGGTTTAGAGAAGAAAGGAATTCTTGGAGATGGGTCGATGTTTTCTACTGGGCTTTAAGGGGAGGGCTGATGGGCCTTATGAAAGGTGGAGCCCAATAAACTTATTATTAATGAAATTCAAGTTATTTATTTAAATAAAGTGTACTAACTTCGTAATATCATAACTTCTACATACGATATCGGAATCACGAACCGTAAGTTGCGTTGGGACCGTATGGACGAGAGCTTTACAATGAAGCTGACTGGAAGTGGATTGGGGCTCGTATGAATTTATGGAAAAATAAATTGTTTGATTCAAATCAAATAACAGTTTATCGTTCTTTAACGATGATCTGCCAAAGTGAGTAAAACTCACCAACTCTGAACAGTTATATTTTTATAACGTATTTTTAGAACTGATAATTATCTGTTGATTGCTGTGTGTTGATTTGGTTGATTGAACTGCTAGTCAGTTAGTTGAAATTTCATATATATGTAAACCGTTATATATATATATTGATGTTGTTATCAGAACATTTCATATTGAAATGAAGTTGATGTTAATTATATGGTTTAACATCTGTGATGCAGGGGAACAGGTTGGAGGGACCCAACTGGGTTCCTCAATATATAAATACTGTTTGTTTCATATATTGTGATATGTGATGTGTTATATAATCAGTGCTGATTATGTGTACTTGGTTGATAGTAATCATGGTTATATGGTACGTTTAATACCATAAGGAATACTAGGATGTAAAATGAAATATTTATAAAATCAAAGGATTTTACAAAAGGAATATTTATTAGAAAATAAATAGAATCGAGTTAAACATGTTAAAGAGAATAGGGTATGGTTTTTGAGTAATTAGAACTTGTTATACGTTGACTGAGTTGAGTAAATTTCAAAGTGTTGATTTGATGTTGGTTTCGGCCTTCGGGATTAACACTGAGAAGTTTATTCACTTATAAATTTATAATGAGGATCTAATAAATAGAAGTGAAGTGATAGAGGAATATTTATTTGGAAAATAAATAGGATTATAAGTGATTAAACATTGTTAAAAAGGACATTTTTAAAGTGGAGAACCGTTACTAAAAGTAAATCTTTTTAAATGGATAAACGTTATTAAAGGAGTTAATCGAATATAAGTTATTCGAATTAGAGTTAATCAACTAGAATGAATCAGTTAGAGTTAACCAGTTGGAGTTAATCGAATAGAGTTAATCGAATAGAGTTAAAGAAATAGAGTTAAACAAAAATTAGAAACTGACTAGAGATTAGTAAGTTGAATAGCTTTCTGAGTATCGATCTGATGTTGGTTTCGGCCTTCGGGGTTTATACTTAGAGAATTGTTCTCTTACTAGTTTACAATTAGGGACTAATAGTTGTGAAATGGTAGTGATGCGTGAATGAGGATAGGGAATGTTTTCCAATGTTACTAACGTATATTTTCGAATCATAGAAAATAAGGAAATATATATATATATATATATATTTATATGTTGCGTGATTTGATCGATAATTCCATTTGGAAATAAGATCGTTGTTTGTACACCGACATGTTTTCATTGATAGTTAAATCACAGAATATCAAGTTTTGACCATATTTATGTTGTTAATATGGAGAGACCGGTTGGATTATTATCCGAAGAACCACTCCGTATTGGCATAACCGTTGCGAATCAAGTATGCTGAATATATTGAAGACGGTGTAAAGTACAAGGGCTGTTGTATAAATCATATATAACAATGGACTAAGATGGATGTACTGAATAGTGCCTTTGGTTTCGTTCAGTCCCAGAATGAACGTAAATGGACGAATGTCTGACAAAGTATTTCTAATGATCGAATGAGTTGGTCTGTATAAATATATATGGTTGCAACGGATTTATCCCTTAGAATAACATCCAGGATATTTGTATAAACCAACTAATGATTTACGGATCTGATAATGTGGCATTCAAAGTGATCGTGTTATAAATGAATGGAAAGTAAGCGTAGCTTCTAGCCTCACATCCGGTAAATGACAAAAATCGGGCAAGCAGCATGGCTAAGTCGGTCACAACGAAGTAGGGTGTATAATCACCTATCTAAAGAATATTCATTTGCTTCTTTAATCTATCAATGCTGTCCCATATATATATACGTGAATGGTTGCTGATCCCAACCGTTGGTGATGTACATTCGATACACTCAAGCGAAATGAGTGGTCGGTCATGTGTGGCTGAGTTGCAAGATGTTCTTGTTGAACTCCAGTGTATCGTTCCTAGAGTACACAGATCGGAAGGTGGTTCCATACCTTGTCATTGTTGGAAATCCATTACCCAATACGTGCTTGCGGTTTTGATTGTATACTATATGTAGAACGTGAGATGAAAGGGTTTCTGCTAGATGATTATTATACTGTGGTTGATAGACATTACTATAATATCAATGAGTTTTGATATAAAGATTATTTTGGATTCTCATAAGGGAAAAACCCGTTCCGTTATACGGCGTGGTCTTATGAGATATCATTTACTTGTTCAAACTGTTTTAAACTGTTTTACTCATACCAGTCCCATGACTGACCCGGAGTTTGTTTTGTTTTCCCTAAACTCTTGGGTGCCTAATTTTGTATGGGCAGTCAAGTAGTCGGGATTTTACAGATACACTTGGAGAGCTTGGAGCAGGAGGTTTCAAGATTCTATAGCTATTATTATTTCCGCTGTATTGTAAGTGTTTTACTCTGATAAGTGCTATTGTATACATACTGTTTGTATTTCAAAAGTTATGTTATATTTTATTCGTTCCGCTGTGAGATTCGTGTTTACTCTGATGATGATGTTCTTCTTCTTCTTCTATTCTGTTAGTTCTATCTTATCTATCCTCACCCTCTAACTTCTTTCATTAACAATTCGGTTATTTTCGATCCTTGGATGTTCGATATGTGTTGTATATCGGATAACCAAGGTCGTCGAAAACCCGGGTCGTTACAGTTGGTATCAGAGCTTAAGGTTAAGTGAATTACCTTGGCTCTGTGGCATGACTCAGTAGAGATGGGGTTAGTAATAACCTATATTGAGTTTGAGTGTATATATACGAGTGAACGTATTTGTTATTTAATATAAATTTTTTTTTATATTGTGGAGCTTTATTGGTTGAGTGGCTTATGAATTCTGGTCGATAGTGGGGCACCATAATATCGATAGGGGTTTCTAAACACTCGAATACGATGAACCAACATGATATGTTTTGAAATTTACATAGTATAATTGGTTGTATTGGTTGTTAGTATAATCGAATAAGATTATAAAGGTGAAATGGTTCTAAATGACTAAGCAAGATTCATATAAGTAAAGTATATGAAATAAAATGAAGTAAATCTGGATTTAAATCAGACTTGGAATTAAGATAAGGAAATTTTAAGTTCCTGGGAGATTTTGAATTGGTTTCAAAATGGATGTGTTTAAAAATGGTTTTGAAAAGAAATATAGTATTGAACTCACTTCGATCCAGGAAAATAATTCTGATGATGGTGTACACATCATCAGTGTCATTTTCGAGTTTCCAAGTGGCGGATTGCTACCAAGGATTTTGTTTTTGAAATGTTTTGAGAATACAAGTGGTTTAGAAATTCAAATGTTTGAATTGGTATTATGATTTCAAATTGATTTGAAATGACCCCAGGACTTTTAAATTCTGGAATTAAAATTTAACGTATGGAGTTAAATGGATTAAAATAGTGAAAGAGAATAAATAAATTTGAATTTAACTTAGACGAAGTTAAATATAATCTGGGACGGAATTGAATTGATAAGTTCAGGATTTGGAATCAAGAATTGATTGGAGTTAGATTGAGATGACAATGGTATATACTAAGTTGTTCACTGATGGAAGGGATATAGTGATATGCCCGACAAAAGGTACAAGTTTATATTTTATATGAGTTTGGAATTTATGAGCCGATTTGGCAAGTCGTTTGGCTGTTTGATTTTCTTTTGGGCTAGAGAAGGCCTAGAGAGGCGAGTTGTGATTTGACGTATCGACCAGTACAAAGGAGGTTATGGCGAAATTTTCCGAAAAATTAAGGCGTTAGAAAATTTTCAGAATTTTTGAAAATTTTAGATAGTCGGAATAAATTAATATTTTAGTCGATATTAATTGGTTCAGTTGAAACTGAAGTTAAGGGGTAAACCGATAAATATTTACCCAGTGGATAGGGTCGTCTTCTAGCTTAGCAATTTCGAGGACGAAATTATTTTAAGGGGGAAAGAATGTAATGACCCGGATATTTGACGGTGTAATAATTAACTTATTTAATTATTTAAAAACAAGTAATATATTATTTAATTGACGATGTTAGAACGTATAATTTTATTATAATTAAAATCGAGCTCGAAATGGCGCTGCAGTTCGCTATTTGGCGATTTGAACTTCAACTGAATAAACATGGTTCGTTTTAAATCGGATTTCTGTGAAACAAGAAACGTATGGAGCTGGTGAAGTATATATTTCTAGTGGAAGAGAAAAATCGAGATTTCATTGTATAGATTGTAAGTTACATCCAAATTAAATATTCAGAAAAACAGCGGTATATTCGTTCGTGGCCATAACGGTTATTTAAAAATATTTGAATATCGGATTCGAATTTAGACAAGGTTCTTTGGAGACACAGCGATAATTTAATTTTTAGAATTTTACTGAAATTTTTAATTAATTAAATAAGCAACTTTTTATTTGGAGTATTTGGCACCCTGTATCGACATTTCGGGGTTTCACAATATGAGTTCATCTACCAGTATTATTACATTTTTGGGACTAGAGCACATCACTCATTTCAATGGTATTTTTGTTTCTGTCCATAACAAGCAATACGTGAACAGAATATTTCATGGTACGGTACACTATGTTTTTAACTTAAAACAAACTAAAATTGAATGGTTAACTGGTCAAACGAACTCGAAATTCAATGAAACAAGTTTCATACAAAACCTTAGGAAGAGGTCTAGTGAAACGTCAAGGCCTCATATTTTTAGGATTTTTTCTGTAATTTTAATGAATTAATGCTCGGTGTTTTTCATCGATATTTTCTAAGGGATTTTCGCAAACGGTGCCGGAATTCGACGAAACCTGTCCCTTTGGGTTCAGAATATTTTTCTATGCTAGGATTGACTTAGTTTGTCAAAAACAGAGATTGTATGAACGGGTTTTAAAGTGGTACTTCATGACTAAGTATTATATAATTAAATAATATAAATGAACCCAATTTCTCAACGCTGTATAAATACCCCCCCCCCTTATCACCGATTTCCTTAAGACCTAAAGCATTTTTCTGGATCTCAGAAACGAGCCGCCATAAACTAAAATACTCAAGAAATTAAAACAAGAGATCTACTCAATAAAATCACTCAAGAAATGATTCATGGGGTTCCTATGCTCATGAGTTTCGAGCAGGCAACTTCAGAAATGGGTGCGATGAAAATTACTGGAACCGATGTTGGAGCAGCCGAACTAGGGCACTGATCGATCGTCGACGTGGTTGGTGATAGGCCAAGGGGAAGGCGGCGCCGGAATGGTTCGGCGGTCGAGCAACGTTAGCTGGTGGAATACAACACCAGGATGGATGGAACTTGGTGCGATGATGAGGTAAGGTGAGCCGCTTCTTCTGGTACCATCGGATCTGACTCCGATCATCGGAGTAGTGGACAACGATGGAGTGGCTGATGGAATAACGCATGCATAGGGTGGGCAGACTTTGGTTACAGGCGTACGTTATATGGGAGAGTGGGGTATTGAAGTGAGGGGATCACGTGAATGGAAGGAGAAAGAAATGGACAGGGACGTGATTTTGGAGAGCACTCTCAGACCGTAAAAGTGAAGTTTTACTGACAATAGCCGGAGAAGGTGAAGAATATGGTGAAAAGGGAGGTGTAGGGTAACACTCATCAAGTAGTCTGCTTATGTGTCAAAGGCCATAAGTTGTGCGAGTTAGAACAAGTTCGAGAAGGAAGATTAGCACTTTGATTATAATTCATAACACGAGACTTAGAGTGTAACGTCCCGTATTTTTGACCGTCAAATATTTTATTTATTATTTTAAATATTTTATTTGGAATATAAATGAATTTTAATTTTTAAATCTCTATTTAAACGAAGTTGAACGATATATATTCATATATAAAATAAAACGAGATCAGAACAGCGCTGCAGTTCGTAAAATAGAGTTTTGAACTTCAACTGGATATACAGAGTCCGTTTTAAATCGGATTTCTGTGAAACAAGAAATGTACGGAGCTGGAGAAGTATATTTTTCTAGTGGAAGAGAAAAATCGGGATTTCGTCGTGTAGATTGGAAGTTATGCCCAAATCAGTTTGGCAGAAAAACAGCGGCGTAATCGTTTATCGACCGTAACGGTTTATTGGATATAACTGCATATCGGTTTCGAATTTAGACAAGGTTCTTTTGAGGCATAGTGATAATTTAATTTTTAGAATTTTATGGTAATTTTTAATTAATTAAATAAGCAACTTTTTATGTGGAGTATTTTGCACCCTGTAATCAACATTTTGGGATTTCACAATATAAGTTAAACTACCGGTATTATTATATTTTTGGGATCGCGACACCTCACTGAACACGACTGTATTTTTATTTCAGTCTGCAACGCTCATACATGAATACATAGTGGTGTAGGTAACTTTATCTGAATGGTTAACTGGTCAAACGAACTCGAAATTCAACGAAACAAGTTTCATACAAAACCTTAGGAAGAGGTCTAGTGAAACGTCAAGGCCTCATATTTTTAGGATTTTTTCTGTAATTTTAAGGAATTAATGCTCGGTGTTTTTCATCGATATTTTCTAAGGGATTTTCGCAAACGGTGTCGGAATTCGATACACTTAGGAAGAGGTCTGGTGACCCGGAGTTTGTTCTGTTTTCCCTAAACTCTTGGGTGCCTAATTTTGTACGAGCAGTCAAGTAGTCGGGATTTTACAGATACACTTGGAGAGCTTGGAGCAGGAGGTTTCAAGATTCTATAGCTATTATTATTTCCGCTGTATTGTAAGTGTTTTACTCTGATAAGTGCTATTGTATACATACTGTTTGTATTTCAAAAGTTATGTTATATTTTATTCGTTCCGCTGTGAGATTCGTGTTTACTCTGATGATGATGTTCTTCTTCTTCTTCTATTCTGTTAGTTCTATCTTATCTATCCTCACCCTCTAACTTCTTTCATTAACAATTCGGTTATTTTCGATCCTTGGATGTTCGATATGTGTTGTATATCGGATAACCAAGGTCGTCGAAAACCCGGGTCGTTACAGTTGGTATCAGAGCTTAAGGTTAAGTGAATTACCTTGGCTCTGTGGCATGACTCAGTAGAGATGGGGTTAGTAATACCCTATATTGAGTTTGAGTGTATATATACGAGTGAACGTATTTGTTATTTAATATAAAAATTTGTTTTATATTGTGGAGCTTTATTGGTTGAGTGGCTTATGAATTCTGGTCGATAGTGGGGCACCATAATATCGATAGGGGTTTCTAAACACTCGAATACGATGAACCAACATGATATGTTTTGAAATTTACATAGTATAATTGGTTGTATTGGTTGTTAGTATAATCGAATAAGATTATAAAGATGAAATGGTTCTAAATGACTAAGCAAGATTCATATAAGTAAAGTATATGAAATAAAATGAAGTAAATCTGGATTTAAATCAGACTTGGCATTAAGATAAGGAAATTTTAAGTTCCTGGGAGATTTTGAATTGGTTTCAAAATGGATGTGTTTAAAAATGGTTTTGAAAAGAAATATAGTATTGAACTCACTTCGATCCAGGAAAATAATTCTGATGATGGTGTACACATCATCAGTGTCATTTTCGAGTTTCTAAGTGGCGAATTGCTACCAAGGATTTTGTTTTTGAAATGTTTTGAGAATACAAGTGGTTTAGAAATTCAAATGTTTGAATTGGTATTATGATTTCAAATTGATTTGAAATGACCCCAGGACTTTTAAATTCTGGAATTAAAATTTAACGTATGGAGTTAAATGGATTAAAATAGTGAAAGAGAATAAATAAATTTGAATTTAACTTAGACGAAGTTAAATATAATCTGGGACGGAATTGAATTGATAAGTTCAGGATTTGGAATCAAGAATTGATTGGAGTTAGATTGAGATGACAATGGTATATACTAAGTTGTTCACTGATGGAAGGGATATAGTGATATGCCCGACAAAAGGTACAAGTTTATATTTTATATGAGTTTGGAATTTATGAGCCGATTTGGCAAGCCGTTTGGCTGTTTGATTTTCTTTTGGGCTGGAGAAGGCCTAGAGAGGCGAGTTGTGATTTGACGTATCGACCAGTACAAAGGAGGTTATGGCGAAATTTTCCGAAAATTTAAGGCGTTAGAAAATTTTCAGAATTTTTGAAAATTTTAGATAGTCAGAATAAATTAATATTTTAGTCGATATTAATTGGTTCAGTTGAAACTGAAGTTAAGGGGTAAACCGATAAATATTTACCCAGTGGATAGGGTTGTCTTCTAGCTTAGCAATTTCGAGGACGAAATTATTTTAAGGGGGAAAGAATGTAATGACCCGGATATTTGACGGTGTAATAATTAACTTATTTAATTATTTAAAAACAAGTAATATATTATTTAATTGACGATGTTAGAACGTATAATTTTATTATAATTAAAATCGAGCTCGAAATGGCGCTGCAGTTCGCTATTTGGCGATTTGAACTTCAACTGAATATACAGGGTTCGTTTTAAATCGGATTTCTGTGAAACAAGAAACGTATGGAGCTGGTGAAGTATATATTTCTAGTGGAAGAGAAAAATCGAGATTTCATTGTATAGATTGTAAGTTACATCCAAATTAAATATTCAGAAAAACAGCGGTACATTCGTTCGTGGCCATAACGGTTATTTAAAAATATTTGAATATCGGATTCGAATTTAGACAAGGTTCTTTTGAGACACAGCGATAATTTAATTTTTAGAATTTTACTGAAATTTTTAATTAATTAAATAAGCAACTTTTTATTTGGAGTATTTGGCACCCTGTATCGACATTTCGGGGTTTCACAATATGAGTTCATCTACCAGTATTATTACATTTTTGGGACTAGAGCACATCACTCATTTCAATGGTATTTTTGTTTCTGTCCATAACAAGCAATACGTGAACAGAATATTTCATGGTACGGTACACTATGTTTTTAACTTAAAACAAACTAAAATTGAATGGTTAACTGGTCAAACAAACTCGAAATTCAATGAAACAAGTTTCATACAAAACCTTAGGAAGAGGTCTAGTGAAACGTCAAGGCCTCATATTTTTAGGATTTTTTCTATAATTTTAATGAATTAATGCTCGGTGTTTTTCATCGATATTTTCTAAGGGATTTTCGCAAACGGTGTCGGAATTCGACGAAACCTGTCCCATTGGGTTCGGAATATTTTTCTATGCTAGGATTGACTTAGTTTGTCAAAAACAGAGATTGTATGAACGGGTTTTAAAGTGGTACTTCATGACTAAGTATTATATAATTAAATAATATAAATGAACCCAATTTCTCAACGCTGTATAAATACCCCCCCTTATCACTGATTTCCTTAAGACCTAAAGCATTTTTCTGGATCTCAGAAATGAGACGCCATAAACTAAAATACTCAAGAAATTAAAACAAGAGATCTACTCAATAAAATCACTCAAGAAATGATTCATGGGGTTCCTATGCTCATGAGTTTCGAGCAGGCAACTTCAGAAATGGGTGCGATGAAAATTACTGGAACCGATGTTGGAGCAGCCGAACTAGGGCACTGATCGATCGTCGACGTGGTTGGTGATAGGCCAAGGTGAAGGCGGCGCCGGAAAGGTTCGGCGGTCGAGCAACGTTAGCTGGCGGAATACAGCACCAGGATGGATGGAACTTGGTGCGATGATGGGGTAAGGTGAGCCGCTTCTTCTGGTACCATCGGATCTGACTCCGGTCATCGGAGTAGTGGACAACGATGGAGTGGCTGATGGAATAACGCATGCATAGGGTGGGCAGACTTTGGTTACAGGCGTAATGGGAGAGTGGGGTATTGAAGTGAGGGGATCACGTGAATGGAAGGAGAAAGAAATGGACAGGGACGTGATTTTGGAGAGCACTCTCAGACCGTATAAGTGAAGTTTTACTGACAATAGCCGGAGAAGGTGAAGAATATGGTGAAAAGGGAGGTGTAGGGTAACACTCATCAAGTAGTCTGCTTATGTGTCAAAGTCCATAAGTTGTGCGAGTTAGAACAATTTCCAGAAGGAAGATTAGCACTTTGATTATAATTCATAACACGAGACTTAGAGTATGCAGGTGACCGATTTAGAGAAGAAAGGAATTCTTGGAGATGGGTCGATGTTTTCTACTGGGCTTTAAGGGGAGGGCTGATGGGCCTTATGAAAGGTGGAGCCCAATAAACTTATTATTAATGAAATTCAAGTTATTTATTTAAATAAAGTGTACTAACTTCGTAATATCATAACTTCTATATACGATATCGGAATCACGAACCGTAAGTTGCGTTGGGACCGTATGGACGAGAGCTTTACAATGAAGCTGACTGGAAGTGGATTGGGGCTCGTATGAATTTATGGCGAAATAAATTATTTGATTCAAATCAAATAACAGTTTATCGTTCTTTAACGATGAACTGCCAAAGTGAGTAAAACTCACCAACTCTGAACAGTTATATTTTTATAACGTATTTTTAGAACTGATAATTATCTGTTGATTGCTGTGTGTTGATTTGGTTGATTGAACTGCTAGTCAGTTAGTTGAAATTTCATATATATATAAACTGTTATATATATATATATTAATGTTGTTATCAGAACATTTCATATTGAAATGAAGTTGATGTTAATTATATGGTTTAACATCTGTGATGCAGGGGAACAGGTTTGAGGGACCCAACTGGGTTCCTCAATATATAAATACTGTTTGTTTCATATATTGTGATATGTGATGTGTTATATAATCAGTGCTGATTATGTGAACTTGGTTGATAGTAATCATGGTTATATGGTACGTTAAATACCATAAGGAATACTAGGATGTAAAATGAAATATTTATAAAATCAAAGGATTTTACAAAAGGAATATTTATTAGAAAATAAATAGAATCGAGTTAAACATGTTAAAGAGAATAGGGTATGGTTTTTGAGTAATTAGAACTTGTTATACGTTGACTGAGTTGAGTAAATTTCAAAGTGTTGATCTGATGTTGGTTTCGGTCTTCAGGATTAACACTGAGAAGTTTATTCACTTATAAATTTATAATGAGGATCTAATAAATAGAAGTGAAGTGATAGAGGAATATTTATTTGGAAAATAAATAGGATTATAAGTGATTAAACATTGTTAAAAAGGACATTTTTAAAGTGGAGAACCGTTACTAAAAGTAAATCTTTTTAAATGGATAAACGTTATTAAAGGAGTTAATCGAATATAAGTTATTCGAATTAGAGTTAATCAATTAGAATGAATCAATTAGAGTTAACCAGTTGGAGTTAATCGAATAGAGTTAATCGAATAGAGTTAAAGAAATAGAGTTAAACAAAAATTAGAAACTGACTAGAGATTAGTAAGTTGAATAGCTTTCTGAGTATCGATCTGATGTTGGTTTCGGCCTTCGGGGTTTATACTTAGAGAATTGTTCTCTTACTAGTTTACAATTAGGGACTAATAGTTGTGAAATGGTAGTGATGCGTGAATGAGGATTGGGAATGTTTTCCAATGTTACTAACGTATATTTTCGAATCATAGAAAATAAGGAAATATAAATATATATATTTATATATTTATATGTTGGGTGATTTGATCGATAATTCCATTTGGAAATAAGATCGTTGTTTGTACACCGACATGTTTTCATTGATAGTTAAATCATAGACTATCAAGTTTTGACCATATTTATGTTGTTAATATGGAGAGACCAGTTGGATTATTATCCAAAGAACCACTCCGTATTGGCATAACCGTTGCGAATCAAGTATGCTGAATATATTGAAGATGGTGTAAAGTACAAGGGCTGTTGTATAAATCTTATATAACAATGGACTAAGATGGATGTACTGAATAGTGCCTTCGGTTTCGTTCAGTCCCAGAAAGAACGTAAATGGACGAATGTTTGACAAAGTATTTCCAATGATCGAATGAGTTGGTATGTATAAATATATATGGTTGCAACGGATTTATCCCTTAGCATAACATCCAGGATATTTGTATAAACCAACTAATGATTTACGGATCTGATAATGTGGCATTCAAAGTGATCGTGTTATAAATGAATGGAAAGTAAGCGTAGCTTCTAGCCTCACATTCGGTAAATGACAAAAATCGGGCAGGCAGCATGGCTAAGTCGATCGCACCGAAGTAGGGTGTAAATCACCTATCTAAAGAATATTCATTTGCTTCTTTAATCTATCAATGCTGTCCCATATATATATATATATATATATATATATATATATATATATATATATATATATATATATATATATATATATACGGGAATGGTTGCTGATCCCAACCGTTGGTGATGTACATTCGATACACTCAAGCGAAATGAGTGGTCGGTCATGTGTGGTTGAGTTGCAAGATGTTCTTGTTGAACTCTAGTGTATCGTTCCTAGAGTACACTGATCGGAAGGTGGTTCCATACCTTGTCATTGTTGGAAATCCATTACCCAATACGTGCTTGCGGTTTTGATTGTATACTACATGTAGAACGTGAGATGAAAGCGTTTCTGCTAGATGATTATTATACTGTGGTTGATAGACATTACTATAATATCAATGAGTTTTGATATAAAGATTATTTTGGATTCTCATAAGGGAAAAACCCGTTCCGTTATACGGTGTGGTCTTATGCCCATGACTGACCCGGAGTTTATTTTGTTTTGTTTTCCCTAAACTCTTGGGTGCCTAATTTTCTTCGGGCAGTCAAGTAGTCGGGATTTTACAGATACACTTGGAGAGCTTGGAGCAGGAGGTTTCAAGATTCTATAGCTATTATTATTTCCGCTGTATTGTAAGTGTTGTACTCTGATAAGTGCTATTGTATACATACTGTTTGTATTTCAAAAGTTATGTTATATTTTATTCGTTCCGCTGTGAGATTCGTGTTTACTCTGATGATGATGTTCTTCTTCTTCTTCTATTCTGTTAGTTCTATCTTATCTATCCTCACCCTCTAACTTCTTTCATTAATAATTCGGTTATTTTCGATCCTTGGATGTTCGATATGTGTTGTATATCGGATAACCAAGGTCGTCGAAAACCCGGGTCGTTACAGATATATATTTAATAGAAATCAATCACACAGAATAAAATCCAATGTCAGACACACAGTCCATTTACAAGTTCGTTCTGGGTCTGAACGAAACCGGAGGCACCTTGTACCTCGCATATCCATCGATCTCCAAGTACGTCTGGACGATAACCAACTGATTCCCTCCTCTTGGGTGTACAGCCCAATCAAGATCATCAGTAATCACCCAAACGATGTGAAGACCTCCGATCTTCGATCACCGTCTTCATCCTCGACACCACGTCGAATCAGTTATTTAGAATGGGATAAACCCGGTCTTTCTGAGTAACTCGCGTATATAATAAACAAGTGTTACACAAACACAACATACGCCTCATTCCAATTTAGAATATTATTTTATTCAAATATTCTTATACTTTGGGAAAAGTTCCCATTAATTTTATCAAAGATAAATTCTTTAAATTTATTCTTTAATCTTCTTTGAATATCAATTCAAACTAGTCGGGTTTAGCGAACCACACCGAAGTAATCATTTATTTTATTTCCCAATCCCAACCTATTCATAATTTTAATATATAGTCAAAAATCACATTTTTGATGCCAAATCACAACAATATATTCTAACTATATTTTGGTTCTCACACCAGTCTAATGGAAATATATAAAAATCCCACTTTCGGCACTCGAATATAAATTTTGATGATACTCGAGTAATCATCAGAGTCATCTCCGGGCGACTAGAGTGTGATTTTATATCTATCCAGTATATTAAAACTTCAAATACATGTGGATCAGACGTATACGCAAAATCTTTATATACTGGATTGTCCAAATCAATACAAATAAATATTCAAATACATTGAATAAGGTTTGACTTTTCAAAACAAAAATTGTTTTCATTTTGATTTTCAAAACTCTACTCTTCACACTCGTTCTAGGATACTACTGATCCCATCTCTAGCGAGTCATTCCTATTGGATATTACTAATCCAATCTCTGATGAATTCTTTCGTTTGGTTCTAACGTGTTTTGATAGTTTCAGTCAATTTCGATCGACCAGAAATTGGCTATTTTTCAAACGGTCTCAGAATTAGACGAAATTAGTTTTGTTAGGACCGTATCGTCAATACGAAGCTAGAAAATATTTTTCAGGAATTTTTAGAGTTCGTATGTGGCCCTGGTAAATTGAAATGCGTGTTCAAATTCAATATATAGTTTTATATTTTGATTTTGACGAAAACTGATCGAAACGATCAAATCAGCTTACGATACATATTCCGTTGTGTTTGGAATAGGGGTATTTAGCTATGGACGACAGTCGGTGGGTTCGATTTCGAGTTCGTGTTAAAAAGATACATTTTTGTAATAAAAAATAATAATATATATATATATAATATATAACTACACTCCCTTCCCTCTATCTTCTAAATGGTCAACCCTCAGTCAAAATAAGAAAACCCATGCCCCTTTTGACCTAGCCCGATTCCCGCCGCCTCCTCCCTTTTTCTGGCCACCGCGCCCCACCCAAGAGCCGCCACCGCCTCCCTCTAGCATCGCAGCCCCTCCTCCCTCCTCTAGCGCTCGCTCTCTCCTCTCAAGACCCCCTCTAATCCACTTCGAAATCCACTGCCGACCTGAAGGGACGCCGTCGCCCTAGCTTCTGCCTCCAGATCCCTGAAGCCCCGACCCCCCTGCGACTGACGCCCTTCTCCGACCGTGAGCGACCCCCTCTCCCTCTAAAATCCAATTTCAACGAAGGAAAAAAGTGAGTTTTTCTTATTTTATTTGTTGTTCAATTTTCTTTTCAGTTTATATGTATTTGTAAATAAAAAGATGTACTATTTATACGAACGGGGTTGATATAAAAATTGGATTTTATGTTATGAAAGGCGAGACAAGATGTATTTTTTTTAGCATATAAAAAGATTTGATTTCTATATAATATAAAGATTAGATTTTTTATATGATAAAGGTTCGTTTTTTTAAATAGACATCAATATAAAAATATAATTTTTATATGATGTGAAGAATAAAAATATAATTTTTATATGATGTGAAGAATAAAAATATATTTTCTATATGATGTGAAGAATAAAAATATAATTTTTATATGATGTGTAGAATAAAAATATAATTTTTATATGATGTGAAGAATAAAAATATGATTTTTATATTATAGAAAGAATAAAAATATGATTTTTATATATGGAAAAGCGATATAAAAATGAGTTAAAAATAGGATTTTTAACATAAACGGTGTTGAACAGATTTCGTGGAAAACACGGTGAAGGACACCACGAGCGAGAAAGGAGTAAAAATTCAAACCGTTCAGAAATAAAGACTGGAGGAGTGGAACCCTCGGTGAGAACTCCTCACTTTTATTTTATTTTCTAGTTGAAATATATACTAGGATGCAGACGGTGCTTAGTAGCACCCGATACCCATTTTCCACAGACCATGGACGACTTGTGTAATTGGTTGTGTTGTGAAATTTGACCTGTACATTCATTTGAACTTTGAAATCGAATTATCGAACTACCATGCCATTTTCAATTCCTTTTATAGTTTAAAATAAATATTTATATTCTAGCGACGATCTATATAAATATATACGTTCGAATTCTATTCAATATGTATTTCTCGTCATTATTATTTAAAATAATTCATTTTAAATAATCAAAATTTGCTAAAATAAAATTTTTAAATTGGCTCGGATTTCCGGGTTATTACAAATGGTTTGGATTTGATATATTTGGCATATTGATGTTTGTTGTGTGAATTTATCTGTTATTCATCTTGATTTTGATATGACCATTGTTTATGCTGATTAATCCCAACCATTTACGGGCATCGAATAAACTCGGGATTAATCATTAAAATGAACTAAGAACATAGGTTGAAATGATAAATACCTATGACCCTGATTTGGATTGAAATAATATATATCCTTTCCCAAAATACTAAAATTAAATTTTAAGTATTACTTGGCCATAGGATAGAAAATTATATATGGACACCGGCTAGTTAAAAAAAATTAGTTCTCACCATGAATTTAGAAATGTTGTTTAAAGACATAAGGATGCTGTTTAAAAAATTGATTTCTTTTGAACTTGAACTTTTAGTTTTGAAATATAAGCAAAAGATAAATAATTTAGTGTTGTAACTGAAGCTATAAAATTGAAATTTAATGTAAATCGAATTTATTGAAATTGAATTGTTTCATCCACCTTTGAAATTTATTATAAATTAAACTTGATTTAAGTTATATCTGAATTGTGAACTCGATATTTGTTAAAACTGAAATCATTGAAAATGAGAATTTGATTTGGAATGTAACTATTTGAATTAATTTGATCGAATAGAAATGAATGTAAATTGGAAGTTTAATCGATGGGATTATTGAAAATTGAGTTGGTTGAATTGAAGATTGAAATATGACTTCAAGTTTAATTGAAAATGTAAGAGAGATGATTCTAATTCCAAATATAGTATTTCAAATCATTTTATAAACAATTTTAATAATATATTTTTTTAAATTATTTTACTTTATTACTATTTTATTTTTTAAATTATTTTAAATAAATCATTTTATAATTAACTATTTATTTTATAAATTACTTAATGTTTTAACTATATATTTTAATAAATTTGATAAATTCAATTTTAATTACAAGCTATTTATTTTCAAACTATTTCAATTATATATCAAAACTATTTTAAGTATACTGTTAACTATTTTAATATTCAAATTATTAAAGTTGGAATTGTTTCAAGATTTTAATTGGTTTAAATGGAGATTTTAGTATGAATAATATTCTATCTTGAATATTTAGTGATTTTGGAAATCTGATATTTTGATATGAAGTACGAACCTCGTCAAAATGTAAAAGAACTGACCGGTGTGAAAAATGTAAACAATTGGTTGCTAAAGAGACCGGGATCGGATATTGTCATACTCTCTGCCAATACCGAAAACCACTTTAACAACTGTGTACGCGGTGGAGTTCCATAAATGGTGTTGGATGGATTTGGAGGCGATTACTGGATTTGAAAAAGAGAACGATGATGGATATCCTTGACCTCCGGGTCATAATTAAAATGACTAAAACAGGGCTATACCGTGACCAAGTGGGGTTGACTACCTCCATCGGTAGCACTTCTTCCTTTATTGCTATAGTCCCTTGGTTTGATTGATTTGATGCGCATCCGTGATTTGGGAATGTTGTCCGAGGTGGGCGGTAGTCACGGCTATGCGTTACCACCAGTCCGGGCGTGCAACTAGTATATTCATACTCTAGGCATTCCTTGTGTGCCTTGTCATACTATCCTAATTGAGCCCCCTACGATTTTGATTTAACGTTGTTGTATCACGACGCATCCCTATCTGCCGACGTACTGGTGTGTTATATGCGAACTGTATGGCAACGGTATAAACGGTGTAAGGGTAGTAATGGTAATCTCGCTTACATTGTGTTATTATGTTATATTTAACCATAGACATTATTATAATAGCGCATTTTATTATATAGTATTAGTTTGACGGATCCTTAAGAGATGGAAATTCCCGTAACATCTCTTAAGTTATTGCACTTATATTATTACATGAAATTTGATTTAACTAATATGAGAATGATTTAGTTCTGATCCGAGTGTTTGTTGCATTTCTTTTTATGCAATACGCTCAGGTTAGACTAAGTTGCAGTTAGCGAAGTTTCACTTGCTTTGAAAATGCCATTATATATATGAAGATGGAGCTCAACAAACGTATTATTATAATTATTCCACTGAAAATGCATTGGTATGTTGTATGTTAATTTACTTTGATAACCGTTGTAGAATATAATAAAATGTATGTTTTTAACAGCTTCGTGAATTGTTATTTATTTAATATAATTTGTCCTTCCGCTGCGAGATTCTATATTTGTTTTCTTCTTTTTCTTATTTTAATCCCAATAACTATCCGAATTTTTGATCCGTTTATGTCGACATTAAGGATCATTGTCAATTTGAACGGTCAAAAATCTCGGATGTTACATTCTAGGACCCACAGTTCGCCGCCTGTAACCCCACAATGGCTAGCGCCTTCGGACCTGATTCTGGCCACTCGACACACAAAATCTGATCACTACCGTTCAGCTGAAAGCTATCATCGAGCTCGAAACTATTGTAATTGGATGATTTTTGATTATTTGAAAGGATTGGGGGAAATTGGAAGAGGAAAACAGAAAGATTTCGGTCGTTCAATGTATAGGGTGGCAACGTTCTAGTATAGTTGACCACAGAAGTGGGATTGATGCATGAATTAGGTTACAGGGTTGTGTACATAGAAAAATATTGTAACAACCTGCTATTTTCAACGATTTAAATCAGATTTAAATCAGATTTTTATTTTGAAAACATTCTGCAATTTCTTGTAACGGGAATTTAAATTTTGAAATGCGTACAGTGAGATGTTGCAGTTGTGAAAATTTTGTCGAAAAATTTGAATGTTTGTCAATCGCGCAATTTTCAGTGCAAAGCTGCACAAAACAGTTCAAATTTTATCGATTTTAAAATCTTTTTGAATGCAGTTCGGACAAACATGAAAAATATTCTATTCGTTGTCAGTAATCCAACGGCGGAATTTGTTTCATGAAAAACGAACGTTTTGACATCCGTTTTCCATCCGCATTTTTACGTTTAAGGGGTACGTTACGCGTTTTTGAACGGAGCATCCTAGCACTGCAAATTTTATACCCTTGTGTCCGTCTCGTCGCACTGATTTCCGCAATATATTCATTTGTCAGTTTTGGTATTCGGTTCGTGCTGAAATTGTGAAAATGCTTGCGCAGTTCATTTTTGAAACAGAGCCATTTGAGTTCGATATGTCCCTTTTCCGATCTTACATACTTTTCTAGATGTTTTGGGTCTACAAAACCCGTTCTTTTATTTTTCTTAACCATCCATTTTTAATTTTATTTCTTAAAGTGGACACATTTAGTCCATTTTCTTTCCTAAATGCATGCACACGTTAATAGTCCATTCATTTCCATTTGTTTACAAACCATGCATACGTTCCTTTTCGTTTGCTTGCACATTTACTTTCCAATTCCAATCCATGCATGAATTGTATGTTACACTTTCATTTTGCAAAATCCATGTATGCATTGTACTATACCATGCGTGCTTCTCCCTTATGTTTTTCAAAACCTTAGTTTGTTCCTGTGTATAATTCAAAGCCATATAAAATATCAGTGCATATTTACGTCGAAAACAAATGTTCTTTCAGATAAAAAGCATGGTTTTTTTTGTTTTGTTTTCAAAGTTAAAAAAAAGTGCGGTTCCTTTTCCAGTGCCACTCTCCCCTATACACCAAAGAAAGTTTCCGTTTCCGAAGTACCCATTCAAACCATCCGTTCTTTGATTTCATAACCGGTACTTCCTTGTTTCTAGTTTAACAGGATCCAATTATTTCGAAATTTAAAACAGTTCATTTGCAAATGTTAGTTCACTTTTTGTTCCGAAGCTCCTTTTGGTTTGCGGACCATTTCAATTGCCAAACGCCTTTATTTTTTTTTTCAAATTTTAAACCGTTGGTTAAAACTTTGCAAACGCTGGTACATTCCCAAAGTTGTTGCCTCGTGAACCGGTAAAAAAAAGTTAAAGCATCTGTCATTTTATATAAAAAAGTGTTGGATGCAGCAGTTTTTTCCCCTTCAAAGTTCCCTTCTCCGTCCATTACATTCCCCATCGCAACCCTCCTTCGCTCCAGCTCACACCAAAACCCCAGAACAACCTATGCCCTTCCTATACAAGCCGACGCCGCTCCACCGAGCTCCCCCCATTAGTCCCTCCTGCTCTGAAACCCGCGCCTAAGCCTATGACCGCCTCTACCCTTTTTCTCCATCAGCCAACCGACCACCTTAGCTCCCCTCCACCTGAAGACCCAGTTTGCTTCCTGCTCCCCTTACCTCGGCCTCGTCAGAAAGCCGCATCGATCCGAGACTCAAGTCTGAACCCCCTCGTCCCAGTGACCTGCTCTGCCTTCCTGATCTGAACCACCCTGCTGACCCCGAGTTTTCCCTTGCCTCGTCGACGGCTTGAAGCCCCAACCACCCAATGACTGCCGTGAACCCGCACTGAACAGAGCCTCCCCCTCGACTAGTTGAAGTCCATGCCCTCTGCGCCACAACCGACACTTGACCTCGCCTCTCCCTCCCGGCGACGAATTAAAACCGGCTCCGACCACTCAAGTAGTTCACGAACTGAGCCACCACGTGTGCGCCACTGTACTCTTTTCCCGTGCAAAGTTCATTCTACTGAAGCCAGACCAGAGCCGAGACCAACTGTTGTTTTCCTTTCTGACCAACCGTACTCCATGTGCCTTCCTATTATGTGCATGGTATGGTATTAGAGTATAAATAACAGGTGTACGTTTTAATGCATAATATCATATATTTTGGGTCTCTGTGTATAATTTCTGTGTATTCGGTTATATAGTGTGTGGGATATGTACTTAGTGTGTTTATGGTTTGTGTGAGTTTGCAAATAGTATTATATATATGTTTTTATTTTCGTTATATATACATTTTTTTTGTTTTTTGTTGTGTATACATGTATAGATTATATATTTACAGTTATGGTGTTTATATATATATATGTTTGCTTTGTGTAAGTATATATTTTGATGTTGAGTTGTTTTAAACATATTGATACTGAAATATATATATATATATTTAAATATATATTTACATTTGTTGTCTTGTGTGTGTTTATATGAATATATTATTTATATAATAATTTAGGTGTGTTGTACTATAAATATTGGATTTTAAAGCTTTTGCTGTGTGTGTTGATTTTAAATGTATACGTGTACACAATTTAATGTGCGTGCATTCAATGTCGTATTGAATTTAAATAAATAAATATATAGATATTATTTTATAAAATTTTGTTGTGTTTATTTTTGAGTTGAAATTGGTGTTGAGTTCCGAAACGTTTCAAAAACCCATTACCATACCATCCTAAACCCAATTGTTGTACCAATCCTTTGAGTCATCCTACCTCCTCTTATAAAATAAAATATATGTATATATAGAGTGATATCATGATTGAATCCATTCTGGATCGTGCATTGAAGTCGTGTCAATTCGGTGTCAATTCGTCTGTTGCTTCCAATCTGTACCACGAAAGGTGAGTTTATCTCACACCTGACTTACATTTTCATGGATGTTAAATCAATAATGAACTGTTTAATGAAATGTATAGGACTGCTGATAGAAATTATTTGATTTAATGTATATGCACACTTTATATGTGACACGATATATTCGTATGACACGTAGTTTCACTAATGATATATATGTTGTGATCGTAGCTATGTGATTGTTGATACCCCTAGTTTAGGAAAAATCTCTAAGGGTTGAAATGATACATACCCGAACGGACATTAGAATAGAGAAAAATCGTTATGGGTTGAAATGATAGACCTGAACGATTTTTACTGAATTTGGGATTGCGGGTTGAAATGATAGACTCGTAGAATTTTATAAATTGCGGGTTGAAATGATAAATATCCGTATCACTTGACCATAGGGTAGAAAACTATATACGGACACCATTGGTCGTATTTTCGAAGTATTTTGATTTGGGAATTTGATTTTTAAAATAATAACTTAAGATTTTATATTTTATATATTTATATTTTAAATTATTAAACTTAAATTTTATAATTTTTGAATTATTTGTTTTAAAGTGATTTTTTAAGTAAATATAGATTTAATGCTTATTTAAGTTTTACTTATAATTTATTTATTTTAAGCTATAAATTTAATTATATAAGTATTTTTATATTATTGTAAATAATTATTTTAAACTTATCTTCTATATTATTTTAATTATATATATGTTTGTAATCTATATTCTAATTAATTTTAGAATTTTATAAACTTATACATATATATCTATTTTCAAAATTTATTTTCATATATAATTTTTATTTACTTTAATAATAAACCGAAGACGGATAAGTACGATTTCCGATTTAAATTCGAGGTTTAAGATTCAGATTTATATAACGATACTGATTTAACGAATGAACTAATATAAGATATGAATTTGAATTTTTGACTTGAGTTACAAATTATGATATAATTTGGTGGAATTGAAATGTAAGATTTGATTCGAATTACATTAACTGAATTTGAACTTAAGTATTTAATTTTGGAATCGACTTAAACGAATTCTTATAAGGGTAAACTGAATTATTGAATTTATAAATAATGATTTCAAATTTTATGACTTGAATTGCATAACTCGATATGTTTTGTTTAAAATTTGAAATATAAATCTTTGACTTGAAATATACATTTTGAATTCGAACCAAATGTTGAATTCATGTGAATCGACCTGAAATGATTCCTTAAAGGTAAAGTTTGAATTATTTGATTTGTTTCGAACTTGAATTTTTTTTTGAATATAAACCAAACCAAATATTACCGGAGCAAAATGTTTTGTATTGATTTAAACAGAACTTGAGATATTTAAGGTATAACTTGAATATAAGTCGACTTTGGATTCGAAAATCGTTATGCGAATATTTTTGGAAATTATAACCGATGTTAAATGAATAGTATTAGTTTATACTATATTGAGATCATTACGATATGTCTCTAAATCGATTTGATTTAAAGTGATATAAATAAGTATTTTCAAATTTAAATATAATCGAAATTGGATATTTAATGTTGATTTCGAATTCGAATATGAGAATTCATATAAACTATTTTATAAAGTGATTTATAAAATAATGACCGTGGTTGTGAAAAACATAAACGATTGGTTGTTAAAGAGACCGGGATCGGCTATTGTCATACTCTCTGCCAATACCCAAAACCACCTTAACAACTATGTACGCGGTGGAGTTCCAGAATGAAGAGATGTTTTGGCGAATGACTCCATTTTATTTTATTTCATATTAATAACGAGACCTTGACTACCTTGAGTCCGCTTGATGTGGCTAAAACAGGAGCTATGCACGGACCAAGTGAGGTCATACCTCTTATCGAGCATACTTCTTCGATATTATTCAATTACTGTTGAGATTCGATTTGGGCCCTTTTGATTATAGGAGTGTGTATCGAGGTGGGCGGTAGTAGCTACTATGCGTTACCACCAGTCCGACTCTGCAAATGGTGAATCCACCCTGGCGTTCCTTGCGTGCCTTGTCACATTCCTTATACGAGCCCACTACGATTTGTTTTGTACTGTTTTATATGGAGTGCACTCTGATCAACCTCCAGTTTACGGAGGAATTACGGGACTGTATATACAATGGGAATATATAAACGGTGTAAGGGTAATCATGGTAATCCCGCTTACGCTATTTTGATATTTTTACTTTAATGATAGACATTATTGTATATAGCGTATTATACTATATAATATTAATTTAACGGATCCTTAGAGGATGGTGATCCCAAACATCCTCTAAGTTACTGATTGCATTTCATCGAACATTTCATCTGAGTTGATTTACTTCCATGGGAATGTTAGTCCTGATCCGAGTTGTTTTGTTTTTCATTATTGCTCGGGTCAGATCGATTATCACAACTTTTGAGATCCACCCTTGGAGTTTGAAGATTATTGGGTTTTTGCTCATTTATATCTACCTGTTCAGTTGATCCAGTCATCTAGTTATTTCTATCATTCCTGTTTCATACTATTATCATTTGTCTATGTATTAGAAAAATAATTATATTCGACTTCCGTTATATTATTTATGTAACTCTGATGTAAAATTTTATTTAGTAGCTTCATGAACTACTATTGTATTAGTTATGTTCCGCTGCGAGGTATTATATTGCTCTATATCTGTGTCTGTGATCTATGATTCTGTGATTTATTCTGTTTACCTCAGAAGCTAATAACAATCTGTTGTTTTTGGCGTTTCGAGTAGACATATTTTGTCGATTCGGCACGATCAAAATGGCGGGTCGTTACAGTTGATATTAGAGCAAGGTTTATCAAAGCTTTAGCCTATGGGGTAAAAACACATTAGAGATAGGGTAGTTGTACCCTAGAATGAGTGGAATTAGTCGCAGAATCATTTGTATGAGAGAGCGTACTTCGAAACTATAAATAGTTTTTAAATGGTTTTGAAATGTTTTAAATAAGTATTTTCGGATATAAAAATTTGTTTAATATTTAATTTTTTTCTGAAATTTCCTTTCCATTGGATCCATCTTCCTTCATAGATCCTTTTTGACTAGGTTCTTTCATTCGTTCAGCTTTTAACTCGAATTCTATAACTTATCTTTCCCATAGCAAGGTAAGAAGTAGAAGGAGAGTATAAGTCTTCCAGTGAGTTCGTATTTATTAAAAGTTGATTTGAAATAAGTATTTCGAAGGGTATTATAATATATAACTTCCTTAGTATAATATTGAAATTTTGATATATACTGTGAAAGATTTTATATAGGTAAACATCTATAAGTTTTGGAAATATTTTGATATACTATAGAATAATATTATGTATATTGTCGTATATTTATTATAGATTGAAGTTGAATTTTAATAAATAAACAAGTGGAGGAGAAATATATATATTTCCCTATTTAAAATTTTATTGATTTGAAATATATTATTTATAATATATGATTTGAAAATTTAGTATATATTTTGTTTAAATACAGAAAATGTTTTGAGTACTTGTGAGACGACCTGAACTTCCCCGTGAAGGAGAGCACGGATGGCGTTGAGAACAACACACATCAGAACCCAAACAGAAGAACATTTCATTGCTATTACAACAATTTCCATCAGAATACAAGAATATACAGAGTATGGATAAATATTACACATTCAATAAATATCAGAGATTACAATAAATTACATAGCAGCGGAAAAATATTACAAAACACAACTGAAAGTAACACATGGATACAGAGCTTTCCGAGCATCGTTCCAGCTGTAAATGAGGATCCTGTGAATATAAATATGCAAAACCAAAACTACTAGCTGCCCGTGTCGAAAATAAGGGCACCCAGAGTTTAGGTTAAAACAATAAACTCCAGGTCAGTCGTGTGACTAGTGTGAGAACTAAAACAGTTATTAATTCAATTTTTAAAATTCGGTAAATCAAGGGACCACGCCGTATAACAAGGAACGGGTTTCCTCCCAAGAATACCAGTGCATAAAATAAACAGCGCAATGCTAAATAATGGAAAATGAAGCTGTTAGAAGACCCAGGTCCCATCACACAATGCAACGCAAGCCAGAGGATAGGGTTTTACTTTATAACAGCCAAAGAATGCTTGATACGCGAAATTTTATCTTTTGATTCCTAATCAGACCCCAACCGTAAATTATTAAGAGAACGATTCCCTAAGTATTAACCCCGAAGGCCGAAACCAACATCAGACCAATACCTAGGAAACCACCCATCTTAGCTCGTTTCCAGTTATTTCTTAATTTTATATACAATCATAAATATCAATCATAGACGGCATGGGTACTATATATCATGTCGCCAATACTAGGCTTTACAATCAAAAACGAAATGTCATGTATTGGAAATTGGATTTCTATCATGAGTCGAGGCAAGGGGCAAGCTCCTCTCCGCTTCGAGACACTCTAGCAAATGTCTCAGGACTACTCTCCCTGGGTAACCCTTGGATCTTCAGGGTCGGTCCTCTCTTACGTTTGAGGATTGGCAATTCCTGAACACACGTTTCCCAGTCCTTACAGACCTAAAATCGAGGCGCCTCGCATTCCAACAACCACATAGGTAAAAATAATATAAATGTTAGCCAGTTTAAGCACTGACACCACCCATAGCTAGAAAGAAACGTCGTGCTCTCCCTGCAGTCACTCTCCCGTTTTTGACTCATACCGAGGTGTGAGGCTCGCGAATTCAGGCTATACACAAAGCTGCGCCACACAGGACGTGCTTTGATCATCAACCATAAGACTTTGCTTTTCAACAGAAGCCTTGATCATCTGCCACTTAGGCATGCCACACAGGCAATTCACTCCATGCGATTGATGTCCATCGATATATAACCTCTGAGCTCGTACGTCTCAGAGAAGGGCGTTAAGCAAGAGAATAAATTCTCCGCCGCCAAACGGATGTATATTTAATAGAGATCAATCAACACAGAATAAAATCCAATGTCAGACACACAGTCCATTTATAAGTTCGTTCTGGGTCTGAACGAAAACGGAGGCACTTTCCTCGCATATCCATCGATCTCCAAGTACGTCTGGATGATCACCAACTGATTCCCTCCTCTTGGGTGTACGGCCCAATCAAGATCATCAGTAATCACCCAAACGATGTGAAGACTTCAGGTCTTCAACCACCGTCTTCATCTCCGACATATCGTCGAATCGGTTATTCAGAATGGGTATAAACCCGGCCTTTCTGAATGACCCGCGTATATAATAAACAAATGTTACACAAACACAACATACGCCTCATTCCAATTCATCAGTCACTAACCGTAAATTAGCAAGAGAACCATTCCCCAAATATTAACCCCGAAGGCCGAAACCAACATCAGATCAATACCCAGGAAACCATTCTTCTTAGCTAACCTACAGTTAGTTTCTAAATTTCACATTCTTAGGGAAAGGTTCCCATTAATTTTATCAAAGATAAATTCTTTTAAATTTATTCTTTGATCTTCCTTTGGATGTCATTTCAAACCATGTTAAGGTTTTCCCAACTAGTCGGGATTAGCGAACCACACCGAAGTAATTATTTATTTTATTTTATTTCCTAATCCCAACCTATTCACCCCATGAAGCAAAATTCGTAATACTCCTTATCTAACACGATGGTGTTATCGGTAAAATTAATTACCATTTCATGTTCAAATCTAATTAAAGATTTAACTATCGCTTTGGAGCAAAACTGGTGATACTCCATTCTCGCTCACTTTCCAAATTTGATAATTTAAATTATCAATTCACATTTCAATATAATTTCAGATTCATTAAAACTCCTTTTACTGGGTTAAAGAACTAATGTCATTTAAACACAGTTCATTATAAACCCAAATCACATTCTATTTATTATCGGGTTAAAGAACAAGTGTTATTTAAAACACCGTTCACGATAAACCCAAATCCCCTTTGATATTAAATACAAGGTTCTGAACAGAAAATATATCGACTTATGTTCAATATCAAATTCTGAAACCCACAAATATCGCTTTGGAAATAACGATATAAAATATATCTTCCAAATTTCCTCCAAAATCTCTGTATAATCGGGGAATCTAATATTGAAATATTCCAAAGACAATTTCAATTCAAATCCATTCCAATTCATATATTGGAAATTCTGGTTATTTAAAACCCACTTCAAATCCAATTTATTTACTTTAAAAATAAATAAATTATTATTCTAGTTCAAAACTAGTTCATTTCGATAAAAATTTACTTTTATCTTTCCAAATATGGAGTTTTTCATCCCAATTCTTCCCAAATCATTTCTTATGATTTTACCCAAATTATTATATTTTTAGTAATTTTATCAAGGCCCGTACAGTCGATTTCCATCAACGGCCATCGAACTGCACTTACAGCGACCTTTTCCAAATTCTATTTGGACATAATTCCAAATCCAACCGTTAGATTTCAAATCTCCATTATTCATTAGAAAGCTCTTTTTGATACGAACCCATCGGTTCCGGTTTTAGGAGAATCCGGCGGTCGGATCTCCTGTAATGTCCACTCGAAGTCAATGGTCGAAATTCATGAACTACCGCGGCGCGGTGCGTTCTATACAGGTCATTACATATAATATATATATATTATATTTTATATTTCGTCGATTTCCTTTTAAAACGAATTTTATAAATCGTTTCAAATTTGTTTCAAAAACAGTTTCAACCTTCATTTCAAATTCAAATCAAAATTGAATTTTTCATTATTAATTCTTTTTACATTCATTTCTATTTAATTTCAATTCAAATCGATTTCACTTCGATTTCCAATTGCATTTCTATTTAATTCAATTTCAATTACAATTTGATTTGAATTCATTTCAATTCCAATTCATTTTATATTCAATTCAATTCGAATTCATTTTATGTTCTATTTAATTCGAATTCATTTTATATTCAATTCAATTTGAATTCATTTTATATTCAATTTTTAAATCTTCTTTCAATATTCATTATAAAAACGAATATAATCGATATAAATATCGTTCGCGTCAAAATAGCGCATCTCTAATCAACACGGCTTTATATTTTTCAATGACTTCGTTATTCTATTCAACAAATGAATATTTATTCTATTCAACACATGAATCTATATTTCTTTCAACACATGACTAATCTCAACAAATGAGTACTGTCAACACGTGACTATTTTTGTTATTTAATATATTTTATAAAATTACGATTTCTATCATTTAATTTTTAATCAGACTCCAACCGTAAATTAGTAAGAGAATGATTCCCTAAATATTAACCGCGAAGGCCGAAACCAACATCAGATCAATACCCAGGAAACCATTCATCTTATCTATTTTCCAGTTAGTTTCTAATTCTATATATGATAAAGATGTAAATTTTATTGTTAAAATATTTCGTTCAACACATGAATCTATATTTCTTTCAACACATGACTAATCTAAACAAATGAGTACTGTCAACACATGAATCTATATTTTATAATATTCTTTATTTTCCAAATTGGAATGAGGCCCAATCAATTACCATATAATGTTAATTATATGGATTCCATACAACACATGTATATAACAGCAACGATAAATAATCAACCATCATCCAAAGTGCACCACACAACTGCATAAGCATCAAATATAAATAATTAACGCTCACACAGTCTGTCGACCAATCGATCGACATACAACTAAATAATTGGGATTAGTGTACGCCAAATATCATCCCAACACCCGTGTGGGATTTCAATCCACAAACATTGAATATTATTTGTGTAGTTAGGCGACGTGTAAAATTTATCGTCCCAATCAATGTCCTTCAAATAGGTGTTCATAAACAAACCGTCCGGTTGTAAATGAATATTTATTTATTCACATTCACGTTTAAAAATTATATTTTTAATGATAATTATTTTTAACTATATAAATATTTTTCTTTATTTTATTTCACATCACACAATCAATTTTCATCACAACAAACAATCAAACATACAAGCCATCTATGGTCTGTAGACGACGGGTGTCGGGTGCTACTAAACACCATCTGCATCCTAGTATATATTTTTAACTAGAAAAGAAGATTTAAAGTGAGAAGTTCTCACCGACTAGCTATACCAAACGCCACGACTCTTCTTATGTAGGAAATCTTCGTCGTGCTTCCAACGAGATCTGTTACACGCGGTTCACATTAAAAATCACATTTTTATTTCAACGCTGTAAAAATCACATTTTTATTCCACTATATATATAATAAAAAACAGATTTTTATTTCATTATATATATAAAAATTATATATTCTTACAATGCTTCCTTTTATATAAAGATTATAGTTTTAAATCACTACTCCATATAAAAATCGGATTTTTATATCGTTATACACATAATAAAAATCGTATTTTTATTATATCGTTATATATACAAAGATCAAATTTTCACTTTGCTACATATATGTAAAAATCGAATTTTTATAATCTCTACTATATAGAAATCATATTTTTATAATCTCTACTATATAAAAATCATATTTTAATAATCTCTACTATATAAAAATCATACTTTTATAAACTTTTTAGAAATCACCCCCTTTAGTTTATAAAGATCACATTTTTATATTTTTACCGTTCACTTAAAAAAAAATAGTTCTTACCATATTAAAAATCCTAGCTTTCTCCTAAATAAAAGTCCTATATTTACTATCAAAATCATAAAATAATAAAGATGCAAATGCGTACTTCGTTATCGGAGGAAGGGGGTTTAATCCTTGCTGACGAGGTGAAGGAGTGGTGGAGGTGTGTTTTCATGTTGGAGAAGAAGAGGAGGAAGGAGGCGTAGTTGGATGGAAGGGGGGTGCGCGCGCCAGGCCAGGTGGAGGCTGATCGCCAGAGTTTGACTGGTGCTCGCGCGGTGAGGCGCTGAAGGTCGTGGTGGCTCCGTTTGGGGTGTTTAGCGCTAGGGGATTCGCAGCGGCTTCAGGACGGAGGTGAGTTGGAGGGGCAGCTAGGGGAGGGGAAGAACGAAGGCGCACGGGGGACGTCGGCCGATGGCGATGGCAGAGGCGACAGGCGCGAGCTCTCTGGAAAGCGGCGGTTTTTTTTCCAGAGACGGGGGAAATGAAATTTGATCGTGAAAATAGAAGAGGGGGTGTTAAAGAAAAAGGGTTTATATTTATATTATTATTTATTGATTTATTTCTCCTTAAAGTTGTTTTCCTATTCAAACTCCAAACTAAACCCACCGACTGTCGCCCCTTGTCAATTACCCCCATTCCGAACACAATGGGATATGATGTGTAAGCCAATTCGGCCGTTATGACTAGTTTTCGTCAAAATCAAAATATAAATCTTTATATATTCAACTCTAACGTGCATTTTAAATTACCGGGGCCACATACTAACTCGAAAAATCCTCGAAAAATATTTTCTAGCTTCGTATTGACGATACGGTCCTAACAAAACTGATTTTGCCAAATTCTGAGACCGTTTGAAAAATGGCCATTTTCCAGTCGATTAAAATCAACTGAAACTAGTCAAACACGTTTTCCTTTGCTACGCTCACATATTGATTCAGAAAATTACGAATTTTGGAACCTAGCAATAACTTGACATCTCGGATCCAACAAAAGTGGGTTCGCCGAAAACTGAGGTCGTTTGCAAAATTTCCATTTTTAAGGGCCAGAATTCCATAGCGACTATTCTGAAATTTCAACTGGGCATAACTTTTTATCCCCGCTATGAAATTTCGATTTTTCGGATTCGTTGGAAAGATATTCTCAAATAGATTCTAATATTTTTAGTTTGACTAAAATATAGTTTATTTTACACCTGGTACATTCATTTGAACTTTAAAATCGAATTTTCAAACTACAGCGCCATTTTCAATTCCTTTTATATTTAAAATAAAATATTTATATTCTAACGACGATCTATATAAATATATACATTCTAATTCTATTCAAAATAAATTTCTCGTCATTATTGTTCAAAATAATTCATTTTAAATATTCAAAATTCGTCAAAATTGCCAAAATAAAATTTTTAAACTGGCTCGGATTTCCGGGTTATTACAATCTCCCCTACTTAAAACTTTTCGTCCTCGAAAAGGAACGAAGCTGAAAGTTGTTTAACTAATCAACTCAACTTTCATTATTTTCTTTACGGCTTGAGTTCTTCAACTTTTCAGTTTCTAAGAACTTTTCAAATTCTTCAAAATTTTGGCTAACACCCTAAATTTTTGAAAAATTTCGCCATAACCTCCCCTGCACCGGGGACTTTGGGATATTTCATATAGCCTCCCATGGCCTTCTTCAATCCAAAAGAAAAAGAAAAAGCTAAGCGGCTAGTCAATTGGCTCATAAAATCATCCAAACCCAAAGAAATACAATAAATATGTACCTATTTGTCGGGCAAATAATTTTATTCTTCTACTCTAGCCTCCTTGCTATGACCTGTTCAATGTAAGTACATGTATATGCATGCATTTTCAAACAATTTTCAATAGTGTTCAATATTTGATTCAATTTGGCCTAATGGTTCAAAATTATCAAACAAATAAACAACAACACAACCATCAATCAATTAGTGGATTATCGTTTCAAATTCATAATTTTGATATATATACAAAAATCACATTTTTGATGCCAATTCACAACAATGTATTCTAGCTATATTTTGGTTCTCACACCAGCCTAATGGAAATATATAGATATCACACCTTCGAAGCTCGAACATAAATGTTGATGATGTTTCGAACCACCATCAGAACATCTCCGGGCTACTAGAGTGCAGTTCTATATCTATCCAGTATATTAAAACTTCGAATATACGTTTATACGCGTATACGCAAAATCTTTATATACTCGATTGTCCAAGTTCAAAATAAATAAATATTCAAATACGTATAAAACGATTTAAATTTCAAAACAAAATTTGTTTTCATTTTAAAAATATACTCTTCACACTCGTTCTAGAATACTACTGATCCTATCTCGAACGAGTCATTCTAATTGGATATTACTAATCCAATATCTGATGAATTCTTCGATTTGGTTCTAATGTGTCTTGTTCTCGAGCTCTGTAAACCAAAGCTCTGATCCAAAATGAGACGACCTGAACTTCCCCGTGAAGGAGAGCACGGATGGCGTTGAGAACAACACACATCGGAACCCAAACAGAAGAACATTTCATTGCTATTACAACAATTTCCATCAGAATACAAGAATATACAGAGTATGGATAAATATTACACATTCAATAAATATCAGAGATTACAATAAATTACATAGCAGCGGAAAAATATTACAAAACACAACTGAAAGTAACACATGGATACAGAGCTTTCTAAGCATCGTTCCAGCTGTAAATCAGGATCCTGTGAATATAAATCTGCAAAACCAAAACTACTAGCTGCCCGTGTCGAAAATAAGGGCACCCGGAGTTTAGGTTAAAACAATAAACTCCAAGTCAGTCATGTGACTGGCGTGAGAACTAAAACAGTTATTAATTCAATTTTTAAAATTCGGTAAATCAAGGGACCACGCCGTATAACAAGGAACGGGTTTCCTCCCAAGAATACTAGTGCATAAAACAAACAGCGCAATGCTAAATAATGGAAAATGAAGCTGTTATAAGACCCAGGTCCCATCACACAATGCAACGCAAGCCAGAGGATAGGGTTTTACTTTATAATAACCAAAGAATGCTTGATACGCGAAATTTTATCTTTTGATTCCTAATCAGACCCCAACCGTAAATTAGTAAGAGAACGATTCCCTAAGTATTAACCCCGAAGGCTGAAACCAACATCAGACCAATACTATAACGACCCAGAAAATCCGAACCAATTTAAAATTTTTATTTTAAATAATTTGGTGGAAAAATGTGGCAGAAATTGAAATTTTCATTTTTAAATAATATTAAAGCCAGTGAAAATAGTCAATTTTCAAACGATCTCTGTTTTCGACGAAACCACTTTTGTTGGAACTGGAATGTCGAATTATTGCTGGTTTCAATATTTAGAATTTTTCAAGTTAGTATGTGAGCGTGGCGAAAGAAACTATGTTTTGTTTAATTCAGTTAAATTTAATCGACTGAAAAATAGCCATATTTCAAACAGTCTCAGAATTCGATGAAATTAGTTTTGTTAGGACCGTATCGTCATAACAAAGACAAATATATTTTTTCTGGATTTTTCTGAGTCCGTATGTGGCCTCTGTGAATTTATTTATGCAGACAAATTAAATTAATAAAGGATTTAATTATTAAATTAAATAATTCAGGCCACAGACAGCCGTTTGGGCTCACGGGACCTGTTCCATTGGATCCAGAATGTGGGTTATTGGCTAAGATCACTTTCTGTTGGACTGGAAATGGATCGGTTTAAAAGTTACGGATTTATTTGTAAAATAGCAATTAAATATTATAAATAATAGTGTAAAATTAAACCCTAATTCACTTTTACTGTTCACCCTTGTTCTACAGCTGCCGCCTTGAAACCCATGGGCATCGATGCTCAGACCTTCTCCCTCTAATTTCTTTCCCATCCCCACGAATTAAAATTCAAGCCATATACCAAATTAAAGCTCTCTTCACCCCCTTTAAATCCATACAGCCATCATCGTTTATCGTGCACCATAGCAGGAGAATCAAACCCCCAAAGGCGCCGCCTTTAGACCGTCGCCGGGCCCTCCAGGGTGCACCGAGCTCCTCCCCCTTCCAGGCATGGAGGCGCCTCCCTGAGCCGAACAACCCTGAACCCTCTGATCAACCTCTAGTCCCCTGTGTCGAGTGAAAAGTCGAGAACTAGGTTCGAACCAAGTAGTGGAAACAGCGGCCAAAAAACTGAGGTAGAAGAAGAGGGAATATTCTCTTTTGATTCCCTTAATTTTGAATTTTATTTACAACATAAATTAATCAAAACTCTTTCGTTCGAACTCGAAATTCGACGATTTTAGGACTGTCAGGATCATAATTCAGAGGGCTATTTTTCTAGATTGATTGAGAACAATTCTGAACAAGTCAGATTTTTGGTCAAATTCAAAGTGAATCTATTCAGAATTCAATATCGGTGAGATTTCTAAATTTTGAATAATTAAATAATTTAATTATATTTGTTATGTGAATCATTGTATGTTATTATTTCTGATCTACGATGTTGTGATTGTTGTATGGTTGTTGAGATGGGTTGTGATGTCATGATATAGCCATGTTAGTTTAGATCTATAAATCCTGATGTAATCTCTATAAAGTTCTCATCTTTATTATTTTATTTTTATTTCTTTCTAGAAATGAAAAATCAAATTTTTATTCTGATTTACTAAATAAAGTTTGAATTTTTATTTTTGTTTTACAAAATAAAAGAAGGTTAGAATATTTTGACATAAAATGAAAAGTTGTGTTTTTATTTTGATTAACAAAATAAAAGAAAGTGCAAATCTTTACTTTTGATTCACAACAAAAAATGAAAAGTTGTGTTTTTATTTTGATTAACAAAATAAAAGAAAGGTAAATCTTTACTTTTGATTCACAAAATAAGTGAAAGTTTGAATTTTTATTTTGATTTGCAAAATAAACAAAAAGGTTGAATCTTTATTTTGTTTATGATTTATAAAATAAAGAAAGTTTAAATCTTTTAAATTTTAATTAAAAAGATAAATAAAGATTAGATATTTTATTTTGATTTACAAAATAAAATAAAGATGAGACCTTTGTTTTGATTCATGAGAATTATACACCAAATCATATGTGTTGATGTGTGTGTTGACATGAAACCTGACACCGAATTATAGTTGCCATCGTTATGTTGACATGAAAACTTAGACAATAGGTTACATGTTGGTTGACACCAAAAAAATTTAGATTCTGATATCATATTTAACACATACGTTGACACCAAAAACTTAGAAAAAAAAAAGTTCACCTTTTTATTTGCATTTTACAATGCAAATATTACATAGAAAAATAAATTAACTTTTTATTTGAGTTCTCTAATGTGAATAAAACTTAGAAACAAAAAGTTCACCTTTTTATTTGCATTTTACAATGCAAATATTACATAGACAAATAAGTTCTTTTTTTTGTTTTATTGTTGTGTTTACAAAACAATTATAACATGAAATAAAAAGAGTAATAAAAGAATCACATTTTATTAAGTAATATGATCTACATTTAAAAACATATTTTTTATTAAAATAATATGTTTTACTTTTAAAAAAAAGCATAACTTTAATGTAGTATTAGAGATTTTACATTTTTCAATGTAAAAGAAAAAGAGATAAGAATTTACATTTTTCAATGGAAAAAGGAAAAAATATAAGGATTTGCATTTTTCAATGTAAAAGAGAAAGATATAAAATAATTACATTTTATAAAGAAACATAAAAGGACATTTTTATGTATTAAAAATGAATAACATAAGAAGTACATTTTTTATATGTTAAAAAGGAATAACATAAGAAGTACATTTTTTATATGTTAAAAAGGAATAACATAAGAAGTACATTTTTATATGTTAAAAAGGAATAACATAAGAAGTACATTTTTATGTATTAAAAAAGGAATAACATAAGAAGTACATTTTTATGTATTAAAAAAGGAATAACATAAGAAGTACATTTTTTATATGTTAAAAAGGAATAACATAAGAAGTACATTTTTTATATGTTAAAAAGGAATAACATAAGAAGTACATTCTTATATGTTAAAAAGGAATAACATAAGAAGTACATTTTTATGTATTAAAAATGAATAACATAAGAAGTACATTTTTTATATGTTAAAAAGGAATAACATAAGAAGTACATTTTTATGTATTAAAAAATGAATAACATAAGAAGTACATTTTTATGTATTAAAAAATGAATAACATAAGAAGTACATTTTTTATATGTTAAAAAGGAATAACATAAGAAGTACATTTTTATGTATTAAAAATGAATAACATAAGAAGTACATTTTTATGTATTAAAAAAGGAATAACATAAGAAGTACATTTTTTATATGTTAAAAATGAATAACATAAAAAGTACATTTTTATGTATTAAAAATGAATAGGATAAAAGGTACATTTTTATGTATTAAAAATGAATGTGAGGAGAAAGTACATTTTTTATGAAATAAAACTGGAATAGAGAAAAAGAGTGAAATTAAAGCAATACTTTTATCGTCAGTTTAGGCGCGATAAAAGGATAGATTTTAATAGTGAAATCCCTTTATATTTTATATTTATATTTGTATATAAATATAAAATTAAACGAAATCCGCGCGGCAGTTCACGTATCGGCAATCATAACTTTAAACAATTATACCGGAAGATCCGACCGTTGGATTTTCCCAAAACGAGAACCGTTAGGACCACTTTGGGAAAATCTTTCCAATGATATAAATTTCGTCAAAATCCAATGGTTAGATTTTAAGATATGTGCAAATAAAAATGTGGTAAAAACAACGCCAGGGCCGCCCACTGACCCGAAGCGTCGTTTATTTACTTTAAGCTATTTTCAAATAAATAAAAATAGCGATAAATAGATATAAATATATATGAAATGTTTTAAAATATAATTATGCGACAATTATTTGAAAAGACCGAGTTTAACACATTTCATATAATTGCACGGCGATTAAATCAAAGATGTAAGAAGGCGATGGTTAAAGACCGGCGATCTTCACATCGAATGGACGACGACTGCTGGTGCCTTGGACTGACTTGCTCCTAGGGCGGGGTTGAAGCAGGAGTTGTCCGGACGTGTGTGTTGGTCGTGCGGATAAGGGAGCGCCTCTTTGGTGTCTCCGGTCTCGTTCAGACCTAGGACGGACTCGTAAATGGATGTGTGTCTGATGTTGGAATTCACTCCATGTAATTAAATCGATTTGTATTAATATATGTCTGTTTGGTGGTGGAGAATTTATTCTCTACTTAACACCCTGATATATAGTAATAGTTATCGATCGCATGGCGTTGAATTGTCAATGTGGCATGCCAAGATGCAATGATCAAGGCTTTGTTGAAAAGCAGGCCTTGTGGATGATGATCAAAGCATAGCCTGTTTAGGCATAGCTTTGTGTATAATGTGACTTCGCGAGCCTCACACCCCGGTATGAGTCAAAAACGGGATTAGGACTATAGGGAGTGCACACGTTTCTTTCTAGCTATGGGTAGTGTCAGTGCTTAAACTGGCTGGCATTTTACTTATGTGGATGTTGGATTGAGGTACCTCGGGTTTTTATAGGCCGGAAGTGGTCATACTATAGGTTCAAAGGAACCGGGAAACGTGTGTTCAGGCATAATTAATCCACTACCGTTAGGTGGGGATCGGCCTTGAAGATCCAAGGGTTCACTGCGGGGAATCCTGAGGCATTTGCTAGAGTGTCTCGAATCGGAAGAGGACGATCCCTAGCCTCGATTTCATGACAGAAAACCAATTCCCAATACGACGACATTTCGGTCTTGATTTGTAAACTTATATACGGCGACATAGTAGGATGGGGTACTATGCCGTCTAGGATTGATTTATTTATATTGAAGTATTTTAATACTGCTTAGACACTAATAATAATATTAAAGTATTACTTTACACGTATTAAGCATGTTTGATCATCATAAGGGAAAACTCTATCCTCCTATGTGCGTTGCATTGTGTGATAGGAATTGAGTCTTTTTCATTTTTTTCAAAGGTCATTTCGTTGTTTTATATAAACTTTATTAAATCATGAACTGGCAATCCAATGGAGTAAACCCATTCCGCGTTAGCGGCGTGGTTCTATGATTCGCCATAATGTTAGCTAGTATAGAAAGTTTTCTCATACCAGTCCCACGACTGGCTCGATTTTTGTTTCACTTTGCAAACTCAGGTGCCCTCTCTTTACATGGGCAGCCAAGTGATAGGTTCTTAGGGAGACATTTTCTGGATTGAAGACTACTTGGAAGGAGAAGGCGAAGACTCTCTTTTATTTTTATCTTCTGCTTTTAGAGACTTTATTCTATCTTGGTTTTTGATGTACGTTTGGAGTTGGAACTTATTTCCTTTGATTCAGACTTTTATTTTGCTAAGTTGTATCTTGTAAACTGCGTACTCTGTGGTTCTGTTGATATGATGTTTATGACTTATATCCTTCCGCTGCAATAATTATGTGTTATGATATTATTTGAGATCTGTTGTTGTTATGAATATGTTGTATTCCAAATGATTATCCGTACTTTTGGTCCTCGGAAGTTTGGGGTCATCACAGTTGGTATCAGAGCCTAAGGTTAACCTTAGCTTCGGAATATAACATATTTAGAACAATTCGTCTAGATAGAATCCACATTATTCTAGGGCGAGTAGCTTATTAGAGATAGGACTGGTAATGTCCTAGAATGAGCACAACAGAATAACACATATTTATAAGTCGTTACATCATTGCCTTTCCATGTTGTCCTTACTTTATATTTTCTAGAGATTTTGCATTTCGGTTGGTCTGACTCTTTCCTTGATAGTACAGACTGGTTTAAATGGATACTAGAGCAAGAACAGCCCGGGGCGGAGCCCGAGGTGGAACTCGAGGCGGGGCCAGAGGAGGAGCCCAAGTGGGAGCTGGAGGGCAAGCCAAAGACGAGACCCCCATCACTCAGGAACAGCATACTTCAGAGGTCGTAGCACAACCACCTCCACAGCCCTTCGATTTGGAGAGAATGTCAAAGAAATTCAAAAACCTTGGAGGTGTACCTTTCACGGGGAGAGAGTCTGCGATTCAGGCAGAGGCATGGCTTAAAGATTGTGAAAAGTTCCTGGAGGGCTTAGAACTGGAAGATCAGCGAAAGCGTTACCTGGCAGTATGGCAATTAAAAGAGGAAGTCGGGCATTGGAGGGATACGATCAAGATCTGCAATGACGTGGCCAATATGTCTTGGGCCAAATTTAAGGAACTTTTCAATGAGAAGTATGTACCCCCACAAGCTAGAGAGCGCATGCGCGAGCAGTTCGTTAACCTACAGCAAGGGAATATGACCGTTTCTGAGTATGTGAGGAAGTTTGTTGAGCTTTCCCGATATGCTCCTGGTTTGGTTCAAGATCCGGTAGAGAAGAATAAAAAATTTATCAAGGGTCTGTCAAAGAAATATTTGAACCGAGTCACTGCTCATATCAAGCTTCCCTTCACTGAAGTAGTAGAGATGGCGTGCCGCTACGAAGAAAATGACGAGTCCGGACCGCAGGATAGAGTGAAAGGCCAAGGCAACAACCAGAAGGAACATGCTAACAAGAAACCGGAGGCGAGCAATTCTTCTACCGCTAAGCCACAAGGGAAGAAGAGGGACAGGAGCAAGGTGACCTGCTATAACTGCGGCAAGATTAGACATTTTGATTACGAGTGTAGAGCACCTAAAAAGGTCAAGAGAAATGATTCGGGCCCTAGTCAGAACCGTGGTCAGAGTTCCCAGAATCGTAGCCATAATTCTCAGGACAAGAGGGAATGCTACAATTGTCATCAAAAGGGGCACATTAAGGCAAACTACCCACTGCTAAAGAATGCTCAGGTGGCACATGTTTATGAGGGAGCAGATGCACCAGCTACGACTAAGGGGCCAGGTAAACTCGATGTCTTAGGAGGTACTCTTAATATTAAAAACATTCCTGTTACTGGCTTATTTGATATTGATGTTGCACGAAGCTTAATTTCTAATGATGCCATTCAAAAGTTGAAACTGAAACCAAGAAAACTTAAAGAGTTGATTAGAGCCAATAGTCCGATAGGAGGTTCTCTTATACTCGATAAATATTGTAGAGTGCCGATCTCCTACTCTTGCTACCAATTCCCTATAAATCTAATTGTTATGAATTTCTCTGGGTATGATGTAATCCTTGGGATTGATTGGTTATCGAGGCATAGGGCTGAAGTCAAGTGTGCTGAGAGGATTGTCAAAGTTAAAACTAAACTCGGTGATGTATGTATCCCCTGCCATGGCTCAGCCACCGACAAAAAAGCATTCTGGTCTTCTCTAGAAGTTGCCCCTACTTCTATTGAGGATATCCCTATCGTCAAAGATTACGCTGATGTATTTAAAGAAGTTGAGGGTTTACCCCCGCATAGAGAAATCAGCTTCAGAATTGATTTAGCTCCGAATGTGAGGCCTGTCGTACATCCCATTCGGAGAATGTCACCAAAAGAAAAAGAGGAGCTAAGAAATCAAACCAAGCAACTTTTGTGGAAAGGTCTGATCAGGCCCAGCTTCTCAGAATGGGGTGCAGCATTGGTGTTCGTCCCAAAATCAGACGGTACCCTCAGGCTATGTGTGGATTACCGCGATCTCAACAAACAAACACTGAAAAATAAATACCCACTGCCGCGTATTGATGACTTACTTGACCGCTTGCATGGAGCACGAGTATTCTCTAGGATGGACCTAGCTACAGGCTTCCATCAACTTCGCATTGTAGAAGAATGTGTGCCTTTAACTGCTTTCATAGGACCAGATATCTTTTATGAATGGCTAGTAATGCCCTTCGGTCTATGTAATGCTCCAGCATATTTTGTTGATCTGATGAATAGAGTGTTCAGAGATGTTTTAAATAAATTTGTGCTTGTGTTCATCGATGACATCCTCATCTTTTCTAAATCCACTACTGAGCATGAACAACATCTGAGAGAAGTCTTGGAGATTTTGCGAAGAAATGTGCTGAAAGAAAAATTTTCCAAATGCATATTCTGGCAAGAAGAGGTGAAATTCCTCGGCCATGTTGTATCAAAGGAAGGCATCTCAGTAGATCTAGGAAAGATCTCAGCCATCCAAGAGTGGAAGCAGCCTAGAACTCCCACAGAGGTCAGAAGTTTCTTGGGACTGGCTGGCTATTATCGGAAATTTGTCAAAGATTTTTCGAAGGTAGCTTGCCCATTGACAAACCTAACCAAAAAGCGTACGAAATTCAATTGGACACCGGAATGCGAGACAGCTTTCCAAGAGCTAAAGAAGAGGTTGATCAATGCTCCTGTGTTGACCATCATAGATGGCAATCAGGATTTGAAGGTCTGGACCGATGCTTCTAAGCAAGGTTGTTCCTTTAATAAATTAACATGTTAGAGATAACATTTTCTTTTAATGTCAAATCTCATTTTAACATGTCATCCCTTGTTTATTTAAGGTATTGGTGCGGTGTTGATGCAAAGAGGCAGAGTAGTCGCATACGCTAGCCGCCAGCTGAAACCGCCTGAGAAGAATTACACCACACATGATCTTGAGCTAATGGCTATTGTGTTTGCTCTTAAAATATGGAGGCATTATCTGTTGGGTGAGAAGTACGAAATTTATACGTATCACAAATCCTTGAATCATCTTTTTACCCAAAGAGATTTGAATATGAGGCAGCAACGCTGGGTTGAATTTCTTGCATCATATGACCTGGATATCCTATATACTCCGGGAAAAGCCAACGTTGTAGCCGATGCGCTCAGTAGAAAAATGCAGAAAGCAACAATCTCATTATCACCAGTCTCATTATCACTCCTACTTTGATTGATAAAATTTCTGCTCTTCAGAAGAACGATAAATTTATTCAGAAGCTTTGTGAGCGAGTTCGAAAGGGCGAGGCCTCAAGTTTCCAGATTGACAATAATGGGACCCTTAGATTGCAAGGGCGAATTTGTGTGCCAGGCATTGCTGAGCTAAAAAGAGAAGTTATGGATGAGTGCCACAAATCTAAAATCAGCGTCCATCCAGGTGTAAACAAGATTTACCATGATCTTAAGCGCACCTTTTGGTGGAAAGCGATGAAGAGAGATATTTCTATTTACGTTGTTAGATGTCCCACTTGTCAGCAAGTTAAAAGTGATCAACAAAAGTTGGCCGGTTTGTTGCAACCACTGGGAGTTCCAGGTTGGAAGTGGGAGGAAATTTCTATGGAATTTATAGATGGCTTGCCCTGAAGCAGAAGAGGGAATGATAGCATATGGGTGATAGTGGATCGCTTAACAAAGTCTGCCCATTTCATCCCTGTTCGGTCCAATATAACAGCTCGTAGTTTGGCACAGCTTTATTTTAAAGAGATAGTCAGACTACATGGGTTTCCCAAAAGCATCGTCAGTGATCGGGATCCATTATTTACCAGCAAATTCTGGGAATCTTTTCAAGAAGAGATTGGGACCAAGTTGAATCTGAGCTTTTCCTATCACCCTTAGACAGATGGCCAGCCTGAGAGGGTGAACCGTGTTTTGGAAGACTTGTTACGAGCTTGCATTCTTGATTATGGCGGTTCATGGGAGGACCACTTGCACCTGGTGGAATTCTCCTATAATAATAGCAACCAAGCAAGCTTGAAGATGTCACCGTTTGAATTACTATATGGCAGGCCATGCAGATCTCTGACATGTTGGGTGGAGACAGGCAATCGACTAGTCTTGGGCCCCGACATGGTTCGTGAAGCATCGGATAAGGTTGACTTGATTAAGAAACGCTTGTTGACTGCTCAGAGCCGACAAAATAGCTATGCAGACCAGCGAAGAAGAAATCTAGAATTCTTTGTGGGTGATCGAGTATACTTGAAGGTTTCTCCTTTGAGAGGCGTGATTCGCTTTGGGAACACGGGAAAGTTGGCACCGAGATTCATTGGTCCATTTCTTATTCTCGAAAGGATTGGTGCTCTCGCTTATAGAGTGCAGCTGCCTGACTAGTTGCCAAGGATGCATGATGTATTTCATGTGTCTCAACTCCGCAAGCATGTGCATGATCCAGATTTGATTGAGGATGAATTGAATCAACATGTCCTGGATATTGCTCCAAATCTAACAGTGAGAAAAGACCCGATTAAGATCATTGGCAAAGAAACCAAAATTTTGAGGAACAAGAGGATCAACCTAGTCAAGGTTTAATGGAGTGGGGATCCTAGAGACTGTACTTGGGAGACAGAGGATAGCATCAAAAAGGCTTACCCCAAGTGCAGAGTGGACATCTCCGAATAACTTTTGTATTAAGGTACGTTTACCCCAATTTACATTTTCCATCTTGTTTCCTACTTTACTTTGTTTCCTTTTCGAGGACGAAAAACTCTTAAGTGGGGGAGATTGTAACGACCCAGAAAATCTGAACCAATTTAAAATTTTTATTTTAAATAATTTGGTGGAAAAATGTGGCAGAAATTGAATTTTTTATTTTTAAATAATATTAAAGCCAGTGAAAATAGTCAATTTTCAAACGATCTCTGTTTTCGACGAAACCACTTTTGTTGGAACCGGAATGTCAAATTATTGCTAGGTTTCAATTTTTAGAATTTTTCAAGTTAGTATGTGAGCGTGGCGAAAGAAACTATGTTTTGTTCAATTCAGTTAAATTTAAGGGTACTTTTGGCTCACATCCCTATTATAGTTTTAAATTCACACCACATCCCTGTAATGTTTTCTCTGTAAACCCGCCCCCTATTTTAGCTGCCGCCTGGAATCTTCCGCCTGCCACTTTCCATACCTCCGCCTCTTTCGTTTTCTGTCCAAATTTTCAGGCGCTATCACTTTAAAAAAAATATATTCGAAAATCTATAAATATTCTCGGAAGTCCACAGAAATTAAAAAAAAAAGTTGCATAAATGTATGCAACTTTTACGAATAGTTGCATACATTTATGCAACTATTCGAATACACATGCATATGTTTATGCACGCCTGTTTGAAAAATTGCATACATGTATGCAGTTTTTCTATATAACTGCATACATGTGTGCATATATGTCAAAATATATGCAAACGTGAATAAGTTGCACGTTGGTATGCAGTTTTTAAATAAATGCATCAGCAGATGCATGTTTTAACAATATGTGCATACATGTATGCATTTATACTGCAGTTTTGACGCAGATTTGAAATAAATGCATACATGTATGCAACTAATCGATTTATATGCATGTTTTGATGCAATTTACTGCATTTCGTTGATTTTCTGTATTTCATGATTTTGACGTTGTTTTTAATGTTTTATCGATCTGATTTTTTTCACGATTAATTGTTTTAATTAAATACGAATTTACATGGTTTTTTAATATATATTTTTGTATTTTTTTGAAGAATTTTCAAAAAATAGGGACTAAATTTACAATAAGTTTATGACCGGGGGTGAGCCTAATTAAGTTTCGTTTTAGGGATGTGTGCCTAATATTCACTAAATTTAATCGACTGAAAAATAGCCATTTTTCAAACAGTCTCAGAATTTGACGAAATTAGTTTTGTTAGGGCCGTATCGTCATTACAAAGAAAAATATATTTTTTCTGGATTTTTCTGAGTCCGTATGTGGCCTTTGTGAATTTATTTATGCAGACAAATTAAATTAATAAAGGATTAAATTATTAAATTAATTAATTCAGGCCACAGACAGCCGTTTGGGCTCATGGGACCCGTTCCATTGGATCCAGAATGTGGGTTATTGGCTAGGGTCACTTTCTGTTGGACTGGAAATGGATCGGTTTAAAAGTTACGGATTTATTTGTAAAATAGCAATTAAATATTATAAATAACAGTGTAAAATTAAACCCTAATTCACTTTTACTGTTCACCCTCGTTCAACAGTCGCCGCCTTGAAACCCATGGGCACCGATGCTCAAACCTTCTCCCTCTAATTTCTTTCCCATCCCCACGAATTAAAATTAAAGCCATATACCAAATTAAAGCTCTCTTCACCCCCTTTAAATCCATATGACTATCATCGTTTATCGTGCACCATAGCAGGAGAATCGAACCCCCAAAGGCGCCGCCTTTAGACCGTCGTCGGGCCCTCCAGGGTGCACCGAGCTCCTCCCCCTTCCTGGTGTGGAGGCGCCTCCCTGAGCCGAACAACCCTGAACCCTCTGATCAACCTCTAGTCCCCTGTGTCGAGTGAAAAGTCGAGACCTAGGTTCGAACCAAGAAGTGGAAACAGCGGTCAAAAAACTGAGGTAGAAGAAGAGGGAATATTCCCTTTTGATTCCCTTAATTTTGAATTTTATTTACAACTTAAATTAATCAAAACTCTTTCGTTCAAACTCGAAATTCGACGATTTCAGGACCGTCAGGATCGTAATTCAGAGGGCTATTTTTCTAGATTGATTGAGAACAATTCTGAACAAGTCAGATTTTTGGTCAAATTCAAAGTGAATCTATTCAGAATTCAATATCGGTGAGATTTCTAAATTTTGAATAATTAAATAATTTAATTATATTTGTTATGTGAATCATTGTATGTTATTATTTCTGATCTACGATGTTGTGATTGTTGTATGGTTGTTGAGATGGGTTGTGATGTCATGATATAGCCATGTTAGTTTAGATCTATAAATTCTGATGTAATCTCTATAAAGTTCTCATCTTTATTATTTTATTTTTATTTCTTTCTAGAAATAAAAAATCAAATTTTTATTCTGATTTACTAAATAAAGTTTGAATTTTTATTTTTGTTTTACAAAATAAAAGAAGGTTAGAATATTTTGACATAAAATGAAAAGTTGTGTTTTTATTTTGATTAACAAAATAAAAGAAAGTGCAAATCTTTACTTTTGATTCACAACAAAAAATGAAAAGTTGTGTTTTTATTTTGATTAACAAAATAAAAGAAAGGTAAATCTTTACTTTTGATTCACAAAATAAGTGAAAGTTTGAATTTTTATTTTGATTTGCAAAATAAACAAAAAGGTTGAATCTTTATTTTGTTTATGATTTATAAAATAAAGAAAGTTTAAATCTTTTAAATTTTAATTAAAAAGATAAATAAAGATTAGATATTTTATTTTGATTTACAAAATAAAATAAAGATGAGACCTTTGTTTTGATTCATGAGAATTATACACCAAATCATATGTGTTGATGTGTGTGTTGACATGAAACCTGGTACCGAATTATAGTTGCCATCGTTATGTTGACATGAAAACTTAGACACTAGGTTACATGTTGGTTGGCACCAAAAAAATTTAGATTGTGATATCATATTTAACACATATGTTGACACCAAAAACTTAGAAACAAAAAGTTCACCTTTTTATTTGCATTTTACAATGCAAATATTACATAGAAAAATAAATTAACTTTTTATTTGAGTTCTCTAATGTGAATAAAACTTAGAAACAAAAAGTTCACCTTTTTATTTGCATTTTACAATGCAAATATTACATAGACAAATAAGTTCTTTTTTTTATTATTGTTGTGATTACAAAACAATTATAACATGAAATAAAAAGAGTAATAAAAGAATCACATTTTATTAAGTAATATGATCTACATTTAAAAACATATTTTTTATTAAAAAAATATGTTTTTGCATTTTTTATAAAAAAAGCATAACTTTAATGTAGTATTAGAGAATTTACATTTTTCAATGTAAAAGAAAAAGAGATAAGAATTTTCATTTTTCAATGGAAAAAGGAAAAAATATAAGGATTTGCATTTTTCAATGTAAAAGAGAAAGATATAAAATATTTACATTTTATAAAAAAACATAAAAGGACATTTTTATGTATTAAAAATGAATAACATAAGAAGTACATTTTTTATATGTTAAAAAGGAATAACATAAGAAGTACATTTTTTTATATGTTAAAAAGGAATAACATAAGAAGTACATTTTAATATATTAAAAAAGGAATAACATAAGAAGTACATTTTTATGTATTAAAAAATGAATAACATAAGAAGTACATTTTTATGTATTAAAAAATGAATAACATAAGAAGTACATTTTTTATATGTTAAAAAGGAATAACATAAGAAGTACATTTTTTATATGTTAAAAAGGAATAACATAAGAAGTACATTCTTATATGTTAAAAAGGAATAACATAAGAAGTACATTTTTATGTATTAAAAATGAATAACATAAGAAGTACATTTTTTATATGTTAAAAAGGAATAACATAAGAAGTATATTTTTTATATGTTAAAAAGGAATAACATAAGAAGTACATTCTTATATGTCAAAAAGGAATAACATAAGAAGTACATTTTTACGTATTAAAAATGAATAACATAAGAAGTACATTTTTAGGTATAAAAAAAGGAATAACATAAGAAGTACATTTTTTATGTGTTAAAAATGAATAACATAAAAAGTACATTTTTATGTATTAAAAATGAATAGGATAAAAGGTACATTTTTATGTATTAAAAATGAATGTGAGGAGAAAGTACATTTTTTATGAAATAAAACTGGAATAGAGAAAAAGAGTGAAATTAAAGCAATACTTTTATCGTCAGTTTAGGCGCGATAAAAGGATAGGTTTTAATAGTGAAATCCCTTTATATTTTATATTTATATTTATATATAAATATAAAATTAAACGAAACGCGCGCGGCAGTTCGCGTATTGGCAATCGTAACTTTAAACGATTATACCGGAAGATCCGACCGTTGGATTTTCACAAAACGAGAACCGTTAGGACCGCTTTGGGAAAATTTTCCAATGATATAAATTTCTTCAAAATCCAACGGTTAGATTTTAATATATGTGCAAATCAAAATGTGGTAAAAACAGCGCCAGGGCCGCCCACTGACCCGAAGCGTGCTTTATTTACTTTAAGCTATTTTCAAATAAATAAAAATAGCGATAAATAGATATAAATATGTATGAAATGTTTTAAAATATAATTATGCGACATTAATTGAAAAGACCGAGTTTAACTCATTTCAAATAATTGCACGGCGATTAAATCAAAGATGTAAGAAGACGATGGTTGAAGGCCGGCGATCTTCACATCGAAAGGATGACGACTGCTGATGCCTTGGACTGACTTGCTCCCAGGGCGGGATTGAAGCAGGAGTTGTCCGGACGTGTGTGTTGGTCGTGCAGATAAGCGAGCGCCTCTTTGGTGTCTCCGGTCTCGTTTAGACTCAGGACGGACTCGTAAATGGATGCGTGTCTGACGTTGGAATTCACTCCATGTAATTAAATCGATTTGTATTAATATATGTCTGTTTGGTGGTGGAGAATTTATTCTCTACTTAACACCCTGATATATAGTAATAGTTATCGATCGCATGGCGTTGAATTGTCAATGTGGCACGCCAAGATGCAATGATTAAGGCTTTGTTGAAAAGCAGGCCTTATGGATGATGATCAAAGCATAGCCTGTTTAGGCATAGCTTTGTGTATAACGTGACTTCGCGAGCCTCACACCCCGGTATGAGTCAAAAACGGGATTAGGACTCCAGGGAGTGCACACGTTTCTTTCTAGCTATGGGTAGTGTCGATGCTTAAACTGGCTGGCATTTTACTTATGTGGATGTTGGATTGAGGTACCTCGGGTTTTTATAGGCCGGAAGTGGTCATACTATAGGTTCAAAGGAACCGGGAAATGTGTGTTCAGGCATAATTAATCCACTACCGTTAGGTGGGGACCGGCCTTGAAGATCCAGGGTTCACTGCGGGGAATCCTGAGGCATTTGCTAGAGTGTCTCGAATCGGAAGAGGACGATCCCTAGCCTTGATTTCATGATAGAAAACCAATTCCCAATACGACGACATTTCGGTCTTGATTTGTAAACTTATATACGGTGACATAGTAGGATGGGGTACTATGCCGTCTAGGATTGATATATTTATATTGAAGTATTTTAATACTGCTTAGACACTAATAATAATATTAAAGTATTACTTTACACGTATTAAGCATGTTTGATCATCATAAAGGAAAACTCTATCCTCCTTTGTGCGTTGCATTGTGTGATAGGACTTGAGTCTTATGATGATTTCATTTTTTTCAAAGGTCATTTCGTTGTTTTATATAAACTTTATTAAATCATGCACTGTCAATCCATTGGAGTAAACCCGTTCCGTGTTAGCGGCGTGGTCCTGTGATTCGCCATAATGTTAGCTAGTATAGAAAGTTTTCTCAAACCAGTCCACCACTGACTGGATGTTTGTTTCACTTTGCAAACTCGGGTGCCCTCTCTTTACACGGGCAGCCAAGTGACAGGTTCTTAGGGAGACATTTTCTGGATTGAAGACTACTTGGAAGGAGAAGGCGAAGACTCTCTTTTATTTTTATCTTCTGCTTTTAGAGACTTTATTCTATCTTGGTTTTTGATATACATTTGGAGTTGGAACTTATTTCCTTTGATTCAGACTTTTATTTTGCTAAGTTGTATCCTGTAAACTGCGTACTCTGTGGTTCTGTTGATATGATGTTTATGACTTATATCCTTCCGCTGCAATAATTATGTGTTATGATATTATTTGAGATCTGTTGTTGTTATGAATATGTTGTATTCCAAATGATTATCCTTACTTTCGGTCCTCGGAAGTTTGGGGTCATCACAAATACCCAGGAAACCATCCATCTTAGCTCGTTTCCAGTTAGTTCCTGATTTTATATACAATAATAAATATCAATCATAGGCGGCATGGTTACCATATATCATGTCGCCAATACTAGGCTCTACAATCAAAACCGAAATGTCATGTATTGGAAATTGGATTTCCGTCATGAGTCGAGGCAAGAGGCAAGCTCCTCTCTGCTTCGAGACACTCTAGCAAATGTCTCAGGACTACTCTCCCTGGGTAACCCTTGGATCTTCAGGGTCGGTCCTCTCTTACGTTTGAGGATTGGCAATTCCTGAACACACGTTTCCCGGTCCTTACAGACCTAAAATCGAGGCGCCTCGCATTCCAACAACCACATAGGTAAAAATAATATAAATGTCAGCCAGTTTAAGCACTGACACCACCCATAGCTAGAAAGAAACGTCGTGCTCTCCCTGCTGTCAGTATCCCTTTTTGATTCATACCGAGTTGTGAGGCTCGCGAATTCATGTTATACACAAAGCTGCGCCACACAGGCCGTGCTTTGATCATCAACCACAAGACTTTGCTTTTCATCAGAAGCCTTGATCATCTGCCACTTAGGCATGCCACACAGGCAATTCACTCCATGTGATTGATGTCCATCGCTATACAACCTCTGAGCTCGTACGTCTCAGAGAAGGGCGTTAAGCAAGAGAATAAATTCTCTGCTGCAAACAGATGTATATTTAATAGAGATCAATCAACACAGAATAAAATCCAATGTCAGACACACAGTCCATTTACAAGTTCGTTCTGGGTCTGAACGAAACCGGAGGCACTTTCCTCGCATATCCATCGATCTCCAAGTACGTCTGGACGATCACCAACTAATTCCCTCCTCTTGGGTGTACAACCCAATCAAGAGCATCAGTAATCACCCAAACGATGTGAAGACTTCCGGCCTTCAACTACCGTCTTCATCTTCGACATATCGTCGAATCGGTTATTCAGAATGGGTATAAACCCGTCCTTTCTGAATGACCCGCGTATATAATAAACAAATGTTACACAAACACAACATACGCCTCATTCCAATTCATCAGTCACTAACCGTAAATTAGAAAGAGAACCATTCCCCAAATATTAACCCCGAAGGCCGAATCCAACATCAGATCAATACCCAGGAAACCATTCTTCTTAGCTAACCTACATTTAGTTTCTAAATTTCACATTCTTAGGGAAAGGTTCCCATTAATTTTATCAAAGATAAATTCTTTTAAATTTATTCTTTAATCTTCCTTTGGATGTCATTTCAAACCATGTTAAGGTTTTCCAAACTAGTCAGGATTAGCGAACCACACCGAAGTAATTATTTATTTTATGTTATTTCCCAATCCCAACCTATTCATCCCATGAAGCAAAACTGGTAATACTCCATATCTAACACCACGGTGTTATCGGTAAAATTAATTACCATTTCACGTTCAAATATAATTAAAGATTTAACTATTGCTTTGGAGCAAAACTGGTGATACTCCCTTCTCGCTCACTTTCCAAATTTGATAATTTAAATTATCAATTCACATTTCAATCTAATTACAGATTCATTAAAACTCCTTTTACTTGGTTAAAGAACTAATGTCATTTAAACACAGTTCACGATAAACCCAAATCACATTCTATTTATTATCGGGTTAAAGAACAAGTGTTATTTAAAACACCGTTCACGATAAACCCAAATCCCCTTTGATATTAAATACAAGGCTCTGAACAGAAAATATATCGACTTATATTCAATATCAAATTCTGAAACCCACAAATATCGCTTTGGAAATAACGATATAAAATATATCATCCAAATTTCCTCCAAAATCTCTGTATAATCGCGGAATCTAATATCGAAATATTCCGAAGACAATTTCGATTCAAATCCATTCCAATTCATATATTGGAAATTCTGGTTATTTAAAACCCATATCAAATCCAATTTATTTATTTTAAAAATAAATAAATTATTATTCTAGTTCAAAACTAGTTCATTTCGATAAAAGTCTACTTTTATCTTTTCAAATATGGAGTTTTTCATTCCAATTCTTCCCAAATGATTTTACCCAAATTATTACTATTTTTAATAATTTTATCAAGGCCCTTACAGTCGATTTCCATCAACGGCCATCGAACTGCACTTACATCGACCTTTTCCAAATTTGATTTGGACATAATTCCAAATCCAACCGTTAGATTTCAAATCTCCAATATTCATTAGAAAGCTATTTTCGATACGAACCCAACGGTTCCAGTGTTAGGAGAATCTGACGGTCGGATCTCCCGTAATGTCCACTCGAAGTCAATGGTCGAAATTCACGAACTGCCGCGGCGCGGCGCGTTCTATTCAGGCCATTACATATATAATATATATATTATATATATTTCGTCGATTTCCTTTTAAAACGAATTTTATAAATCATTTCAATTTTTTTTCAAAAACAATTTCAACCTTCATTTCAAATTCAAATCAAAATTGAATTTTCCATTATAAATTCTTTTTACATTCATTTCTATTTGATTTCAATTCAAATCGATTTCACTTCGATTTCCAATTGCATTTCTATTTAATTCAATTTCAATTACAATTTGATTTGAATTCATTTCAATTCGAATTCATTTTATATTCAATTCAGTTCGAATTCATTTTATATTCTATTCAATTCAAATTCGTTTTATATTCAATTCAATTTGAATTCTTTTTATATTCAATTTTTAAATCTCCTTTCAATATTTGTTATAAAAACAAATATAATCGATATAAATATCGTTCGCGTCAAAATAGCGCATCTCTAATCAACACGGCTTTATATTTTTCAATGACTTTGTTATTCTATTCAGCAAATGAATATTATTCTATTCAACACATGAATCTATATTTCTTTCAACACATGACTAATCTCAACAAATGAGTACTGTCAACACGTGACTATTTTAGTTATCTAATATATTTTATGAAATTATGATTTCTATCGTTTAATTTTTAATCAGACTCCAACCGTAAATTAGTAAGAGAACGACTCCCTAAATATTAACCCAGAAGGCCGAAACCAACATCAGATTAATACCTAGGAAACCATTCATCTTATCTATTTTCCAGTTAGTTTCTAATTCTATATATGATAAAGATGTAATACCTAGGAAACCATTCATCTTATCTATTTTCCAGTTAGTTTCTAATTCTATATATGATAAAGATGTAAATTTTATTGTTAAAATATTTCGTTCAACACATGAATCTATATTTCTTTCAACACATGACTAATCTCAACAAATGAATACTGTCAACGCATGAATCTATATTTTATAATATTCTTTATTTTCCAAATTGGAATGAGGCCCAATCAATTAACATATAATGTTAATTATATGGATTCCATACAACACATGTATATAATAGCAACGATAAATAATCAACCATCATCCAAAGTGCACCACACAACTGCATAAGCATCAAATATAAATAATTAATGCTCACACAGTCTGTCGACCAATCGATCGACATACAACTAAATAATTGGGATTAGTGTACGCCAAATATCATCCCAACACCCGTGTGGGATTTCAATCCACAAACACTGAATATTATTTGTGCAGTTGGACGACGTGTAAATTTTATCGTCCAATCAATGTCCTTCAAATAGGTGTTCATAAACAAACCGTCCGGTTGTAAATGAATATTTATTTATTCACATTCACGTTTAAAAAAAATATTTTTAATGATAATTATTTTTAACTATATAAATATTTTTCTTTATTTTATTTCACATCACACAATCAATTTTCAAAACAACAAACAATCAAACATACAAGCCATCCATGGTCTGTGGACGACGGGTGTCGGGTGCTACTAAACACCGTCTGCATCCTAGTATATATTTTTAACTAGAAAAGAAGATTTAAAGTGAGAAGTTCTCACCGACTAGCTATACCAAACGCCACGACTCTTCTTATGTAATAAATCTTCGTCGTGCTTCCAACGAGATCTGTTACACGCGGTTCACATTAAAAATCACATTTTTATTTCAACGCTGTAAAAATCACATTTTTATTCCACTATATATAATAAAAATCGGATTTTTATTTCGTTATATATACAAAAATTATATATTCTTTCAACGCTTCCTTTTATATAAAGATTATATTTTTACATCGCTACTCCATAAAAAAATCGGATTTTTATATCGTTATACACATAACAAAAATCGCATTTTTATTTTATCGTTATATATACAAAGATTGAATTTTTACTTCGCTACATATATGTAACTATCGAATTTTTATAATTTCTACTATATAAAAATCATATTTTTATAATCTCTACTATATAAAAATCATATTTTTATAATCTCTACTATATAAAAATCATATTTTTATAATCTTTTTTAGAAATCACCCCTTTAGTTTATAAAGATCACATTTTTATATTTTTACCGTTCACTTAAAAAAAATCAGTTCTTACCATATTAAAAATCCTAGCTTTCTCCTAAATAAAAGTCCTATATTTACTATAAAAATCATAAAATAATAAAAATGGAAATGCTTACTTCGTTATCAGATGAAGGGGGTTTAATCCTCGCTGACGAGGTGAAGGAGTGGTGGAGGAGTGTTTTCACGTTGGAGAAGAAGAGGAGGAAGGAGGCATAGTTGGATGGAAGGGGGGTGCGCGCGCCAGGCCAGGCGGAGGCTGATCGCCGGAGTTCGACTGATGCTCACGCGGTGAGGCGCTGAAGGTCGAGGTGACTCCGTTTGGGGTGTTTAGGGCTAGGGGATTCGTGGCGGCTTCAGGACGGAGGTGAGTTGGAGGGGCGGCTAGCGGAGGGGATGAACGGAGGCGCACGAGGGACGGCGGCCGATGGCGTTGGCAGAGGCGACGGGCGCGAGCTCTGAAGGAGGGCGGCGATTTTTTTCCAGAGAAGGTGGAAAAGAAATTTGATCGTGAGAATAGAAGGGACGGTGTTAAAGAAAAAGGGTTTATATTTATATTATTATTTATTGATTTATTTCTCCTTAAAGTTGTTTTCCCATTCAAACTCCAATCCAAACCCACCGACTGTCGCCCCTAGCCAATTACCCCCATTCCGAACACAATGGGATATGTTGCGTAAGCCAATTCGGCCGTTACGACCAGTTTTCGTCAAAATCAAAATATAAATCTTTATATATTCAACTCAAATGTGCATTTTAAATTACCGGGGCCACATACTAACTTAAAAAATCCTTGAAAAATATTTTCTAGCTTCGTATTAACGATACGGTCCTAACAAACCTGATTTCACGAAACTCTGAGACCGTTTGAAAAATGGCCATTTTCCAGTCGATTAAAATCAACTGAAATTGGTCAAATGCGTTTTCCTTTGCCACACTTACATATTGATTCAGAAAATTACGAATTTTGGAACCTAGCAATAACTTGACATCCCGGATCCAACAAAAGTGGTTTCGTCAAAAACCGAGGTCATTTGCAAAATTTCTATTTTTATGGGCCAGAATTCCATAGCGACTATTCTGAAATTTCAACTGGGCATAACTTTTTATCCCCACTACGAAATTTCGATTTTTAGGATTCGTTGGAAAGATATTCTCAAATTGATTCTAATATTTTTGGTTTCACTAAAATCTGGTTTATTTTGCACCCGGTACATTCATTTGAACTTTGAAATCGAATTTTCAAACTACCGCGCCATTTTCAATTCCTTTTATATTTAAAATAAAATATTTATATTCTAACGACGATCTATATAAATATATACGTTCTAATTCTATTCAAAATAAATTTCTCGTCGTTATTATTCAAAATAATTCATTTTAAATATTCAAAATTCGTCAAAAGTGCCAAAATAAAATTTTTAAACTGGCTCGGATTTCCGGGTTATTACAACTTGTTTGACGTTAAATTTGGCCTATCGAATACCTAGTGATTTGGGGTATACATCTGATCAACGTATATGTTGAATCCTATGTGTATTAGATAAATATAGAGTCACACTCTAGTCGCTTGAAAATGATTTTGGTGATGACTGCAGCATCATCGATATCTATTTCGGGTTTCGAAAGTGGGAGATATATATATATATATATATATATCGCTAGTCGAGACGTCAAATGAATACTTGAAACTATTTTGAAATTTTTGAAAATATTTTAACTTTTGATTTATATATATTTCAAATTATATATATGTATGATAGTAAATATGAATCATTGGTTTAAATATATTAATTATTTAATTACTAGTTCTCTGCCTCGTTCCTTTCCGGGGACGAAAAGTTTTGAGTAGAGGAGATTGTAACAACCCACTATTTTTTAACAATTTAAATCAGATTTTTATTCTGGAAACATTCTGTAATTTCTTGTAATGGGAATTTAAATTTTGAAATGCGTACAGTAAGATGTTGCAGTTGTGAAAATTTTGTCGAAAAATTTGAATGTTTGTCAATCACACAATTTTCAGTGCAAAGCTGCGCAAAACAGTTCAAATTTTATCGATTTTAAAATCTTTCTGAATCCAGTTCAGAAAAACATGAAAAATATTCTATTCGTTGTCAGTAATCCAATAGTGGAATTCGTTTCATGAAAAATGAACGTTTTGACATCCGTTTTCCATCCGCATTTTTATGTTTAAGGGGTCCGTAACGCGTTTTTGAACGGAGCATCCTGGCACAGCGAAGTTTATATCCTTGTGTCTGTCTCGTCGCACAGATTTCCGCAATATATTCATTTGTCAGTTTTGGTATTCGGTTCGTGCTGAAATTGTGAAAATGCTTGCACAGTTCATTTTTGAAACAGAGCCATTTGAGTTCGATATGTCCCTTTTCCGATCTTACATACTTTTCTAGATGTTTTGGGTCTGCAAAACCCGTTCTTTTATTTTTCATAACCACCCATTTTTAATTTTATTTCTTAAAGTGGACACATTTAGTCCATTTTCTTTCCGAAATGCATGCACACATTAATAGTCCATTCATTTCCATTTGTTTACAAACCATGCATACGTTCCTTTTCGTTTGCTTGCACATTTACTTTCCAATTCCAATCCATGCATGAATTGTATGTTACACTTTCATTTTGCAAAAGCCATGTATGCATTGTACTATACCATGCGTGCTTCTCCCTTATGTTTTTCAAAACCTTAGTTTGTTCTTGTGTATAATTCAAAGCCATATAAAATATCAGTGCATATTTACGTTGAAAACAAATGTTCTTTCAGATAAAAGCATGGTTATTTTTTTTTCAAAGTTAAAAAAAAAGGTGCGGTTCCTTGTTTCTAGTTTAACAGGGTCCAATTGTTTTGAAATTTAAAACAGTTCATTTGCAAATGTTAGTTCACTTTTTGTTTCGAAGCTCCTTTTGGTTTGCGGACCATTTCAATTGCCAAACGCCTTTTTTAAAAAATTTAAACCGTTGGTTAAAACTTTGCAAACGCTGGTACATTCCCAAAGTTGTTGCATCGTGAACCGGTAAAAAAAATTTAAAGCATCTGTCATTTTATATAAAGAAGTGTTGGATGCAGCAGTTTTCTCCACTTCAAATTTCCCTTCTCCGTCCATTACATTCCCCACCGCAACCCTCCTTCGCTCCAGCTCACACCAAAACCCCATAACGACCTCTGCCCTTCCCATACAAGCCGACGCCGCTCCACCGAGCTCCTCCCCATCAGTCCCTCCTGCTCTGAAACCCGCGCCCAAGCCTATGACCACCTCCACCCTTTTTCTCCATCAGCCAACCAACCACCTCAGCTCCCCTCCGCCTGAAGACCTAGTTTGCATACTGCTCCCCTTACCTCGGCCTCGTCAGAAAGCCGCATCGATCCGATACTCAAGTTCGAACCCCCTTACCCCGTTGACCTGCTTTGCCTTCCTGATCCGCATCACCTTGCTGACCCTTAGTTTTCCCTTGCCTCGTCGACGGCTTGAAGCCCCAACCACCCAATGACAGCCCTGAACCCGCTCTGAACCGAGCCTCCCCCTCGACTAGTTGAAGTCCATGCCCTATGCGCCTCAACTGACACTTGACATCGCCTCTCCCTCCCGGCGACGAACTAAAACCGGCTTCGACCACTCAAGTAGTCCACGAACTGAGCCACCGCGCGTGCGCCACTGTACTCTTTTCCCGTGCAAAGTTCATTCTACTGAAGCCAGACCAGAGCGGAGACCAATTGTTGTTTTCCTTTCTGACCAACCATACTCCATGTGCCTTCCTGTTATATGCATGGTATGATATTAGAGTATATATAATTTGTGTATGTTTTAATGCATAATGTCATATATTTTGGGTCTCTATGTATAATTTGTGTGTATTCCGTTATATAGTGCATGGGATATGTACTGCGTGTGTTTATGGTTTGTGTGAGTTTGCAAATAATATTATATATGTGTTTTTATTTTCGTTATATATACATTTTTTTTGTTTTTTTTTGTTGTTTATACATGTATGGATTATATATTTATGGTTATGGTGTTTATATATATATATATATGTTTGATTTGTGTGAGTATATATTTTGGTGTTGAATTGTTTTAAACATATTGATATTGATATATATTTAAATATATATACATTTGTTGTCTTGTGTGTGTTTATATGAATATATATATATATGTAATCACCTGGATTCTTATGGTTAATTTTAAATATTTAATACGGATTTAAATAGTGGGTGGATAATATAAATGGATATTTATATTAAGTTATTAATTTAATAATCAATTTCGATTTAATATTGAATATATTAAATCATCGTAATGTGGAAATATAATTCAGTTCGAGATTTAAAACTGAATTAAATACAGTTCCAGTGATCAGTATAAAAGTCTGTTTGAATTCGAATAATAATATTAAATTATTATCGAAGAATTTAAATGGTTTGAATTTAATTTATATCAATTTAAATTAAATATCTTCTCCGGATGATCGAATAGGGCTTCGAAACCTGTCCCGTTGGGTTCAGAATAGGGGTTAAACTATAGAAATGTCAGTTGTTGGGTTCAGAAAGGAGTTCAGAATCAGCAGGTATTTAAATAAAAGGATACGATTAAAAACTAATTAAAATAAAGTTTAATATTAGAAAAAAAACCCTTCTTCCTTTTGTTGACAAAATCAAAATAACAAGGAAAATAAAAATAGCCCTCGCTGTACGTTTTAAAGCCGCACGCTCCCTTTTATAAACTCGCATCCCCTTCCTTTCTGGCCATTCCTCTTTCTCAGATCCTAAAAATCGAAATCATCCTCGTATAAAGAAAATGTCAGAAGGAAATCGCGATTCAAATCGCGAGAGGTGCTGGTTAAATCGCAGTGGAAAAGCGGAACCGAGAGTGGATATAATGGGGGTTGGAAGTGACGTTGTGGCTTGAGTTCGATCAGAGGATGGTGCGATCTTTTTTGACATCTTGATTTTCATTGGAATATGTAGAGTCGCGATTCAAACAGTTAGGCTGAGGTGATTGGTGAATTCACCATTTGCGAGGAGGCACAGTAGCAAGAAATTGGGGGATTTGTGGTTGATTGCAAATGGAATTCACTGACTTGGGTGGTTCGAATTTGGTTGTCGCGAGTTACAGTGGAAGACAAGTCTGTGAGGAGTTGGTTTGTGGATCAAGAATGGTAAAAGATGAAGACGTTGGTAGGAGGAATTGGTGATTGAATTAGAGTGGAAACTTAGGTCCTACGAGCAAATTTGGAAGTGATGGTTTCAGCGAGGTGGGGTAGGTGCCGAAGAATATTACGCAGTGGTGAAGTAGAAACGTGAGGATAGCTTGGAGATGGGGTGAAGTGCGGAGAAATTCTATTGATGATGGAAAGTGCAACTGTGATGGTAGGAAGAACTTCGAAAATGAGCAGCAGAAACCTGAAAGCTAGCTATTGTATCCTCATTGTTGGAAGCGGGAAAAGAAGAAACAAAGAAAAAAGGATTTGGTAATTTATTTAAACCATTTCTTTTCTTAAAATCATTTATATACATCTAGTTAATATATTTAATTTAAACTGCCAAGACCATTTTTAAGAAGAAGAAAAATAGTTTATTTAATTTAAAGTGTTTAATAATGATTAAATAAAATGAAATAAATAAATTATCATTAATATTGTAAATGAGTATAATTTATTTACACAATAACATATCTCGGTGAAACGAGATGCATTGGCTTTGCATCGTCAAATACTTCTCAATGAAATTAAAATGGGAATCAGAATGGATCGGAAAAAATAAAAAACACGGTGAGTAAATCTCACTCACCTTTTAGTTAGAATTATTTTTATATCGTTAAAAATAATTGTTTGTTGCTTGTTGAATGTTTTCTGATTGTTTGAAATATATTAGTTATTTAGGGTTGACTATTATATATATATATATATATATATATATATATATATTGGGTTGATGATTGGATTGATTCCCGCAGTATCATTAGCGGATGCCCGCGGTACCATTAGCGGATAATTACCCTATACGCCCTCCGCTTTGATAGTGGATGACCTTCTATACCGCGATATCCTTCCTCAAAGCAGGATGGGTATTACTATGTTGACTAACGTCTGTGGATGCAGGAAAACAGGTTGGAGGAATCCAACTGGATTCCTCAAAAATATATTATCTGTTGTTGTTTGTTTGATTTCATATATATTCATATATGATGTGTTAAAAATCAAATGATTGAAAATTGGTTGATTTGATTGTTTAAATTATCACTGGGGCTTGGAATATTGATTTATAAAATACCCTGAAAGGGTATTTGAGATTTAAAAAGGGAATTCTATTTTTATAAATAGAATTTGAATTTTAAATAAACTATAGAAAATATTAACTTGTTTTGAAGATATATAAAACAAGTAATTGAATTTATAAACTCTGTTTATAAATGAAAATGTGGGATTTGAATTGAATTTATAAACTTTGTTTATAAATGAAAATATGGGATTTGAATTGATTTTATAAACTTTGTTTATAAATATATAATGAGGGATTTTAAGTGAAGTTATAAATGTTGTTTATAAATAAGGCATAAAATTGAAATGAAATTTAATTAAAGAGAATTCAAATAGAATTTGAATAGATTTGAATATAGAAATTCAAATGGGATTTATAATATAGAATTTGAATATAGAAATTCAAATGGGATTTATAATATAGAATTTGGATAAATAGAAGTGAAATAGATTTGGATAAATAGAAGTGAAATGGATTTGGATAAATAAAAGTGAAATAGACTAAAGAGTAAATTAACAAATTAATTAACGAATTGAGTTAAAACGATTGGGTATAGTTGGGCAGGTATAGATATACAGGAGACAGGTTTGGAATAAAGTATAGAAGTGAAATGGATAGAGTGCTCGGCAAAAAAGGTATGTATTTAATTCATATCTGAGATTTTATGCGCCGTATTGGCTAGCCGCTTGGCTTTTCTTTTTCTTTTTGGATTGGAAAGGGCCGCGGGAGGCTATTTAAAATATCTCGATGCTCCCAATACAAAGGAGGTTATGGCGAATTTTTCCGGAAATTTAAGGAGTTAAAATATTTTTAAGATAATTTGATAGTTAGAAATCAACGTATCAATGTATATAGAAGTCGATAAGGAAGCGAACTTAGAAATAGAATAGTATAATAAAAAAAGAAGACTAAGAACAAAATCTAGTAAGAATAGAAAGAGAAAGTGTATATGTGTTTAAAATTGAAGAAGTAATTGTATGGTATTGATTATTCGAGTAAGTAGTCATATCTGTTTTGACGTTATAAATGTTACTCAGTCAAGGTCAGAGAGGTAGTTATACCCCCAACTTGATTGATTTCATTATTAACAAATAAATAGTAAGATTTCAGGCTCAAAGATCAATGTTGGATAAGAGTTAGTTGAATATAGTATTTGGGTTGTCGTAACGATGTTTTACACAACATCTGTTTTAACCCAAATAAGTGTAAGCTTGGAAATAGAATATAATATTTCCAAAGTATAGAAATAAACGAGATCGGAAAAGAGATAAGTAATGGAATATTTTCCAATTATAAATAGCATATATTTTCTAAAGTTTAGAAAATAAAGGAAGGCGATATTCGGAAATGTTTTCCAAATAACGTAAAAAGCCAATATGGTTATTGAAAATATTTGGTTAACAAATATAGATAAAGAAATAGAGAAGTGATTTAATTAATGGAATATTAATTAAGGGCTTAGTGATTGTTTGATAATTGGATGAACACTTGTTTTCTTCGATAGTCAAATCATCGACTATCGAAACACTTGTTTATATTCGATAGTTAAATCACAGACCATCGAAGTTTTTGACCATCGTTGTCAATATGGAGAGACCGGTTGGATTATTATCCGAAGAACCACTCCATATTGGCAGTAGCGTTGCGAATCAGATTATATGAAGATAATCGAAGATGGAGTAGAGTGCAAGGACTTTTTCTATTTATAGAGTTAGTGCCTTTGGTTCATCCTGTTCCTGGGTGACTCGTATGGATGAATGTCTGACAGAGTATTTCCAGAAAGGTCACGTACATTGATTTCTTCAACCGTACCAAGAGTGGAAGCGGAGAAGGAAACTTCTTTAGCTAACACGTAATGTACTGTTGTAGACGTCAATTAGTGATTTTTGATGGATCTGACAATGTAGCATTCGAAGTGAATCTGGTGTGATGATAAAGCGTAACCTCAAGCCTCATCAACCGGTAAATGACAGAAATCGGGCAGGCAGCATGGCTATGTAGGTCGCACCTATTAGGGTGTATAATCACCTGATCTAGAGTTTCATTTACTTCTAAAATCTATTGTCGATGCTGTCCCATTCGGGAAACAGTTGCTGATCCCAACCGTTGGTGATATACATTCGATACACTCAAGCGAAATGAGTGGTCGGTCATGTGTGGCTGAGTTGCAAGATGTTCTTGTTGAACTCGGTGTATTCTTCTCTAGAGATATACTAGCGGAAGGTGGTTCCATACCTTGTCATAGTTGGAAATCCATTACCCAATACGTGCTTGCGGTTTTGATTGTATATTATATATGTGGAACGTGAGATGCAAACGTTCCACTAGATTGTTATTTACTTGATTTAGACATTATTATAATATCAAAAGAGTTTTGATATAAAGATTTTCGTTCCTTTCAAAGGGATTTTGAAAGTTAAATCAAGTGTTTGGATTCTCATAAGGGAAAAACCTGTTCCGTGTTATACGACGTGGTCTTATGAGATATCATTTAGTTTTCTGAAACTGTTTTTAAACTGTTTACTCATACCAGTCCCATGACTGACCCGGAGTTTATTTGTTTTGTTTTACCTAAACTCTTGGGTGCCTAAATTTGTATGGGCAGTCAAGTAGTTCAGGATTTTACAGATATACTGGAGGAGCTTGGAGCAGGAGGCTTCAGCGTTACTTATATAGAGGTTTGTTCCGCTATGTTGAAATTGTTGTACTCTGATAAGTGTATGTGTATATAGTACAAAGTTTGTATTTCAAAAGATATGATATATTATATTTTGTTCCGCTGCGATGTGAGATTCTGTGTTGTTGTTTCTGTTCTTCTTCTACCTTTTTCTTCTAAAAAAAATGTTTCGTATTTTCGTGATATTTGGGTTGGACGTATGATGTATATAGTCAACTCTGATGTTGTGGACTTTGCGGTTCATTACAGTTGGTATCAGAGCTTAGCTTGAGCGAATACCTAGGCTTGTTGGAATGTGCTCATTAGAGATTGGGTCAGTAGTACCCTAGAATGAGTTGAGTGTATATATATACGAGAGAGCGTATTTGTTATTTGATATAAAAACTGTTTTATATTGTGTTGACTAGTCTGTTGCGTGAATTATGAATTCTGATCAAATCGTGGGACGCCACGATGTCGATAGGAGTTTATAAACACTTGAACAGAAGATTGGACACGATATTGTTTTTAAATGTTTGGGTTGATTGTTAGGATTATAATCGAATTAGATTATAAAAACTGAAATAGTTATATATATAACCAATGGAATTTGTATATGAAATAAAATATACAAAAACTGAAATAGTTATATATATATAACCAATGGAATTTGTATATGAAATAAAATATACAAATGAGATGAAATAAAATTGAATTCAAAGCAAAATTTAGAATTTAAAATCCTGGGAAGTTGGAAAATATTTTCCGAATTTTATTAAAATAATATAGCTTTATTTTGGAAGGATTTTTGAATAAAAATCATTTGAATGGATTTTGAATATGATAAAGCACTAAACTCACTTCAGTGGCTGGGAAATAATTCTGATGATGGTCGCAACATCATCAGTGTTCATTTTCGAGTTTCTAAGTGATGAATCGCTGTCTTAGAAAAGTTTTTGATGGAAAATTTGTTTCAAAAGAAAACAAGTTGTTTGAAAATTCAATTGTTTTGAATTTGAGATAGAGATAAATATATGTATATATTTATATTACTTCAAAGGAATTTTGAAATGGGAATTGGAATATAGAATTTCAAATAGAAGTGAAACAGATTGGGAATATTATGTGAAATGGATCTGATATATATTAAAAATATATCAGAATGAAGTTGAATTTATTATAAACAAAGTTAAAACATTTATATTTATAAATATAATTAAAACGAGCTCGCCGTAGCGCGGTAGTTCGTAAATTGGCGATACGAACTTCAATTTAGTATATAGATCCCAATTGAAGTCGGAATTCTTTGAAACAAGAATCGTCGGGACCTGTTGAATAATAGTTTTCTAATGAAAGAGAAAAATCTGGATTTCGTCGTATAGATTTTGTGTAACAACCCGGAAATGCGGACCAGTTTAAAATTTTTATTTTGGCAATTTTAGCGAATTTTCTATATTTAAAATGAATTATTTTAAATAATATCGACGAGAAATTTATTTTGAATATAATTAGAATGTATATATTTATATACGTCGTCGTTAGATTATAAATAATTATATATAATTATAAAAGGAATAGAAAATGGCGTGGTAGATCGATAATTCGATTTCAAACTTCAATTGAATATACCGGGTGCAAAATAAACCAGATTTTAGCAAAACCAAAAATAATGGAATCTAATGGAGAATATCTTTCCAATGAATCCGTAAAATTGAGATTTCATAGCGGGAATCAAAAGATATGTCAAGTTGAAAATTCTAAATAGTCGCTATTTAATTTCGGCCCTTAAAAATGGGAATTTTGCAAATGACCTCGGATTTCGACGAAACCACTTTTGTTGGATCTGTGATGTCAAATTATTGCTAGATTCCAAATTTCATAATTTTTCGAATCAATATGTGAGCATGGCAAAGGAAAACGCGTTTGACCAGTTTTAGTTGATTTTAATCGACTGGAAAATGGCCATTTTTCTAACGGTCTCAGAATTCGACGAAATTAGTTTTGTTAGGACCGTATCGTCAACACGAAGCTAGAAAATATTTTTCTGGAATTTTTCGAGTTAGTATGTGGCCCCGGTAAATTGAAACGCTCGTTCAAATTCAATATATAGAGTTATATGTTGATTATGACGAAAACTGATCGAAACGATCGAATCAGCTTACGATACATATCCCATTGTGTTCGAAATGGGGGTAATTAGCTATGGACGACAGGCGGTGGGCCTCGTTTAGAGGTCAAATGAAAAAGTCAACTTTTTGAAATTAAAAAAATTAAAAAAAATAAAACTCTCTCCTTACATCACTCAGCCCCCCCCCCCGCCCCATTTTCTTCTAATTGATTTCAAAATCAGAAGAAAAAAAAGAAGAAAAAAAGAAGAGGACGGAGGGGCGGAGCGGCCTCCTCCATCGCCGCTGCCACCGCCCCATCGGCCTCCAAGGACGCCGCCTCCCCCTCCTCTTCTTCCTCCTCTCCCTCTTCTTCTCCCCTTCGATTTCAGCCCCCCCACCTGAAACAATCGCCGCCCTTGCTGCTGCTACCACCAGCGTACACCCCCGCCGCCTGTATCTCTCCCGACCCTCCAACCACCTGTGTCGCGCCCCTCAAGCCTCCCCCTTCTCCGATTGAAGATCCCCTCCCCAAATTTATCCAAATCAGTGACATCCACCATCCAAGGGCGCCACCGCGACCTCCTACCGCCACCCGAAGCCCAGCGCAAACCCTACGACTACGACTCCCCTCTGCCCCATCTCGAACAGTAAGTTTTACTGTTGTATATATATATATATATTGTTTATTTGTTCATGTCTATAAAAACTTAGTTTTTTTATAAATTTCATAGCGTATGAAGGTTAGATTTTCAGATCTATGTATAGCGAATAAAAAGATGTGATTTTTATTTTGAATAACGCTTTAGAAATGATTTTTAGTTATGTTAAAATATTATTGTTAGCAATAAAAATGTGATTTTTATGTAGGTAATAGGGCGATAAAAATAGAATTTTTATCTATATAGTAGCGATGTAAAAATAGAATTTTTATCTATATAGTAGCGATGTAAAAATAGAATTTTTATCTATATAGTAGCGGTGTAAAAATAGAATTATTATCCGTATGTAGTGATTATAAAAATATGATTTTTATATACATAGCAACAATATAAAAATGTGATTTTTATATATGTAGTGGCTACGGGCAACGAAAGTGACAAAAGGCGAGAACAGCGATGACTTCTACATAAGAAGATCGAGACGTTTGGATTAGCTATCGGTGAGAACTTCTCATTCTAAATTTCTTTTTCTAGTTATATATATATATACTAGGATGCAGACGGTGCTTAGCAGCACCCGACACCCGTCGTCCACAGACCATGGACGGCTTGTTTGTTTAATTGATGTGTTGTGGAATGATTGAATAATAAAATATTCTTGTGTTGAAAGGAAATAAAATATTTTATCGTTAAAAATATAATTTTTAACGTGAATGTGAATAAATGAATATTTATAAAAAAATCGATCGATTTGTTTATATACACTGATTTGACTGATATTGATTGGGTCGATAAATTTTACACATCGCCCAACTGCACAAATAAAAATCTGTGTTTGTTGATTTGAAACCCAACACGGGTGTTGGGATGAAATTTGGCGTACACTAATCCCAATTATTTAATTGTATGTCGATCGATTGGTCGACAGGCTGTGTAAGCGTTAATTATTTATATTTGATGCTTATGCAGTTGTATGGTGCACTTTGGATGATGGTTGATTGTTTATCGTTGCTATTATATACATGTGTTGTATGGAATCCATATAACTAACGTTATATGGTAATTGATTGGGCCTCATTCCAATCGGGAAAATAATGAATATTATAAAAGAAAATTCATGTGTTGAATATTAAAATAGTCATGTGTTGACGATGTTCATGTATTGAAACTATTTATGTGTTGAGTAAAATATTTTAACAATAAAATTTACATCTTTATCATATTTAAAATTAGAACTACTTCACGGTGGAGTCTGATTGAAAATAAAACAATAGATACCATAATTTTATAAAATATTTTACATAACAAAAATAGTCTTGTGTTGACAGTACTCATGTGTTGAGATTAGTCATGTGTTGAAAGAAATATAAATATTCATTTGTTGAATAAAATAACGAATTTATTGAAATATATAAAGCCGTGTTGATTAGAGTTGCGCCATTTTGACGTGAACGATATTTATATCGATTATATTCGTTTATATAATGAATATAGAAAAGGTAGTGATTTCAAAATATAACGTTTTGAAAATATTATCATTTATATAGTAGTGATAGGAAATATTCAATTTTGATTTGAAATTGAATATAGAGTTGAAATGGTTTGGAAACCGAATTTAAAACGATTTATAAAATACGTTTGAAAAAGGAAATCGACAAAATATATAATATACGTATATATTATATAAATAATGGCCTGAATAGAACGCGCCGCGCCGCGGCAGTTCGTGAATTTCGACCATTGACTTCGAATTGACGTTGCGGGAGATCCGACCGTCAGATTCTCCTAAAACTAGAACCGTTGGGTTCATATCGAAAAAAGCTTTCCAATGAATATTAGAAATTTGAAATCTAACGGTTGGATTTGGAATTATGTCCAAATCAAATTTGGAAAAGGTCGCTGTAAGTGCAGTTCGATGGCCATTGGTGGAAATCAACTGTACGGGCCTTGATAAAATTATTAAAAATATTAATAATTTGTGTAAAATCATAATATGTGAATTGGAAAGGACTGGGGTGAAAAACTCCACATTTAAAAAGATAAAAATAGATTTTTATCGAAATGAACTAGTTTTGAACTAGAATTAAAATCAATTTATTTTTGAAATAAATAAATTGAATTTAAAAGTGATTTTAAAAATAATCAATATTCCCAATACGTGAATTGGACTTGAGTTGAATCAAAATTATCTTCGGAATATTTCGATGTTGGATTTCGTGACTATACAGATATTGTTATGGGAATTTGAAAGATATATTTTATATCGTTATTTCCAATACGATATTTGTTGGTTTCAGGATTTGATATTGAATATAAGCCGGTATACTTTCTATTCAGAGCCTAGCATTTAATATCAAATGTGATTTGGGTTAGTCGTGAATGGTGTCTTCATTAACATTGTTCTTAAGCCCAATAGAGAAAAAGATTAAATCTTTCTATTTAGATTTAATGAAGTGTATCAATTAAATAATATTTAATTGGAATTGAATTTGAATTGGTTTTTGGGTTTATCGTGAGCAGTGTTTTGAACAACACCTGTTCTTTAACCCGATTAACAATAGAGTGTGATTTTGGGTTTATCGTGAATCGTGTTTTAGGTGACATTGGTTCTTTAACCAGTTAAAGATAGGATATTGATTTCTGAAAAGATTAAAACTAAGTGGAGTTTTAATGAATTTTTAATTAGATTGAAATGTGAATTGATAATTTAAATTATCAAATCTGAAAGGTGATCGAGAATGGAGTACCACCAGTTTTGCTCCAAAGCGATAGTTAAATCTTTAATTAGATTTGAACGTGAAACGGTAATTAATTTTACCAATAGCACCGTAGTGTTAGATATGGAGTATTACCAGTTTTCTCCATGGGATAAATAGGTTGGTATTGGGAATAAAATAAATAATTACTTCAGTGTGGTTCGCTAATCCCGACTAGTTTGAAATGATATCCAAAGGACGATTAAAGAATAAATTTAGAAGAATTTATCTTTGATAAAATTAATGGGAACCTATTCCCTAAGAATGTGATTTTGTGAATAAAAGAATATTCTGAATTGGAATGAGGCGTTTATTGGGTTTGTGTAACATTTGTTTATTATATACGTGGGTTATTCAGAAAGGCCGGGTTTATACCCATTCTGAATAACCGATTCGACGATAAGTCGAAGATGAAGACGGTGGTTGAAGACCAGAAGTCTTCACATCGTTTGGGTGATTGCTGATGATCTCGATTGGGATGTACACCCAAGAGGAGAGAAACAGTTGGTGATCGTCCAGACGTACTTGGAGATCGATGGATATGCGAGGAAAGTGCCTCCGGTTTCGTTCAGACCCAGAACGAACTTGTAAATGGATTGTGTGTCTGACATTGGATTTTATTCTGTGTTGATTGATCTCTATTAAATATACATCTGTTTGGCGGCAGAGAATTTATTCTCTTGCTTAACGCCCTTCTCTGAGACGTACGAGCTCAGAGGTTGTATATCGGTGGACATCAGTCGCATGGAGTGAATTGCCAGTGTGGCGCGCGTAAGTGGCAATTGATCAAGGCTTCTGTTGAAAAGCAAAGTCTTGTGGTTGATGATCAAAGCACGGCTAGTGTGGTGTAGCTTTGTGTATAACGTGAATCCGCGAGCCTCACACCTCGGTAAGAGTCAAAAACGGGATAGTGACTACAGGGAGAGCACGACGTTTCTTTCTAGCTAAGGTGGTGTCAGTGACCTACCAGCCCTGACATTTATATACTTTTCACCTGTGTGGTTGTTGGATACAAGGCGCCTTGGATATAAGTTTGTAAGGACCGGGAAACGTGTGCTCAGGAATTGCCAATCCTCAAAAGTAAGAGAGGACCGGCCCTGAAGATCCAAGGATCATAGTGGGGTCCTGAGACATTTGCTAGAGTGTCTCGAATCGGAGAGGAGCTTGCCCCTTGCCTCGACTCATGACGGAAATCCAATTTCCAATACGTGTATTTCGGTTTTATTTGTAGAGGCTAGTATGGCGACATAGTGGGATGGGGCACTCATGCCGTCTATGATTTATATTTATGATTGAAACTGTTTTGACACTATACACTTATAATAGTATCAAATAATGTGTTTTAAACGTATCAAGCATGCTTTGGCTATTATAAGGTAAAAACCCTATCTTTCGGCTTGCGTTGCATTGTGTGATGGGACCTGGGTCTTATAATAGCTTCATTTTTCTTTATTTAGCATTGCGCTGTTTGTTTTATGCACTGGTATTCTTGGGAGGAAACCCGTTCCGTGTTATACGGCGTGGTCCCTTGATTTACCGAACTTTAAAATAAAGATTAATAACTGTTTTAGTTCTCACACTAATCACATGACTGACCTGGAGTTTATTGTTTTAACTTAAACTCTAGGTGCCCCTATTTTCTACACGGGTAGCTAGTAGTTTTGGTTTTGCAGATTTATATTCACAGGGTCCTGATTTACAGCTGGAACGATGCTCGGAAAGCTCTGTATCCGTGCATTATTTCTAGTTGTGCTTTTGTATTATTTTCCGCTGCGATGTATTTAAATGTATTTTAAATCTCTGATATTATTCGAATGTATTTTATTCATTTATACTCTGTATATTCTTGTATTTGATGGGATTGTTGTAATAACAATGAAATGTTCTTTCGTCTGCGTTCTATTTTGTCTTGTCCTCAATTCTATCCGTGCTTTCCTTCACGGGGAAGTTCGGGTCGTCTCAGTTTGGTATCAGAGCTTTGGTTTACATAGCTCGAGAACAAGGCACATTAGAACCATACGAAAGAATTCATCAGATATTAGATTAGTAATATCCAGTTAGAATGACTCATTAGAGATAGGATCAGTTGTATCCTAGAACGAGTGTGAAGAGTATATTTTTCTCAAATGAAAACAATTTTGTTTTGAAATTTAAACCATTTTATACGTATTTGAATATTTTATTTATTTTGAATTTGGACAATCGAGTTTATAAAGATTTCGCGTATACGCGTCATGAACGTATAGTCGAAGTTTTAATATACTGGATAGATATAGAGTCACATTCTAGACACCCGGGGATAATTCTGATGATGTGGCTACATCATCAGTATTTATGTTCGTATTTCGAAGGTGTGATATCTATATATTTCCATTAGACTGGTGTGAGAACCAAAACTATATAGGATTATTTGTTGTGAATTGGCATCAAAAACATGATTTTCTGTATATATATCCAGTTATGAATTTGAAACTCTAATTCACTAATTGATTGATGTTTGTTTTGTTTGTTTATTTGTTTGATAATTTTGAACCATTTAGCCTAATTGAACTGAATATTGAATTGTATTGAAAATTGGTCGCATTTGCTTGCATATACATGTACTTACATTGAACAGGTCATAGCAAGGAGGCTAGAGCAGAAGAATAAAATTTGTTTGCCCGACAAATAGGTACATGTTTACTATAATTTACTGTTTTGTTTGGGTGATGATGATTTTATGAGCCGATTGGCTAGCCGCTTGGCTTTTTCTTTTTGAGATCAGAAGGCCTGTATGACAATTTCAGGATTTTCCTGTGCTCCCGGTGCAGGGGAGGTTATGGCGAAATTTTTCGAAAATTTAGGGTGTTAGCCAAATTTTTGAAAAATTTGAAAAGTTCTTAAAAACTGAAAAGTAGAAGAACTTAAGCCGTGATCAAAATACTGGAAGTTGAGTTGAATTGTTAAACAACTTTCGGCTTTATTCCTTTTCGGGGACAAAAAGTTTTAAGTGGGGGAGAATGTAACAACCCGGAAAAGCGGGCCAGTTTAAAAATTTTATTTTGGCAATTTTAGCGAATTTTCTATATTTAAAATGAATTATTTTAAATAATATCGATGAGAAATTTATTTTGAATATAATTAGAACGTATATATTTATATACGTCGTCGTTAGATTATAAATAATTATATATAATTATAAAAGGAATTGAAAATGGCGCGGTAGTTCGATAATTCGATTTCAAACTTCAATTGAATATACCGGGTGCAAAATAAACCAGATTTTAGCAAAACCAAAAATAATGGAATCTAATGGAGAATATCTTTCCAACGGATCCGTAAAATTGAGATTTCATAGCGGGAATCAAAAGATATGTCCAGTTGAAAATTCTGAATAGTCGCTATGGAATTTCGGCCCTTAAAAATGGGAATTTTGCAAACGACCTCGGATTTCGACGAAACCACTTTTGTTGGATCCGTGATGTCAAATTATTGTTAGATTCCAAATTTCATAATTTTTCGAATCAATATGTGAGCGTGGCAAAGGAAAATGCGTTTGACCAGTTTTAGTTAATTTTAATCGACTGGAAAATGGACATTTTTCCAACGGTATCAAAATTCGACGAAATTAGTTTTGTTAGGACCGTATCATCAATACGAAGCTAGAAAATATTTTTCTGGAATTTTTTGAGTTAGTATGTGGCCCCGGTAAATTGAAACGCTCGTTCAAATTCAATATATAGAGTTATATGTTGATTTTGACGAAAACTGATCGAAACGATCGAATCAGCTTACGATACATATCCCATTGTGTTCGGAATGGGGGTAATTAGCTATGGACGACAGGCGGTGGGCCTCGTTTAGAGGTCAAATGAAAAAGTCAACTTTTTGAAATTAAATAAATTAAACTCTCTCCTTACATCACTCAGCGCCCCCCCCCCCGTTTTCTTCTAATTGATTTCAAAATCAGAAAAAAGAAGAAGAAGAGGACGGAGGGGCGGAGAGGCCTCCTCCATCGCCGCTGCCACCGCCCCATCGGCCTCCAAGGACGCCGCCTCCCTCTCCTCTTCTTCCTCCTCTCCCTCTTCTTCTCCCCTTCGATTTCAGCCCCCTACCTGAAACAGTCATCGCCCCTGCTGCAGCTACCACCAGCGAACACCCCCGCCACCTGTATCTCTCCCGACCCTCCAACCACCTGTGTCGCGCCCCTCAAGCCTCCCCTTTCTCCGATTGAAGATCCCCTCCCCAAATTTATCCAAATCAGTGACATCCACCATCCAAGGGCGCCACCGCGACCTCCTACCGCCACCCGAAGCCCAGCGCAAACCCTACGACTCCGGCTCCCCTCTTCCCTATCTCGAACAGTAAGTTTTACTGTTGTATATATATATATATTGTTTATTTGTTCATGTCTATAAAAACTTAGTTTTTTTATAAATTTCATAGCGTATGAAGGTTAGATTTTCAGATCTATGTATAGCGAATAAAAATATGTGATTTTTATTTTGAATAACGCTTTAGAAATGATTTTTAGTTATGTTAAAATATTATTTTTAGCACATAAAAATGTGATTTTTATGTAGGCAATAGGGCGATAAAAATAGAATTTTTATCTATATAGTAGCGATGTAAAAATAGAATTTTTATCTATATAGTAGCGATGTAAAAATAGAATTTTTATCTATATAGTAGCGGTGTAAAAATAGAACTTTTATCCATATGGAGTGAAATATGATTTTTATATACATAGCAACAATATAAAAATGTGATTTTTATATATGTAGTGGCTACGGGCAACGAAAGTGACAAAAGGCGAGAACACCGATGACTTCTACATAAGAAGAGTTGAGATGTTTGGATTAGCTATCGGTGAGAACTTCTCACTCTAAATTTCTTTTTCTAGTTATATATATATACTAGGATGCAGACGGTGCTTAACAGCACCCGACACCCGTCGTCCACAGACCATGGACGACTTGTTTGTTTGATTGATGTGTTGTGAAAATTGATTGTGTTGTGGAATGATTGAATAATAAAATATTCTTGTGTTGAAAGGAAATAAAATATTTTATCGTTAAAAATATAATTTTTAACGTGAATGTGAATAAATGAATATTTATAAACAAATCGGTCGATTTGTTTATATACACTGATTTGACTGATATTGATTGGGTCGATAAATTTTACACATCGCCCAACTGCACAAATAAAAATCTGTGTTTGTTGATTTGAAACCCCACACAGGTGTTGGGATGAAATTTGGCGTACGCTAATCCCAATTATTTAATTGTATGTCGATCGATTGGTCGACAGGCTGTGTAAGCGTTAATTATTTATATTTGATGCTTATGCAGTTGTGTGGTACACTTTGGATGATGGTTGATTGTTTATCGTTGCTATTATATACATGTGTTGTATGGAATCCATATAATTAACGTTATATGGTAATTGATTGGGCCTCATTCCAATCGGGAAAATAATGAATATTATAAAAGAAAATTCATGTGTTGAATATTAAAATAGTCATATGTTGACGATGTTCATGTGTTGAAACTATTTATGTGTTGAGTAAAATATTTTAACAATAAAATTTACATCTTTATCATATTTAAAATTAGAACTACTTCACGGTGGAGTCTGATTGAAAATCAAACAATAGATACCATAATTTTATAAAATATTTTACATAACAAAAATAGTCGTGTGTTGACAATACTCATGTGTTGAGATTAGTCATGTGTTGAAAGAAATATAAATATTCATTTATTGAATAAAATAACGAATTTATTGAAATATATAAAGCCGTGTTGATTAGAGTTGCGCCATTTTGACGTGAACGATATTTATATCGATTATATTCGTTTTTATAATGAATATAGAAAAGGTAGTGATTTCAAAATATAACGTTTTGAAAATATTATCATTTATATAGTAATGATAGGAAATATTCAATTTTGACTTGAAATTGAATATAGAGTTGAAATGGTTTGGAAAACGAATTTAAAACGATTTATAAAATACGATTTGAAAAGGAAATCGACGAAATATATAATATACATATATATTATATAAATAATGGCCTGAATAGAACGCGCCGCGCCGCGGCAGTTCGTGAATTTCGACCATTGACTTCGAATTGACGTTGCGGGAGATCCGACCATCAGATTCTCCTAAAACCGGAACCGAATCGAAAACAGCTTTCCAATGAATATTAGAAATTTGAAATCTAACGGTTGGATTTGGAATTATGTCCAAATCAAATTTGGAAAAGGTCGCTGTAAGTGCAGTTCGATGGCCATTGGTGGAAATCGACTGTACGGGCCTTGATAAAATTATTAAAAATATTAATAATTTGTGTAAAATCATAATATGTGAATTGGAAAGAACTGGGGTGAAAAACTCCACATTTGAAAAGATAAAAATAGATTTTAATCGAAATGAACTAGTTTTGAACTAGAATTAAAATCAATTTATTTTTGAAATAAATAAATTGAATTTGAAAGTGATTTTAAAAATAATCAATATTCCCAATACGTGAATTGGACTGGAGTTGAATCGAAATTATCTTCGGAATATCTCGATGTTGGATTTCGTGACTATACAGATATTGTTATGGGAATTTGAAAGATATATTTTATATCGTTATTTCCAATACGATATTTGTTGGTTTCAGGATTTGATATTGAATATAAGCCGGTATACTTTCTATTCAGAGCCTAGCATTTAATATCAAATGTGATTTGGGTTTGTCGTGAATGGTGTCTTCATTAACATTGTTCTTAAGCCCAATAGAGAAAAAGATTAAATCTTTCTATTTAGATTTAATGAAGTGTATCAATTAAATAATATTTAATTGGAATTGAATTTGAATTGGTTTTTGGGTTTATCGTGAGCAGTGTTTTGAACAACACCTGTTCTTTAACCCGATTAACAATAGAGTGTGATTTTGGGTTTATCGTGAATCGTGTTTTAGGTGACATTGGTTCTTTAACCCAGTTAAAGACAGGATATTGATTTCTGAAAAGATTAAAACTAAGTGGAGTTTTAATGAATCTTTAATTAGATTGAAATGTGAATTGATAATTTAAATTATCAAATCTGAATGGTGATTGAGAATGGAGTACCACCAGTTTTGCTCCAAAGCGATAGTTAAATCCTTAATTAGATTTGAACGTGAAATGGTAATTAATTTTACCGATAGCATCGTAGTGTTAGATATGGAGTATTACCAGTTTTCTCCATGGGATAAATAGGTTGGGATTGGGAAATAAAATAAATAATTACTTCAGTGTGGTTCGCTTATCCTGACTAGTTTGAAATGATATCCAAAGGAAGATTAAAGAATAAATTTAGAAGAATTTATCTTTGATAAAATTAATGGGAACCTATTCCCTAAGAATGTGATTTTGTGAATAAAAGAATATTATGAATTGGAATGAGACGTTTATTGGGTTTGTGTAACATTTGTTTATTATATACGTGGGTTATTCAGAAAGGCAGGGTTTATACCCATTCTTTATAACCGATTCGGCGATAAGTCGAAGATGAAGACGGTGGTTGAAGACCGGAAGTCTTCACATCGTTTGGGGGATTGCTGATGATCTCGATTGGGCTGTACACCCAAGAGGAGAGAAATAGTTGGTGATCGTCCAGACGTACTTGGAGATCGAGGGATATGCGAGGAAAGTGCCTCCTGTTTCGTTCAGACCCAGAACGAACTTGTAAATGGATTGTGTGTCTGACATTGGATTATATTCTGTGTTGATTGATCTCTATTAAATATACATCTGTTTGGCAGCGGAGAATTTATTCTCTTGCTTAACGCCCTTCTCTGAGACGTATGAGCTCAGAGGTTGTATATCGGTGGACATCAGTCGCATGGAGTGAATTGCCAGTGTGGCGCGCGTAAGTGGCAATTGATCAAGGCTTCTGTTGAAAAGCAAAGTCTTGTGGTTGATGATCAAAGCACGGCCTGTGTGGTGTAGCTTTGTGTATAACGTGAATTCGCGAGCCTCACACCTCGGTATGAGTCAAAAACGGGATAGTGACTGCAGGGAGAGCACGACGTTTCTTTCTAGCTAAGGTGGTGTCAGTGACCTACCAGCCCTGACATTTATATACTTTTCACCTGTGTGGTTGTTGGATACGAGACTCCTCGGATATAGGTCTGTAAGGACCGGGAAACGTGTGCTCAGGAATTGCCAATCCTCAAAAGTAAGAGAGGACCGGCCCTGAAGATCCAAGGATCATAGTGGGGTCCTGAGACATTTGCTAGAATGTCTCGAATCGGAGAGGAGATTGCCCCTTGCCTCGACTCATGACGGAAATCCAATTTCCAATACGTGTATTTCGGTTTTATTTGTAGAGCCTCTTATGGCGACATAGTTGGATGGGGCACTCATGCCGTCTATGATTTATATTTATGATTGAAACTGTTTTGACACTATACACTTATAATAGTATCAAATAATGTGTTTTAAACGTATCAAGCATGCTTTGGCTATTATAAGGTAAAAACCCTATCCTCCGGCTTGCGTTGCATTGTGTGATGGGACCTGGGTCTTATAATAGCTTCATTTTTATTTATTTAGCATTGCGTTGTTTGTTTTATGCACTGGTATTCTTGGGAGGAAACCCGTTCCGTGTTATACGGCGTGGTCCCTTGATTTACCGAACTTTAAAATAAAGATTAATAACGGTTTTAGTTCTCACACCAGTCACATGACTGACCTGGAGTTTATTGTTTTAACCTAAACTCTGGGTGCCCCTATTTTCTACACGGGCAGCTAGTAGTTTTGGTTTTGCAGATTTATATTCACAGGGTCCTGATTTACAGCTGGAACGATGCTCGGAAAGCTCTGTATCTGTGCATTATTTCTAGTTGTGCTTTTGTATTATTTTCCGCTGCGATGTATTTAAATGTAATTTAAATCTTTGATATTATTCGAATGTATTTTATTCATTTATACTCTGTATATTCTTGTATCTGATGGGATTGTTGTAATAACAATGAAATGTTCTTCCGTCTGCGTTCTATTTTGTCTTGTCCTCAATTCTATCCGTGCTTTCCTTCACGGGGAAGTTCGGGTCGTCTCATTTTGAGTTATGTTAAAATCAAATTTTTAGAAAAGCAGCGCCAGAACCATTATAAAACCATAACGGTTTAATTAAATAAATAAAAGGATTTTTAGGAAATAAAATCTGAATTGGCATTAGAAAAAAATCCAGACTGGAGATATAAAATAAATATGAACTCCAGTGAAGTAAGTGAAATTATTTTTTAAGACAAAAATCATATTTTAAATGGTTAAATAGAATTAACTAAATTGGAGAATAATTAGTTAAAGGAAATTTGAATCGAAATTGGGTTTTTGGATAAGTGAAAGAGATTGAGAATTTATATTCGAAATCGAATATATAACTCGAGTTGAAAATATAATTAGATTAGTTTATAATTAAGTTGACATATATTTGAACAAGTTATATTCAAATAAAAAGGGTGAAATAGGCAAAACGGTTAATTAGCAACTAGTTAATGGGAATTTGAACGATTGAAATTAAATTTAACTTAAGTAAATTAAATGGATCGAAATGAATAAATTGATTAAAATCAATGTGAATGAAATATGAATTAGGAATGAATAAAGGAAATATATTTGTAACACAAATACAAAGGAAGTTATGTGCAAACAAATAGAAGGAGAAATATTTGTGAAAAACATTTACAAATAGAATTTAAAAGGAAATATTTGTAAAACATTTACAAATAGATCAAATGGAAATATTTATTTATAGAAAATAAATAGAATATTATAGATAAGATATTTATTTGTTAAATAAATAGAATTTAATCAAAGGAATATTTAGAAGATGAATAGAAAATGGAAATCTGTTTTTAACAGATAAATAGAAAAGATTAATTTATAAATAACAGTTTATAAATTAAATTAAATATTTATCATTCGATGAATGGAATATATAAGTCTGAACTTATATAGAAAAGAGATATTGGTTTTTAACACCGATAATTTTAAATAGAAGGGGTACACAACACTTGTATAAGTGAAGTAACGTTATTAAATAGAACATTTATAAAGTGAAGAACCGTTACTAAAAGTAAATCTTTATAAATAAATAAACGTTATCCAATAGGAGTTATTCGAATAGGAGAAGTCGATTAGAGTTAGAAATAATCGATTAAAGTTAGAATAAATCGATTAGAGTAAGAATTAACCAGTTAGAGTTAATCAGTTAGGGTTAATCCGTAGAGTTAATTGAATATTAGTTATTCAATTAGAATTTATCGAATATTTTTTTTTCAAATTAAGAGTTAACCAGATAGAGTTAATTGAACATAGTTAATCGAATTAGGATTTAATTGAATGTTAGTTATTCAATTAAAGTTGATCGAATATAGTTATTGAGATAGAGTTAGTCAAACATAGTTACTCAGGATAAGTTGCCATTTCATACGACTACTAGCGTAATTCGTAGGGCTGCAGATAGCCTAGGGCGGTCGGATGTTTTCTAAGGGAATCAGGCATAACCATTGTAATTGCTGCGATCTAGAGTCAAGCGAATGGAGTTAAAGGAGTTATCGAATATTAGTTATTCGAATAGAATTAAAGGAGTTATCGATTATTAGTAAATCGAAGGAGTTATCGATTATTAGTAAATTGAAGGAGTTATCGATTATTAGTTAATCGAAGGAGTTATCGATTATTAGTAAATCGAAGGAGTTATCGATTATTTGTTAATCGAAATGAGTTGTCGATTATAGTTTAATCGAAAAGAGTTATCGATTAGTTTAATCGAAGTGAGTTATAGAATATTGGTTATTCGAAGAAGTTATCGAATTTAGTTATTCGATGGAGTTAATTGATAAGAGTTAAATCCAATGGAGTTAATCGATAAGAGTTAAATCCGATAGAGTTAATTGATAAGAGTAAATTGAATATAGTTTATTCAAAGAAAGGTTTTCGAATCTAGTTATTCGAAAGAGAGATTATCGAATATAGTTATTCGAAGGGAGGAGTTATCAAATAGGGACTTATTCTAAAGAGAGTTACGTAAGGAAGTTTGAAATATTGAGTATCAACATAAATAAGTTTTGAAAAGATAAATGGGTTTGTAGCACATTTTCTACCTTAGTAATTTCAAGGAAGAAATTATTTTAAGTGGGGAAGATTGTAATGACCCGGATTCTTATGGGTTAATTTTAAATATTTAATACGGATTTAAATAGTGGGTGGATAATATAAATGAATATTTATATTAAGTTATTAATTTAATAATCAATTTCGATTTAATATCGAATATATTAAATCATCGTAATGCGGAAATATAATTCAGTTCGAGATTTAAAACTGAATTAAATACACTTCCAGTGATCAGTATAAAAGTCTGTTTGAATTTGAATAATAATATTAAATTATTATCGAAGAATTTAAATGGTTTGAATTTAATTTATATCAATTAAAATTAAATATCTTCCCCGGATGATCGAATAGGGCTTCGAAACCTGTCCCGTTGGGTTTAGAATATAGGTTAAACTATAGAAATGTCAGTTGTTGGGTTCAGAAAGGAGTTCAGAATCAGTGGTATTTAAATAAAAGGATACGATTAAAAACTAATTAAAATCAAGTTTAATATTAGAAAAAAACCTTCTTCCTTTTGTTGACATAATCAAAACAAGGCAAATAAAAATAGCCCTCGCTGTACGTTTTAAAGCCGCACGCTCCCTTTTATAAACTCGCATCCCCTTCCTTTCTGGCCATTCCTCTTTCTCAGATCCTAAAAATCGAAATCATCCTCGTATAAAGAAAACGTCAGAAGGAAATCGCGATTCAAATCGCGAGAGGTGCTGGTCAAATCGCAGTGGAAAAGTGGAACCGAGAGTGGATAGAATGGGGGTTGGAAGTGACGTTGTGGCTTGAGTTCGATCAGAGGAAGGTGCGATCTTTTTTGACATCTCGATTTTCATTGGACTATGTAGAGTCGCGATTCAAAGAGTTAGGCTGAGGTGATTGGTGAATTCACCATTTGTGAGGAGGCACAGTAGCAAGAAATTGGGGGATTTGTGGTTGATTGCAAATGGAATTCACGGAGTTGGGTGGTTCGAATTTGGTTGTCGCGAGTTTCAGTGGAAGACAAGTCTGTGAGGAGTTGGTTTGTGGATCAAGAATGGTAAAAGCTGTAGACGTTGGTAGGAGGAATTGGTGATTGAATTAGAGTGGAAACTTGGGTCCTACGAGCAAATTTGGAAGTGATGGTTTCAGCGAGGTGGGGTAGGTGCCGAAGAGTAGTACGCAGTGGTGAAGTAGAAAAGTGAGGATAGCTTGGAGATGGGGTGAAGTGCGGAGCAATTCTATTGATGATGGAAAGTGCAACTGTGATGGTAGGAAGAACCTCGAAAATGAGTAGTAGAAACCTGAATGCTAGCTATTGTATCCTCATTGTTGGTAGCGGGAAAAGAAGAAACAAAGAAAAAAGGATTTGGTAATTTATTTAAACCATTTCTTTTCTTAAAATCATTTATATACATCTAGTTAATATATTTAATTTAAACTGCCTAGACCATTTTTAAGAAGAAGAAAAATAGTTTATTTAATTTAAAGTGTTTAATAATGATTAAATAAAATGAAATAAATAAATTATCATTAATATTGTAAATGAGTATAATTTATTTACACAATAACAGATCTCGGTGAAACGAGATGCATTGGCTTTGCGTCGTCAAATACTTCTCAATGAAATTAAAATGGGAATCAGAATGGACCCGCAAAATAAAAATCACGGTGAGTAAATCTCACTCACCTTTTAGTTAGAATTATTTTTATATCGTTAAAAATAATTGTTTGTTGCTTGTTGAATGTTTTCTGATTGTTTGAAATATATTAGTTATTTAGGGTTGACTATTGTAATGACCCGCATTTCTGACCGTTGAATAATTAACTAATTTAATTATTTAAATATCGTTTTGGCGATATCGATAACTGGAATTAAATATTGTTGAATATTTAATTGATAATTATAATATAATAATATATTATAATGTCGAAATAGTCAAAATAGCTAAATTCACAATATAGTGTGAATTAGATTATATATAAGGTATAATTCAGTTTGGAATTGAATTTGAATAACGAATATATTTTATAAACAGCAGTTTGAACGTGGAATTATAATATAATTTTAATCGAGCTCGAAATGGCGCGGCAGTTCGCTATTTGGCGATTCAAACTTCAACTGAATGTACATGATTCATTTTAAGTCGAATTTCTGTGAAACAAGAAACATGTGGAGCTGGTGGAGTATATCTTTCTAGTGGAATAGAAAAATCAGGATTTCGTCGTGTAGATTTTGAGATATGTCCAAATCAAATTTTAAAATAGTCGCTATAGATTCGTTTATCGACCGTAATGGGTTATTCGATATAACTAGAGATAGGGTTTGAATTTAGACAAGGTTGTTTTGGGAAACAGTGATAAAATAATTTTTAGAATTTTATGGTAATTTTTAATTAATTTAATAAGCAACTTTTTATTTGGAGTATTTGGCACCCTGTATCGACATTTCGGGGTTTCACAATATGAGTCCATCTACCGGTATTATTACATTTTTGGGACCAGAGCACATCACTCATTTAAATGGTATTTTTGTTTCTGTCATAACAGTCCCTACGTGAACAGAATATTTCATAGTGGGGTACGCTATGTTTTTAACTTAAAACAAACTAAACTGAATGGTTAACTGTCCAAACGTACTCAGAATTCAATGAAACAAGTTTCATACGAAACCTTAGGAAGAGGTCTAGTGAAACGTCAAGGCCTCATATTTTTAGGATTTTTTCTGGAATTGTTAGGAATTATTGCTCGGTGTTTTTCATCAATATTTTCTAAGGGATTTTCACAAACGATGTCGGATTTCGACGAAACCTGTCCCATTGGGTCCAGAATATTTTTCTATGCCAGGATTAGCTTAGTTTGTCAAAAACAGATATTGTATGATGTTATATTTACACAAGACTTCATGATGAAGATTTTATATAATAAAATAAGAAAATGGTCCAAAAATATCTTCACCCTTTCCTTTATAAATACCCTTCGTTCACCCTTAAAACCTAATTACAATCTCATTGTTTGCGCCGTCAGTGTTTTCTTCAACAAACATGATTTTCGCGAGTTTATAAATCAGGAGAAAATCAAAGTAAAATTTACAAATCATAATACTTATATTTATGGATTCCAGTAGAAGAGTGCTTCAAACCCGTACCAGTTTCATAGGGTTCGAACACCCTTATGCTCTCAAGAATTTTCAACCGTGGAGCTAGGGTTACGGTCGATTTGGTTTTTGAAGCACGGATGGGGTTTTCCGACTGTCGATTTGAACTCGGGGTAGGAAGTAGGTTCGTTCGTGGGTTTTTATGGGAATTCGAGACAAAGGAAGGTAGCAGGGTACGATTGTTTAAATGTGAGGAGTAAGCAGTAAAGAATGGTGAGAGAGGGAAGTTCGGATGTTATTAGAAAGGTGTACAGTAGAGGAGAATGGTGGGTCAACAAGAAGCAGGTTCGGTTTTTAAAAATCTGGGAGGTACGGTTTTGGTTAATGAGGGGGGAGATGAAGGTTCGGTGAGAAGGCTGTTGGTGAACGGAGTCCAACAGTTCGTCGGTGAAGGATGGGTGTTGTTGGGTGGAAAATAATGGGGAGTATGATGGTATTACTGTAGAGAAACCAAAAGGGGAGCTGTTGGCACCATTGCAAATGAAAAAGAGTAGAAGCGAATGGGTCTTTTTCCTCCTGATGGTTCTTGGGCTACCATGAAGGGTCAACGTGGAGTTCTAAGGATCAGCTCGCGTTTGACAGAAAAAGGGAGATGATAGCTTACAGTAGGGGCATGGGTCTTCAAGTATGGTGAGGCCCCTTTTTATTAATTCAAGTTTTGTTTGAAATGTTAACAGCGTATGCGAAGTGGAAGTGTGGTAGCGAAACTTCAAACCAAAACGAAGGATTGAGAGAATATGTATTATAGCAATGGTATGAAATAGTGGGAACGCACTTCCAGTGGGATAGTGCGTAATATTTTGGGATGTTTTGCATGAGAACAAGGTCGCTACTATTGCGGGCTGTAGCACGCTGAAGACTGAAGAGCTAGAGGTTTTTGTTTAGAAGGAGTTATTGCAACAGGAGCTTTCGGTCATTCACAAAATGGGGAGTACTGAAATGCGGGGACTGTTTTTGGAAGAAAGATGAGTACATTGCTGTGGTGAAGGACAGGGTGAGGTGTGGTGTTATTGGTGTACACAAGAAGCATGAAGACTGTGTATAGTGGATGAAGTGGATGCGGACCATTTGACAATGGAGTCTTTGAGTGTGAGAACTTCAGTAGACATTGTTTGGATGTCTAGTATGGGAAAGCTACAGGGAAGATCGGGAATCAGCTGCGTTCTTTTTACTGGAACTGACGACTGGAAATGGATCAGAGCTCTACTGAATTTATATCGAAATAAATTACCTGATCAAAACCAACTACCGTAAATCGTATTTAACGGTTATCACGCCAAAGTGAGTAAAACTCACTAACTCTCCTCAATTTATATTTTAATACAAATTGTACTTTATTTATTGACTACTATATATTGATTGTTAAACTGGACTGTTAAATAGATTTGATTGAAAACGTAGTTATAGTTAATCTATGTACTGTTAATCAAATATGGTTCTGTACAGCAGGATATTTCATTTCGAAATGAAATATGATATATATTATACTTTGTAACATCTGTGGATGCAGGGAGATAGGTTGGAGGAATCCGACTGGATTCCTCAACAATTATTTCACTGTTTTCATATATTGTGTTATATGATGTGTTATATAATCTGTTCTGGATTATGTGTGTTAGAATGATATTAATCATTGTTATTCGATATTTTACATATCATAAGAAACCCTGAGTTGTGAAATGGAATATTTCAATGTATATTGAAATAAAAGAATTTTATAAAATCACAGGATTTTATAAAAGAGAATTTATTTATAAAACGAACACGATTTTATAAAAGGAAGTATTTATAAAACAAATAGAGTTTTATAAAAGGGATATTTATTTAGAAAATAAATAGAATTGAAAAGGAGAATATTTATTTAGAAAATAAATAGAATTGAAAAGGAGAATATTTATTTAGAAAATAAATAGAATAAAGGAATATTTATTTAGAAGATAAATAAAACGTTATAAATAGGAAATATTTGTAACGGTAAATAGAAGTTATAAATAGGAAATATTTGTAACGGTAATTAGAAGTTATAAATAGGAAATATTTGTAACGGTAATTAGAAGTTATAAAAAAAGGGGATAGTTGTAACGGAAAATAAACGTTATAAAAAGGAAATTGACGAGATATAAAAGAGATAATCGAATAGAGTTAAATCGAATTTAGTATTCGAAGGAGCTAATCGAATTTAGTTATTTGAAAAGAGTTAATTGAATATTAGTTATTCAATTAGAGATAATCAAATAAAGTTAACCGATTAAAGATAATCAAATAAAAGTTAATCGAATTAGTCGAAGTAAGTAAATCGACTATTAGTTAGTCTAATGTTAGTTAAGCAAATAAGAGTTAATCGACTATTAGTTAGTCGAATGTTAGTTAAGCAAATAAGAGTTAATCGACTAATAGTTAGTCGAAGATTAGTTAATCGGATATGGTATTCGATGTTAGTAAATCGAATATGGTATTCGAAGTTAGTTAATCGAATATGGTATTCGATGTTAGTTAATCGAATATGGTATTCGATGTTAGTTAATCGAATATGGTATTCGATGTTAGTTAATCGAATATGGTATTCGAAGTTAGTTAATCGAATATGTTATTCGAAAGGGGTTAGTCGAGTCAAGTTATGTAACGACCCAGAAAATCTGAACCAATTTAAAATTTTTAAATTGGCTAAAATAATGGATTTTAAATATTTAAAATAAATATTTTAAATAATGGCGATGACAACTGAGTTTGAATCGACATTTGAAAACGAATATAATTAATTATAATTAAATATAGAATTGAAAATGGCGCGGTAGTTCGATAATTCGATTTCCAACTTCAATTGAATATACCGGGTGCAAAACAATCCGGATTTTAGTGAAACCAAAAACATTAGGATCTAATTGATGATATCTTTCCAACGAATCTGACCAATCGAAATTTGATAGCGGGAATCAAAAGATATGTCCAGTTGAAAATTCTGAATAGTCGCTATGGAATTCAGGCCTTTAAAAATGGACATTTTGCAAATGACCTCGGATTTCGACGAAACCACTTTTGTTAGATCCGTAGTGTCAAGTTATTGCTAGGTTTCAAGTTTCATAATTTTTCGAATCAATATGTGAGCGTGGCAAAGGAAAACGCGTTTGACCAGTTTCCGTTGATTTTAATCGACTGGAAATTGGCCGTTTTTCAAACGGTCTCAGAATTTGACGAAATTAGTTTTGTTAGGACCGTATCGTCAATACGATGCTAGAAAATATTTTTCTGGGATTTTTCTAGTTAGTATGTGACCCCGGTAATTTGAAATGTGCGTTTAAAATTCAATATAGTGATTTAAATGAAAATTCAAAAGGAAACTGATTGTAACGATCAAATCAGCTTGCGATACATATCCCATTGTGTTCGAAATGGGGGTGAAACGCTATGGACGACAGGCGGTGGGCCTCGTTTCGAGGTCGTATGTAAAAGTCAACCTTTTTGAATAATTGAATAATTAAATAAAATAAAATATAAAATATATTCTTTCCCCCCCTTTTTCTTCTGCTTGCCCCCCCCCCCCCCGTTTCATTATACAGAAACGAAATAAAAAAAGAAAAAGAAAAAAAAAACCTAAGTCAAATCGCCGCCGCCCCCAGACATCGACGCCACCGCCTGTGCCCCCCTCCATCGCGTTCGAACCCCGAAGACCTCGCCTCCCCCTGCATCGATCGAAGACCCCGTCCTCCAACAGCCATCGCGAGTGATTCGAGCAGCCCCCTCCCCGTCTGACGACCGCCTGCCACCACCGTTCGAGACCCGAGCCGCCACCTCGAAGCCTCCCCTCCGACGAACTACAGAAACCCCCCCCCCCCCGTAAGTTTTTGTTGTTTTATTATTTTATTTTTAAGGATTTTAAAACTGATTTTTTAAATAAAGTTAAAACTGATTTTAATTAAAAGTGAAAACTGATTTTGAAATAAAGTTAAAACTGATTTTGAAATAAAGTAAAAACTGATTTTAGTTATGATTTCAAAACTGAATTTTAATTAGTTTAAAACTGATTTTCTTTTTAGGATAAAAAATGATTTTTATAAAGAAAGTAAAAACAGATTTTTATAAAAGAATTTTTAAAACTGATTTTTATAAAGAAAGTAAAAACAGATTTTTTTTAAAAAGGGAAATAAAAACCTGATTTTTAAAAGGGAAATAAAAACCTGATTTTTAAAAAAGAAATAAAAACTGAACTTTAAAAAAGAAAAATCATATTTTTATATATTGAAAGTCGAAGTAAAAATCATATTTTTATATATTGAGTAGCGTAGTAAAAATTCGATTTTTTACATATGTAGAGAATACGGGCGAAAGCGACAGAAAGGCGAAGATTTCTCTAAAGGAAGAGTCGTGGTACTGGATAGCTATTGGTGAGATTTCTGATTTAAAATATATTATATATGTTTGAAAATGAAAGTGAATAGCTATATATAAATATCTATATATATATATATATATACGCCCCTCGTCCACAAACCATGGACGATATTTATTGGTTGAAATTGTTGTGAAAATTGATTGATAGCGATTGATTGTTTGGGATTGTTTGTGATTGATATTGGTTGATTGTGGTTGAAAAATACCCATTTGTGGTTGAGAAATATTTGGTTGAAACCACATAGGATTAGTTTGTGGAAATGAAATAAATATATACATGCCGCCTGCGTGCGAACTAGATGCATGATTCCCATTGTCAAAAACCGCGAGGTTTTAAGGTAGAGCGAGGAGCCGTACTAGGGACGGTGTCGGTGTAACTACCCTGCCGTTATGCTGCCGAAATTTTGAATAATATTCGTGTGTTTGAATTATTTTCATATGCTTAAATTATATTTATTCATTGAATAAAAAACATTCATGTGTTGAATTGATATTCATTCGTTGTTTAGAAATTCATGTGTTGAATGGTATTCATATTTTGAAATAAATTGTTCGATAATAAAAATCACATTTTTATTTATATATAGAAACACTAGAAAACATTCATGTGTTGAATTGATATTCATTCGTTGTTTAGAAATTCATGTGTTGAATGGTATTCATATTTTGAAATAAATTGTTCGATAATAAAAATCACATTTTTATTTATATATAGAAACTATAGAAAACATTCATGTGTTGAATTGATATTCATTCGTTGTTTAGAAATTCATGTGTTGAATGGTATTCATATTTTGAAATAAATTGTTCGATAATAAAAATCACATTTTTATTTATATATAGAAACTATAGAAAAGATTCATGTGTTGAATTGATATTCATTCGTTGTTTAGAAATTCATGTGTTGAATGGTATTCATATTTTGAAATAAATTGTTCGATAATAAAAATCACATTTTTATTTATATATAGAAACTATAGAAAACATTCATGTGTTGAATTGATATTCATTCGTTGTTTAGAAATTCATGTGTTGAATGGTATTCATATTTTGAAATAAATGGTTCGATAATAAAAATCACATTTTTATTTATATATAGAAACTATAGAAAACATTCATGTGTTGAATAGATATTCATTCGTTGTTTAGAAATTCATGTGTTGAATGGTATTCATATTTTGAAATAAATTGTTCGATAATAAAAATCACATTTTTATTTATATATAGAAACTATAGAAAACATTCATGTGTTGAATTGATATTCATTCGTTGTTTAGAAATTCATGTGTTGAATGGTATTCATATTTTGAAATAGATTGTTTGATAATAAAAATCACATTTTTATTTATATATAGAAACTCTAGGAAACATTCATGTGTTGAATTGATATTCATTCGTTGTTTAGAAATTCATGTGTTGAATGGTATTCATATTTTGAAATAAATTGTTGATAATAAAAATCACCTTTTATAGACTATATGAACTATATAGAAAAATAGTGTTTTGAAATGAACTATTTTACAATAAAAATCACATTTTTATTGTATGCATAAATCGTTGAAATGTGAAATGTTAAAAATAGCCACTTGTTCAAATAAACATATATCAGTTGAAATATTCATTAATTAGCTAATGAAATGATTTGCGCCTATTTATGTGACATTAGAATGAATGGTGTTTTTAAACCAAATAGAAATCAAATATGAAGTTGAATAGAAAATGATAAATGATAAGAACTGTATATATATGTACATGCATATTTATTGAACAGGTTATAGCAAAGGGGCTAGAGAAGAGGAATAAAATTTTGTGCCCGACAAATAGGTACACATTTACTGATTTGTTTGGGTGATGATTTTGAGCCTATTGGCTAGCCGCTTGGCTTTTTCTTTTTCTTTTTGAGATTAGAAGGACCGGGACGCTATTTGCGATTTCCCGACGCTCCCGGTGCAGGGGAGGTTATGGCGAAATTTTTCCAAAATTTAAGGTGTTAGAAAAATTTTTGAAGTGAAAACGATATTGAAATTGTTGAATGAACTATATTTATATAAATATAAATAAAATTAAAACGAAACGAAGCCGTGCAGTTCGTATTTTGAAACCGAAAATTCAAACGACTAGTACGGGAAATCCGACCATTGGATTTTCCCGAAACCGCAACCGTCGGGTTCGCCTTGGAAATATCTTCCCAACGGCACCAACCTTGTAAAAATCCAACGGTTGGATTGTCTGGAATGTTTAATTCAAATTCGAAGAAAAACAGCGCCAGAAACGATTATATTTATATATATATAAATATAATTATATTTAATCGAATAACGACGCTGCAGTTCGTATTTTGAAATCGAAAATTCAAACGATTGTACCGGGAGATCCGACCGTCGGATTTTCCCGAAACTGGAACCGTTGGGTTCGTTTTGAAAAGACCTTTCTAATGATGTAAATTTTGTGAAGATCCAACGGTTAGATTTTCAGATATGTGTAAATCAAATCTGAAGAAAAACAGCGCCACGGCCGCCTTATGGCCCGAAGCGTCGTTTTGAATAAAATAGCTATTTTAAAATAAATAAAAATATCGATAAATAGTTATAAAATATCGTAAGCGATATGGAATGGAAATAAACTGCATTTGCTTGATTTATGTGGCTTTTGATGGTTGAATGTGTTTGGTGTGGAAATTACATTAAAGAACACAATTGGTGTTGTCGAATAATTTAACCATTGAAATAAATTGATTTGAAATTCTAAACATACGTGAATTATTTGAAAAAGCCGAGTTAATTCTCATTTCAAATAATTGATCGACGATTGAAAGTCGAAGATGAAGACGATGGTCGAAGACCGGAGATCTTCACCTCGTTTGGATGGTAACCGAGGTCCTGATTGGGAGGCATCCCGAAATATGGATAATGAGTGGTGATCGTCCAGACGTACGTGGTGATCGAAGGGTTTGCGAGGTATTTAGTGCCTCCGGTTTCGTTCAGACCCAGAACGGACTTGTAAATGGACTGTGTGTCTGACATTGGATTTTATTCTATGTTGATTGATCTCTGTTAAATATACATCTGTTTGGCGGCGAAGAATTTATTCTTTTGCTTAACGCCCTTCTTTGAGACGCACGAGCTCAGAGGTTGTATATCGATGGACATCAGTCGCATGGCATGAATTGCCTGTGTGGCATGCTAAGATGCAGTGATCAGGACTTCTGTTGAAAAGCAAAGTCTTGTGGTGATGATCAAAGCACCGCCTGTGTGGCGTAGCTTTGTGTGAACGTGAATTCGCGAGCCTCACACCCCGATATGAACCTAAAACGGGAGAAGGACCTCAGGGAGGGCCTGCGTTTCTTTCTAGCTAGGGTGGTGTCAGTGACCTACCAGCCCTGACATTTATATACTTTTCACCTATGTGGTTGTTGCTGTTGCGAGGCGCCTCGGTTTGATCGGACGATCCGGGTCCGATGGAGTCATTCGTTGGCTCGTCTACACCCCAAAGGGTGGGGAAACGCAGGTTCAGGAATTTTAATCCACATCGGTGGACCGGCCCTGACGATCCAAGGGCCCACCTGAGTCTGGGTCCTGAGGGGCGGGCTAGAGCGTCTCGAATTCGGTAAGGACTATCTTTTGCCTTGGTTCATGATGGAAATCCAATTTCCAAATACGACATCGAGCGGTTTTGATTGTATACCTATATATGGCGACATAGTGGTATGGGGCATTAATGCCGTCTATGATTAATAGTTATGATTCGAAATTGTTTTCAAAACATATAAACACTAGCAATAATATCAAATGCCTTTGTTTTATTCGTATCAAGCATGTCTTGGCCGTTATAAGGTAAAAACTCTATCCTCCGGTTTGCGTTGCATTGTGTGATGGGAACTGAGTCTTATAACGGCTTCATTTTTATAAAAAGCATAGCGATGTTTAAAAGAAAGATTTGTTTTAAAGCACTGGCAATCCAATGGAGTAAACCCGTTCCACGAAAGTGGCGTGGTCCTGTGATTAGCCAATTATATATGTGTTGAGTAGATTTCTCATACCAGTCCCATGACTGACTCGTAGTTTGTTTCACTCTCAAACTCGGGTGCCCCTTTTTCTACACGGGCAGCCTTGTATTCAGGTTTAGCTGGTTCTTTCTGGATAGCTGGAGCTGAAGATGGATTCTATCATTTATTTCTTTTTATGCTGTTCAGCTCCTATTGTTCATATTTTGTTTATTTCCGCTGTAGACATTTATGTATAGCTGAACTGTTCTTGTACTAAGTAAGATCCTGTATACTGTGTAACTCTGATGATTGCTTTTATCCAGTATATTTTGTTGTTCATTATCTGGTGTATTTATTTAATTTTGTTCTGCTATTATCTGTTTCTGTGTTATATTCCAAAGATAACCTTGTTTCCGTGAGAACGGGAAATCGGGTCGTCTCAAGTTAGTCAAATAGAGTTAATCGATTTGAGTTAACAAGTTAGAGTAATCTGTTAGAGTTAACCAATTAGAATAAATCAGTTAGAGTTAAACCAATAGATTTAATCAGTTAGAGTTAATCCAAATAATATGCCATTTAGCACGACTGCTAGCGTAATTCGCAGGGCTGCAGATAGCCTAAGGCGGTCGGATGTTTCCTGAGGGAATCAGGCGTAACCATTGTGATCGCTGCGATTTAGAGTCAAGCGAATGGAGTTAATCGAATATTAGTTATTCGATAGGAGTTAAGATAGTGGAGTTAAGATAATCGAGTTAGATTATCGAGTTAAGATAATGGAGTTAAGATAATCGAGTTAAGTTATCGAGTTAAGATAATCGAGTTAAGTTATCGAGTTAGGATAATCGAGTTAAGATAATCGAGTTAAGTTATCGAGTTAAGATAATGGAGTTAAGATAATCGAGTTAAGTTATCGAGTTAAGATAATGGAGTTAAGATAATCGAGTTAAGTTATCGAGTTGAGTTAATTAAGTTAAGTTAGTCAAGATGAGTTAATCCAAAGGAGTTAGTCGAATATTAGTTATTCGAACGGAGTTAAATAGAGTTATCGAATATTAGTTATTCGAATAGAGTTAAACGGAGTTAAATAGAGTTAGTCGAATATAGTTTATTCGAATAGAGCTAAAAGAAAGGAGTTCTCGATTATAGTTTAATCGAAGGGAGTTATCGATTTTAGTTTAATCGAAAGGAGATTATCGAATATATCGTATTCGAAAGAAAGAGATCGAATATAGTTTATTCGAAAGAGAGAGATTTCGAATATAAGTTATTCGAAGAGAGATAATCGAATATAGGTTATTCGAAGAAGAGCTAATCAAATAGAGATTTACTCGGAAGAGAATTACAAGTCGAATTCAATTATATCGAATTCGGGAAAGTAATATTTACTTTCCGGTTTTTAAATCAAGAGTATACACTAATAAATTAGGGTTAGGTTTAATTATTCGAATTAAAGAATAAAGGTTATAATTGAAGTTAGATATTGTGAAAGTAGGGATTATAACGTTATCGTTATAATCAAATGTTTCAATAAAGAAGTGGATTCGTAAATTGAATCCGAGAGTTACGTGAAGAGGTTGTTAAAGGTTTAAAAGATAAATTGTTACTATTTCGAAGTTATAACATTGTTCAGTTAAGGTCTGAGAGGTAATTATACCCCAACTTGATTGACTTCCTTCTTAACTAAGGAATGGTAAGGTTTGATAGTGAATGATGGTTAAGTGAATTCAGTAAATGGTTTGAGTTGGCATAGCGATGTTTTATTTAAACATCGGTTTAAATCCAATAAAGGAACTTTGGAAATGTTTTCCAAATAAGAAATCAGAAATGTTTTCTAATATAGGAAACAGGAAATGGAAATGTTTTCCATTGTTAATAAAGTATATTTTCTAAAATTAGAAAATAAGAAATTTAGAATATAGGGAAACAGGAGATAAGTAAATTAATGAACTAAAGGGATAAAAGTTGAATGATGATTGATTTATATAATTTCAAACTGGAAATAATATCGTTGTTTGCACACGAGTTTTTCTTTGATAGTTAAATCACAGACTATCAATGTTTTGACCATTTTAACGTTGTTAATATGGAGAGACCGGTTGGATTATTATCCAAAGAACCACTCTGTATTGGCATAAGCGTTGCGAATCATATATGCCAAAGGAAATTGAAGACGGAGTTATGCAAGGGATATCCTGTTTACAGAATAGTGCCTTCGGTTTCATTCAGTCCCAGAACGAACGTATATGGACGAATGTCTGACAGAATATTTCCAATGATCGAATGAGTTGGACTGTACAAATATATATGGTGGCCAACGGATTTATTCCCTTCGCATAAAATCCAGAAACTATTTGTATAAACCCAACTAATGATTTACGGATCTGATAATGTGGCATTCAAAGTGATCGTGTTATAAATGAATGGAAAGTAAGCGTAGCTTCTAGCCTCACATCCGGTAAATGACAGAAATCGGGCAGGCAGCATGGCTAAGTCGGTCGCACCGAAGTAGGGTGTATAATCACCTATCTAGAGAATATTCATTTGCTTCTTTAATCTATCAATGCTGTCCCATATATATATACGGGAACGGTTGTTGATCCCAACCGTTGGTGATGTACATTCGATACACTCAAGCGAAATGAGTGGTCGGTCATGTGTGGCTGAGTTGCAAGATGTTCTTGTTGAACTCCAGTGTATCGTTCCTAGAATACACTGATCGGAAGGTGGTTCCATACCTTTTCATAGTTGGAAATCCATTACCCAATACGTGCTTGCGGTTTTGATTGTATACTATATTTGTAGAACGTGAGATGAAAGCGTTTCTGCTAGATTGTTATCTAATTGTAGTTAGACATTATTATAATATCAGAATGATATTGTTTACAAAGTTGTTGGATTCTCATAAGGGAAAAACCCGTTCCATTATGCGGCGTGGTCTTATGAGATATCGTTTACTTGTTCAAACTGTTTTAAACTGTTTTACTCACACCAGTCCCATGACTGACCCGGAGTTTACTTTTTTGTTTTCCCTAAACTCTTGGGTGCCTAAATTTGTACGGGCAGTCAAATAGTCGGGATTTGCAGATACATTGAAGAGCTGGAGCAGGAGGCTTCAGGATTCTATAGCTATATTTATTTCCGCTGTTGTTGTAAGTGTTGTACTCTAATAAGTGCTATTGTATATATAACTGTTTGTATTTCAAAAGTTATGTTATATTTTATTTGTTCCTCTGTGAGATTCGTGTTTACTCTGATGATGATGTTCTTCTTCTTCTTCTATTCTACTAGTTCTACCTTATCTATCCTCACCCTCTATCTTCTTTCTATTAGTTTCTTGAATTTCAAGTGCAATTTGGGGTTGGACTTGTGTTATTTAGTCAGCTCAAATTGGACCGGATTTTCGGGTCACTACAACTATTATATATAAATTGGGTTAATGATTGGATTGATTCCCGCAGTATCGTTAGCAGATGCCCGTGGTACCATTAACGGATGATTACCCTATACGCCCCACGCTATGATAGTGGATGACCTTCTATACCGCGATATCCTGCCTCGAAGCATGATGGGTATCACTATGTTGACTAACGTCTGTGGATGCAGGAAAACAGGTTGGAGGAATCCAACTGGATTCCTTAAAAATATATTATCTGTTGTTGTTTGTTTGATTTCATATATATTCATATATGATGTGTTAAAAATCAAATGATTGAAAATTGGTTGATTTGATTGTTTAAATTATCACTGGGGCTTGGAATGTTGATTTATAAAATACCCTGAAAGGGTATTTGAGATTTAAAAGGGAATTCTATTTTTATAAATAGAATTTGAATTTTAAATAAACTATAGAAAATATTAACTTGTTTTGAAGATATATATAAAAAGTAATTGAATTTATAAACTCTGTTTATAAATGAAAATGTGGGATTTGAATTGAATTTATAAACTTTGTTTATAAATGAAAATGTGGGATTTGAATTGAATTTATAAACTTTGTTTATAAATATATAATGGGGGATTTTAAGTGAAGTTATAAATGTTGTTTATAAATAAGGCATAGAATTGAAATGAAATTTAATTAAAGAGAATTCAAATAGAATTTGAATAGATTTGAGTATAGAAATTCAAATGGGATTTATAATATAGAATTTGAATATAGAAATTCAAATGGGATTTATAATATAGAATTTGGATAAATAGAAGTGAAATAGATTTGGATAAATAGAAGTGAAATAGATTTGGATAAATAGAAGTGAAATAGATTTGGATAAATAAAAGTGAAATAGACTAAAGAGTTAATTAACAAATTAATTAACGAATTGAGTTAAAACGATCGGGTATAGTTGGGCAGGTATAGATATACAGGAGACAGGTTTGGAATAAAGTATAGAAGTGAAATAGATAGAGTGCTCGACAAAAAAGGTATGTATTTAATTCATATCTGAGATTTTATGCGCCGTATCGGCTAGCCGCTTGGCTTTTCTTTTTCTTTTTGGATTGGTAAGGGCCATGGGAGGCTATTTAAAATATCCCGATGCTCCCGGTACAAAGGAGGTTATGGCGAATTTTTCTGGAAATTTGAGGAGTTAGAATATTTTTAAGATAATTTGATAGTTAGAAATCAACGTATCAATATATATAGAAGTCGATAAGGAAGCGAACTTAGAAATAGAATAGTATAATAAAAAAAGAAGACTAGGAATAAAATCTAGTAAGAATAGAAAGAGAAAGTGTATATGTGTTTAAAAGTGAAGAAGTAGTGGTATGGTATTGATTATTCGAGTAAGTAGTCATATCTGTTTTGATGTTATAAATGTTATTCAGTCAAGGTCTGAGAGGTAGTTATACCCCAAGTTGATTGATTTCATTATTAACAAATAAATAGTAAGATTTCAGGCTCAAAGATCAATGTTGGATAAGAGTTGGTTGAATATAGTATTTGGGTTGTCGTAACGATGTTTTACACAACATCTGTTTTAACCCAAATAAGTGTAAGCTTGGAAATAGAATAGAATATTTCCAAAGTATAGAAATAAACGAGATCGGAGAAGAGATAAGTAATTGGAATATTTTCCAATTATAAATAGCATATATTTTCTAAAGTTTAGAAAATAAAGGAAGGCGATATTCGGAAATGTTTTCCAAATAACGTAAAAAGCCAATATGGTTATTGAAAATATTTGGTTAACAAATATTGATAAAGAAATAGAGAAGTGATTTAATTAATGGAATATTAATTAAGGGCTTAGTGATTGTTTGATAATTGGATGAACACTTGTTTTCTTCGATAGTTAAATCATCGACTATCGAAACACTTGTTTATATTCGATAGTTAAATCACAAACTATCGAAGTTTTTGACCATCGTTGTCAATATGGAGAGACCGGTTGGATTATTATCCGAAGAACCACTCCATATTGGCAGTAGCTTTGCGAATCAGATTATATGAAGATAATAGAAGATGGAGTAGAGTGCAAGGACTTTTTCTATTTATAGAAATAGTGCCTTCGGTTCATCCTGTTCCTGGGTGACTCGTATGGATGAATGTCTGACAGAGTATTTCTAGAAAGGTCAAGTAGATTGATTTCTTTAACCGTACCAAGAGTGGAAGCGAAGAAGGAAACTTCTTTAGCTAACATGTAATGTACTGTTGTAGACGTCAATTAGTGATTTTTGATGGATCTGACAATGTGGCATTCGAAGTGAATCTGGTGTGATGATAAAGCGTAACCTCAAGCCTCATTAACCGATAAATGACAGAAATCGGGCAGGCAGCATGGCTATATAGGTCGCACCTATTAGGGAGTATAATCACCTGATCTAGAGTTTCATTTACTTCTAAAAATCTATTGTCGATGCTGTCCCATTCGGGAAACGGTTGCTGATCCTAACCGTTGGTGATATACATTCGATACACTCAAGCGAAATGAGTGGTCGGTCATGTGTGGCTGAGTTGCAAGATGTTCTTGTTGAACTCGGTGTATTCTCCTCTAGAGATATACCAGCGGAAGGTGGTTCCATACCTTGTCATAGTTGGAAATCCATTACCCAATACGTGCTTGCGGTTTTGATTGTATATTATATATGTGGAACGTGAGATGCAAACGTTCCACTAGATTGTTATTTACTTGATTTAGACATTATTATAATATCAAAAGAGTTTTGATATAAAGATTTTCGTTCCTTTCAAAGGGATTTTGAAAGTTAAATCAAGTGTTTAGATTCTCATAAGGGAAAAACCCGTTCCGTGTTATACGGCGTGGTCTTATGACATATCATTTAGTTTTTTGAAATTGTTTTTAAACTGTTTACTCATACCAGTCTCATGACTGACCCGGAGTTTATTTGTTTTGTTTTACCTAAACTCTTGGGTGCTTAAATTTGTACGGACAGTCAAGTAGTTCAGGATTTTACAGATATACTGGAGGAGCTTGGAGCAGGAGGCTTCAGCGTTAGTTATATAGAGTTTTGTTCCGCTGTGTTGAAATTATTGTACTCTGATAAGTGTATGTGTATATAGTACAAAGTTTGTATTTCAAAAGATATGATATATTATATTTTGTTCCGCTGCGATGTGAGATTCTGTGTTGTTGTTTCTGTTCTTCTTCTACCTTTTTCTTCTAAAAAAAAATGTTTCGTATTTTCGTGATATTTGGGTTGGACGTATGATGTATATAGTCAACTCTGATGTTGTGGACTTTGCGGGTCATTACAATATATATTTATATTTATATAATAATTTAGATGTGTTATACTATAAATATTGGATTTTAAAGCTTTTGCTGTGTGTGTTGATTTTAATTGTATACATATATACAATTTAATGTATGTGCATTCAATGTCGTATTGATTTTAAATAAATAAATATATAGATATTATTTTATAAAATTTTGTTGTGTTTATTTTTGAGTTGAAATTGGTGTTGAGTTCCGAATCGTTTCCAAAACCCATTACCATACCATCTAAAACCCAATTGTTGTACCAATCCTTTGAGTCATCCTACCTCCTCTTATAAAATAAAATATATGTATATGTAGAGTGATTTCATGATTGAATCCATTCTGGATTGTGCATTGAAGTCGTTTCAATTCGGTGTCAATTCGTCTGTTGCTTCCAATCTGTGCCACGAAAGGTGAGTTTATCTCACACCTGACTTTCATTTTTCATGGATGTTAGATCAATAATGAACTGTTTAATGAAATGTATAGGATTGTTGATAGAAATTATTTGATTTGATGTATTTATATACATGATATATTCATATGACATGTAGTTTCGCTAATGATATATATGTTGTGATCGTTGCTATGTGATTGTTGTTTGTGATTGTTGATACCCCTAGTTTAGGAAAAATCACTAAGGTTTGAAATGATACATACCCGAACGGACATTAGAAAAGGGAAAAATCGTTATGGGTTGAAATGATAGACCTGAATGATTTTTTACTGAATTTGGGATCGCGGCTTGAAACGACAGACCCGTAGAATTTTATAAATTGCGGGTTGAAATGATAAATATCCGTATCACTTGACCATAGGGTAGAAAACAATATACGGACACAGTTAGTCGTATTTCTGCAGTATATTGATTTGGGAATTTGATTTTTAAAATAATAACTTAAGATTTTATATTTTGTATATTTATATTTTAAAATGTTGAACTTAAATTTTATAATTTTTGAATTATATGTTTTAAAGTGATTTTTTTAGTAAATGTAGATTTAATGCTTATTTAAGTTTTACTTATGATTTATTTATTTTAAGCTATAAATTTAATTATATAAGTATTTTTAACTTTTTATATTATTATAAATAATTATTTTAAACTTATCTTCTATATTATTTTAATTTTATATATGATTATAATCTATATTCTAATTAATTTTAGAATTTTATAAACTTATATATATATATATCTATTTTCAAAATTTATTTTCATATATATATTTTACAAACTTTAATAATAAACCGAAGATGGATAAGTAAGATTTGCGATTTAAATTCGAGGTTTAAGATCTAGATTTATATAACGATACAAATTTAACGAATGAACTGATTTAAGATATGAATTTGAATTTTTGACTTGAGTTACAAATTATGATAAAATTTGGTGGAATTGAAATGTAAGATTTGATTCGAATTACATTAACTGAATTTGAACTTTAGTATTTAATTTTGGAATCGACTTAAACGAATTCTTATAAAAGTAAACTGAATTATTGAATTTAGAAATAATGATTTCAAATTTTATGACTTGAATTGCATAACTCGATATGTCTTGTTTAAAATTTTAAATGTAAATCTTTGACTTGAAATATACATTTTGAATTCGAACCAAATTGTAACGACGCGTATTTTCTGCGATATATAATTAACTTATTTAATTATATAAATAGTGATTTAGAATTTCAAATGGTCTTTAATTAATTATGTTGAATATTTAATTAAAATAAATAATTAAATAATATATTTAATTTCAGAAATAATCAGAAATAGTGAATTGACATTTTAATGTAAACTGGTTGATTTAAAATATTTAATTCAGCTTAGAATTGAATTAGAATAACATATATATTTAAATAACGTCAGTTTGAATGTATAATTATATTATAATTAAAATCGAGAGCGAAATGGCGCGGCAGTTCGCTATTTGGTGATTTGAACTTCAACTGAATATACAGGGTTCGTTTTAAGTCGGATTTCTGTGAAACAAGAAACGTTCAGAGCTGGTGGAGTATATCTTTCTAGTGGAAGAGAAAAATCGGGATTTCGTCATGTAGATTTTGATTTTTTCCAAATCAAATTTCAAAAAAGTCACTAAGGAATTCCTTTGAAATTTATAAATATTTATTTATATTTTAAAAAGGAATTTCATTATAAATTGAGTATCGATTTATCCTAAAAGTGAATATCAAGTTAGAAATTCATAGAGGAATATTCTAGAGCTGTATGATATTCTATTGTGAATATATACGATAATATTTATTTTTAAATATTAAATTTAATTGTTTTTAAATATATTTATATATATAAGGGTTATTTAGGGCTTTAAAAATAGCCAGTTTTCCAAACGACCTCAGAATTCGACGAAACTCATTTTGTTGGATCCGTAATATTAAATTATTGCTAGATTTCAGTTTTCGTGATTTTTTTGAAGTTAGTGTGTGGCCGTATGGGATTTTAATGTAAAATACAGTTGATAATTTGAACTTTAAAAATACACTATATGAGCATACGAAGTCGAAATTCGACGAAACCAGTTTCGTTGGGACCGTAACGTGGAACTGTAGCTGCATGTCTAGTTTCGTGATTTTTAGGTATCGTGTGTGAGCACACGGATTTTTAGATGGAAAATACAAGTGATGTAAAAAAATAAATATAAAACTTGAATGGATAAGGCTCTTACAACAAGCCACATTTTTCACTATATATACACCCCTTTCCACTCTCTAACCTAATTCTTCTCAATCCTTAAAACGAGCCGCCAGTTCCTCAAGTCAGAAATCCAAAATCGTTCGTTCTAAAATCGAAATAAAACCAAAGTAAATTCTAAAAATCTCTAATCAAAGATAATCGAAATCCTCATCAAACCCTCTTCAATCTGGCATCCACGTCTACTAGAGCACACGCAGTTCTGACAAGGAAGTCGCGATTTAGGGGTAAACAATTTAGGGATTTCAAAGTAGTTATTCACGATTTTGAAGTTGGTTTGGATTAAGAGGCTTAATCCGAGTTTGTAGACAGATTTTGGGTGGGTTTCGACATAAAAAGTGTCAATCCAATACTGGAAGCATGTGTAAGCATAGTTCGAACGCGATATAGCTGAAGCAGGTGACGGGGTTCGTAATAGGAGCAGCAGCTTCGTACCAAGGTAACGGGTCATTTTGTATTAATGGAGAAGAGTGCGGTTAGGGGATGGCCGAAAATATGGAGCGTGATACAAAGGTGAATGGTGAATTTTTTATAATAACTTCTAGGTGTATAACGGTGAAAGTGAAAGCAGAAGGAGGTGAGGCGATTGTGCAATCGTGGAGGGTGATGGGTGTCGGTTTTGCTTGGAGCATGGAGACTGTCTTTTGACACAAGGAACAGTCGGTTTAATTTTCTGGAGTTTGAAGTTGAACGAGGAGAAGATTCGATAATGGCAACGGTACAAAAAAAAATACTGGAGTTCATTTTTTTATCGTGGAAGAAGGAGATCAACAAAATATCGGGCTTGGGAATCATGGAGTGGGCTGAGACAGGAAATATGGGGAGTTTGGGATGAGTGGTAATGGGCTTTTCATTGGAGCGGGCTGGGTTATGGACTGGTCAAAATGATGTCGGGGTGAAACAAAGGAATCGGACGAAGTGATAAGATTGGAATCGTAACGACGATGTATACGTTATGGAACCAGACTGGTATAATTGGAGCTCGTTTGAATTTATGGCGTAATAAATTGTTTGATACAAATCAAACAGCAGTTTATCGTTCTTTAACGATGAAATGCCAATGTGAGTAAAACTCACCAACTCTGAACAATTCTATTTTTATAACGTATATTTAGAACTGATAAATGATGACTGATTTCTGTGTGTTAACTGTATGGTTGAATTGTTTGTGTATTGATTGAAATCATAGATAACGATATATATATAAATCGTTAATCGAATATTGATTCTGTTTATCGGAATATTTTATAATCGATGTTAACGATATTGTTTAACATCTGTGGATGCAGGGAAATAGGTCGGAGGAATCCAACTGGATTCCTCAACATTTATTTTACTATTTTTCATATATATTGTGATATATGATGTGTTATACAATCTGTTGTTGATTATGTGTGTTTGGGTGATATTGAGAAGTGATATATAGTATTTGAAACACCATAAGAAGTACTAGAATATACAAAGGGATTTTCCAAAGTGTATATTTAAATATATAGAATAAAGGGATATTTATTTAGGAAGTAAATAGAATTATAAAAGGAATTTTTATTGGGAAAATAAACAGGATTTATAAAAAAAGGAAGTTGACGAGATATAAAAGAGTTAATCAAATTTAGTTAATCGAACATGGTTAGTCGAATAGAGTTAGTCAAATATAGTTATTCAGGATAAGTTGCCATTTTGCACGGCTAATAGCGTAATTTGCAGGGATACAAATAGCCTACGGCGGTCGGATGTTTCCTGAGGGAATCAGGATTAACCATGCGATCTAGAGTTAAGAGAATAGAGTTAAATCGAATATTAGTTATTCGAATAAGAGTTAAGTAACTAGAGTAAATCGAATATTAGTTATTCGAATAAGAGTTGAGTAACTAGAGTAAATCGAATATTAGTTAATCAAATAAGAGTTAAGCAAATAGAGTTATTCAATTAGAGTTAATCGAAATAGAGTTAAACAAGATTAGAAACTGACTAGAGATTAGTTAAGTTGAATAGTTTTCTGAGTATCGATCTGATGTTGGTTTCGGCCTTCGGGGTTTATACTTAGAGAATTGTTCTCCTACTAGTTTACGGTTAGGGACTAATAGTTGTGGAATGGTAGTGATGCGTGAATAAGCTATGGAAATGTTTCCAATGTTAATAACGTATATTTTCTAAATGTAGAAAATAAGGATTAAGGAAATATGAATATATATATGGTTGATGATTTGATCGATAATTCCATTTGGAAATAAGATCGTTGTGTGTACACGGACATTTTTCATTTGATAGTTAAATCACAGACTAACAAAGTTTTGACCATTTTAACGTTGTTAATATGGAGAGACCGGTTGGATTATTATCCGAAGAACCACTCTGTATTGGCATAAGCATTGGAAATCAAGTATGCTGAATATATTGAAGATGGAGTAAAGTGCAAGGGATGTTGTATAAATCTTAGATAACAATTGCCTAAGATGGATATACTGAATAGTGCCTTTGGTTTGTCCAGTCCCTGGACGACCTGTATGGAAGAATGTTTGACAGAGTATATTTAATAGATCGCATAAGTTGATCTCTTCAAACGTATTTACGTTTGGTGGCGGAGGAATTCGTTTCTCTTAGCTGTATACCCGTGGTATTTTTGGGGAAATCAATTTGTGATTTGGCGGATATGACGATGTGACATTCAAAGTGAATAAACATGTGATCTGTCAGAGATAAGCGTAGCTTCTAGCCTCACAACCGGGAAATGACAAAAATCGGGTAGGCAGCATGGCTATGTAGGTTGCACCTATTAGGGTGTATAATCACCTGATCCATAGTTTCATTTACTTCTAAAAATCTATTGTTGATGCTGTCCCATTTGGCAAACGGTTGCTGATCCCAACCGTTGGTGATATACATTCGATGCACTCAAGCGAAATGAGTGGTCGGTCATGTGTGGCCGGGTTGAAAGATGTTCTTGTTGAACCCAGTGTATTCCTCTCTAGAGGTATTAGCGAAAGGTGGTTCCATACCATGTCATAGTTGGAAATCCATTACCCAATACGTGCTTGCAGTTTTGATTGTATACTATATATGTAGAACGTGAGATGAAAGCGTTTTTGCTAGATGATTATTATATTGTGGTTGATAGACATTATTATAATATTAAAAGGTTTTTGATATAAAGATATTTTGGATTCTCATAAGGGAAAAACCCGTTCCGCTATACGGCATGGTCTTATGAGATATCGTTTACTTGTTCAAACTGTATTAAATTGTTTTACTCATGCTAGTCCATGTTGCATGCTTAGTGCATGTGTCGCATGATAGGGGCTGATTTATATTTCAAAGTTACGTTATATATATTATATGTTATTCGTTTCGCTGTGAGGTTTGTGTTACTCTGATGTTGTGTTCTTCTTCTTCTATTCTAAGTTTTTATCTTATCTTTCCTCACCCTCTAATTTATTTCATTAACTTTCCAGTTATTTACGATCCTTGGATGTTCGATATGTGTTGTATATCGGATAACCAAGATCGCTAATTTTCGGGTCATTATAGTTGGTATCGGTGCTTAAGGTTAAGTGAATTACCTTGGCTCTGTGGCGTGACTCAGTAGAGATGGGGTTAGTAATACCCTGGATTGAGTTGAGTGTATATATACGAGTGAACGTATTTGTTATTCAATATAAAATGATTTTATATTGTGGAGCTTTGTTGGTTGAGTTGTTTATGGGTAGTTCGATCCACTATATTGGTAGGGTTTTATAAACACTCGAATACGATGAACCGACACTGTATGTTATGGAAAGAGGGTAAATGAATTAATTTTACCCAAATTAGACTTTGATATAAAGGATTTATATTGAAATGATTATAATATATTGGATGTGTTGGTCACTATTATAATCGAATAAGATTATAAAATGAGAAATGGTTATGTAAATAGCCAATCAGAATTCGTATAAGTGAAATACGTGAAATCGAATTGAATTAAATCATAATTTAAATCAGAATTTAAACTAAAACCTGGAAATTTGAATAAGTGTTTGTAAATGGATTTGAATTGAATACATGAGAATTTTAAAATCTTGGGAGATTTTAAATTGTTTTACAAACAATGTGAATGGTATTTTGAAATGAATCTTAAAATGGAAGTGTTTAGGTATGGTTTTGAAAGTGATATAGTATTGAACTCAATTCTATAGCTGGTAATAGATTCCGATGATGACCTAGACATCATCGGTGTTCATTTTCGAGTTCTAAGTGACGGATTACTACCAAAGTTATTGTTTTGAATTGATGTGAGAAAAGCAAGTTGTTTTGAATCTTGAAAAGGAAAGTTTGATTTTCGATATGGTAAACTGTTTAAAATTCCCAGGGAAAGATTGCTTTGGATTAAAACCAAATTTGAATTGAAATTTGTAAAAGCAAATTGGAATTAAAATAAAGTTAGTGTGGTAACTGGAATTGAATTTGAATGATATCGAGACAAATTGTATTTGGGAGATTCGAATTTGAAGTGTAATTTGATAACCAAGTTAAGAGTTGGGAATCGAGAATGAAACTCGTGTTTGAAATTATATTTGGCTTGGATATAAGCGAATGGTTGTGTTGGAGATAAAAGTGATTGGAGTTTGATTGGGATGACATTGGTATATGCTTAATTAGCAGCAGATGTAAAGGATATAATGATATGGCCGACAAAAAGGTACAAGTTTATATTTCATATTGGGTATGAGATTTTATGAGCCAAATTGGCAAGCCGCTTGGCTGTTTGATTTTCTTTTGGGTTGGAGATGGCCCAAAGAGGCGAGTTGGAGTTTGACCTATTGACCAGTACAAAGGAGGTGCTGGCGAAATTTTTCGAAAAGTTAAGGTGTTAGAAAATTTTCAGGATTTTTGAAAATTTTCGTTGATCAGGATTAATTAATATTTTAATTAAAATTAAAATTTGTTTAGCTGAGATTGAAGTTAAGAAGTGAACAAATAAGTTCTAACCAGTTAATAGGGTTTGATTTCTACCTTAGCGATTTCGAGGACGAAATTATTTTAAGTAGGGAAGAATGTAACGACCCGTATTTTCTACGATATATAATTAACTTATTTAATTATATAAATAGTGATTTAGAATTTCAAATGGTCGTTTAATTAATTATATTGAATATTTAATTAAAATAAATAATTAAATAATGTATTTAATTTATGAAATAATCAAAAATAGTGAATTGACATTTTAATGTGAACTGGGCGATTTAAAATATTTAATTCCGCTTAGAATTGAATTAGAATAACATATATATTTAAATAACGTCAGTTTGAATGTATAATTATATTATAATTAAAATCGAGCTCGAAATGGTGAGGCAGTTCGCTATTTGGCGATTTGAACTTTAACTGAATATACATGGTTCGTTTTAAGTCGGATATCTGTGAAACAAGAAACGTTCAGAGCTGGTGGAGTATATCTTTCTAGTGGAAGAGAAAAATCGGGATTTCGTCGTATAGATTTTGATTTACGTCCAAATCAAATTTTAGAAAAGTCGCTATGGAATTCCTTTGAATTTTATAAATATTTATTTATATTTTAAAAAGGAATTTCATTATAAGTTGAGTATCGATTTATCTTGAAAGTGAATATCAAGTTAGAAATTCATAGAGGAATATTCTAGAGCTGTATGATATTCGGCTGTAAATATATACGATAATATTTATTTTTAGATATAAAATTTAATTGTTTTTAAATATATTTTTATATATAAAAGGGTTATTTAGGGCTTTAAAAATAGCCAGTCTTGCAAATGACCTTAGAATTCGACGAAACTAATTTTGTTGGATCCGCAATATTAAATTATTGCTAGATTTCAGTTTTCGTGATTTTTTGAAGTTAGTGTGTGTGGCCGTATGGGAATTTAATGTGAAATACAGTCGATAATTTAACCTTTAAAAATACACTATATGAGAATACGTCGAAATTCGACGAAACCAGTTTCGTTGGGACCGTAATGTGGAACTGTAGCTGCATGTCCAGTTTCGTGATTTTTAGGTATCGTGTGTGAGCACACGGATCTTTAGAAGGCGAATACAAGTGATGTAAAAATATATATAAAAATTGAATGGATAAGGCTCTTACAACAAGCCACATTTTTCACTATATATACACCCCCTTTCCGCTCTCTAACCTAATTCCTCTCAATCCTCAAAACGAGCCGCCAATTCCTCAACTCAAAAATCCAAAATCGTCCATTCTAAAATCGAAATAAAATCAAAGTAAAATCTAAAAATCTCAAATCAAAGATAGTCGAAATCCTCTTCAGACCCTCTTCAATCCGGCATCCGCATCTACTGGAGCGCACGCAGTTCTGATAGGGAAGTCGCGATTTAGGTTTAAACAATTTGGGGATTTTGAAGTAGTTATTCACGATTTTGAAGTTGGTTTGGATTGAGAGGCTTAATCCGAGTTTTAGACAGATTTTGGGTGGTTTTCGACATAAAAAGTGTCGATCCAATACTGGAAGCATGTGTGAGCATAGTTCGAATGCGAAAGAAATATCTGAAGCAGGTGACGGGGTTCGTATTAGGAGTAGCAGCGTTGTACCAAGGTAACGGGTCGTTTTGTATTGATGGAAAAGAGTGCGGTTAGGGGATGGCTGAAAATCTGGAGCGTGATACAATAGTGAATGGAGTGAATTGTTTACAACAACTTTTGGGTGAATAACGGTGAAAGTGAAAGCAGAAGGAGGTGAGGCAATTGTGCAGTCGTGGAAGGTGATGGATGTCGGTTTTGCTTGGAGCATGGAGACTGTCTTTTGACACAAGGAATAGTCGGTTTAATTTTCTAGAGTTTGAAGTTGAACGAGGAGAAGGTTCGATAATGGCAACGGTACTAAAAAAATATACTGGAGTTCGTTTTTTTTATCGTGGAAGAAGGAGATCAACAAAATGTCGGGCCTAGGAATCATGGAGTGGGCTGATACAGGAAATATGAGGAGTTTGGGCTGAGCGGTCATGGGCTTTTCATTGGGGCGGGCTAGGTTATAGACTGGTCAAAATGATGTCGGGCTGAAACAAAGGAATCAGACGAAGTCGATAACATTGGAATCGTAACGACGATGTATACGTTATGGAACTAGACTGGAATAATTGGAGCTCGTTTGAATTTATGGCGAAATAAATTGTTTAATTCAAATCAAACAACAGTTTGTCGTTCTTTAACGATGAACTGCCAATGTGAGTAAAACTCACCAACTCTGAACAGTTCTATTTTTATAACGTATATTTAGAACTGATAAATGATGACTGATTTCTGTGTGTTAACTGTTTGGTTGAATTGTTTGTGTATTGATTGAAATCATAGATAATGATATATATATATAAATAGTTAATCGAATATTTATTCTGTTTATCAGAATATTTTAAAATCAATGTTAATGATATTGTTTAACATCTGTGGATACAGGGAAACAGGTCGGAAGAATTCAACTGGATTCCTCAACATTTATTTTACTGTTTTCATATATATGGTGATATATTATGTGATATACAATCTGTTGTTGATTATGTGTGTTTGGGTGATACTGAGCAGTGATATATGGTATTTGAAACACCATAAGAAATATTGGAATATACAAAGGGATTTTCCAAAAGTGTATATTGAAATATATAGAATAATGGGATATTTATTTAGGAAGTAAATAGAGTTATAAAAGGAACTTTTATTGGGAAAATAAACAGGATTTATAACAAAAGGAAGTTGACGAGATATAAAAGAGTTAATCAAACTTAGTTAATCAAACATGGTTAGTCGAATAGAGTTAGTCAAATATAGTTACTCAGGATAAGTTGCCATTTTGCACAACTACTAGCGTAATTCGCAGAGCTACAGATAGCCTATGGCGGTCGGATGTTTCCTGAGGGAATCAGGCGTAACCGTTGTGATCGCTGCAATCTAGAGTTAAGCGAATGGAGTTAAATCGAATATTAGTTATTCGAATAAGAGTTAAGTAACAAGAGTAAATCGAATATTAGTTATTCGAATAAGAGTTAAGTAACTAGAGTAAATCGAATATTAGTTAATCAAATAAGAGTTAAGCAAATAGAGTTATTCAATTAGAGTTAATCGAAATAGAGTTAAACAAGATTATAAACTGACTAGAGATTAGTTAAGTTGAATAGTTTTCTGAGTATCGATCTGATGTTGGCTTCGGCCTTCGGGTTTATACTTAGAGAATTGTTCTCCTACTAGTTTACGGTTAGGGACTAATAGTTGTGGAATGGTAGTGATGCGTTAATAAGCTATGGAAATGTTTCCAATGTTAATAACGTATATTTTCTAAATGTAGAAAATAAGGATTAAGGAAATATGATGAAGCGACCCGAAACTTCCCCGGTCTCCGAAGAGATGAGAAAGAACGAATTACTGTGAGGACAAGACAAATCAGAACGCAGACAAAAGAACATTTCACTGTATATTACAACAATGCATCAGATTACAAGAATATACAGAGTATAAATTAATATTACACAGAAATATCAGAGATTTAAATTACATTTAAATACATCGCAGCGGAAAATAATACAATACACAACTAGAAAGAGATATACGGATACAAAGCTTTCCGGATATCATTCCAGCTGTAAACCAGAATCCTGTGAATAAAAATTTGCAAAACCAAAACTACTAGCTGCCCGTGTAGAAAATAGGGGCACCCAGAGTTTAGGTTAAAACAATAAACTCCAGGTCAGTCATGGGACTGATGTGAGAACTAAAACAGTTATTATTCTTTATTTTTAATGTTCGGTAAATCAAGGGACCACGCCGTGTAACACGGAACGGGTTTCCTCCCAGGAATACCAGTGCATAAAACAAACATCGCAATGCTAAATAAAGAAAAATGAAGCTATTATAAGACCCAAGTCCTATCGCACAATGTAACGCAAGCCGGGGGATAGGATTTTTACCTTATAATAGCCAAGAATGCTTGATACGTTTAAAAGAAATCATTTTCATACTATTGTAAGTGTATAGTGTATAAAACAACTTCAAATCATAAGTATCAATCATAGGCGGCATGAATGCCCCATAACACTATGTCGCCATATATAGGTTATACAATCAAAATCGCGAAGTCGCGTATTTGGAAATTGGATTTCCGTCTTTGAACCGAGGCTAGGTATCGTCCTCTACCGATTCGAGACAATCTAGCCCATGTCTCAGGACCCAGACTCAGGTGGGCCTTGGATCGTCAGGGCCGGTCCACCGATGTGGATTATTATGCCTGAACACTACGTCTCTCCGCCCTTTGGGGCGTAAATGAGCCAACGAATGGCTCCATCGGACCCGGATCGTCCGATCTAACCGAGGCGCCTCGCAACAGCAACAACCACACAGGTGAAAAGTATATAAATGTCAGGGCTGGTAGGTCACTGACACCACCCTAGCTAGAAAGAAACGCATGCCCTCCCTGATGTCCTCTCCCGTTTTTGGTTCACAACCTGGGTGCGAAACTCGCGAAGCAAACGTTACACAAAGCTACGCCACAAAGGCCGTGCTTTGATCATCACCACAAGACTTTGCTTTTCAACAGAAGCCTCGATCAATTGCCACTTAGGCATGCCACACAGGCAATTCACTCCATGCGTTTGATATCCATCAATATATAACCCCTGAGCTCGTACGTCTCAGAGAAGGGCGTTAAGCAAGAGAGTAAATTCTCCGCCGCCAAACAGATATATATTTAATAGAGATCAATCACACGGACTAAAATCCAATGTCAGACACACAGTCCATTTTCAAGTCCGTTCTGGGTCTGAACGAAACCGGAGGCACCTAGTACCTCGCATATCCATCGATCTCCAAGTACGTCTGGACGATCACCAACTGTTTCCATCTTCTTGGGTGTACAGCCCAATCAAGATCATTAGTAATCACCCAAACGACGTGAAGACTTCCGGTCTTCCACCACCGTCTTCATCTTTGACTTATCGTCGTATCAGTTATTCAGAATGGGATAAACCCGGTCTTTCCGAATAACTCGCGTATATTTTAAATAAGTGTTACACAAACACAAATACGCCTCATTCCAATTCATCAGTCACTAACCGTAAATTAATCAAGAGAATAATTCCCCAAATATTAACCCCGAAGGTCGAAACCAACATCAAATCAATATCCAGGAAACCATTCCGCTTAGCTAACCGACAGTTAATTTCTGAATTTCTCATTCATAGGGAAATGTTCCCATTAATTTTATCCAAGATAAATTTCTTGAATTTATTCTTTAATCTATTTTTGAATATCAATTCAAACTAGTCGGGATTAACGAAACTTACCGAAGTAATCATTTGTTTTAATTTCCCAATCCCAACCTATTTATCCCCTGAAGTAAAACTGGTAATACTTCCTATCTAACACCACAGTGTTATCGGTAAATTCAATTACCATTTCACGTTCAAATCTAATTAAAGATTTAACTATCGCCTGGAGCAAAACTGGTGATACTCCATTCTCGATCTTTTCAATCTAATTAAAGATTCATTAAAACTCCACTTAGTTTTAATCGTTAACTGGGTTAAAGAATCAGTGTCATTTAAAACACGGTTCACGATAAACCCAAAATCACATTCATTAATTATCGGGTTAAAGAACGAGTGTTGTTTAAAACACTGTCCACGATAAACCCAAAAATCAATATCAATTCAATTCCAATTAAATATTATTTAATTGGTACACTTCATTAAATATAAATAAACAGATTTAATCTTTTCTCAACTGGGTTTAAGAACAGTGTTAATGAAGACACCATTCACGACAAACCCAAATCACATTTGATATTAAATACAAGGCTCTGAACAGAAAATATCCCGGCTTATATTCAATATCAAATTCTATGATTAACAAATGTCGTATTGGAAATAACGATATAAATATATGTATCTTTCAAATTTCCATAACAACATCTGTATAATCCCGAATTCCAACATCGAAATATTCCGAAGACAATTTCGATTCAAATCCACTCCAATGCAATCATTGGAAATTCTGGTTATTTTCAAAACCATTTCAAATCCAATTTATTTATTTAAAAATAAATAGAATTATATTTCTAGTTCAAAACTAGTTCATTTCGATAAAAATCTACTTTTATCTTTTCTAATATGGAGTTTTTCATCCCAATTCTTTCTAAATCATTTCTTATGATTTTACACAAATTATTACTATTTTTAATAATTTTATCAAGGCCTGTACAGTCGATTTCCATCAACGGCCATCGAACTGCACTTACAGCGACCTTTTTCAAATTTGATTTGGACATAATCCCAAATCCAACCGTTATATTTCTAATTTCTAATATTCGTTAGAAAACTCTTTTCGATACGAACCCAACGGTTCCGGTTTTAGGAGAATCCGACGGTCGGATCTCCCGTAATGTCCGTTTGAAATCAATGGTCGAAATTCGCGAACTGCCGCGGCGCGGCGCGTTCTATTCAGGCCATTATATTATATATATAATATATATAATATATATATCGTCGATTTTAATTCAAAACGAATTATATAATTAGTTTTAAATTCGTTTCAAAAGCAATTTCAACTTTCTTTTCAATTCAAATCAAAATCGAATTTTTCTTTATAAATTCGTTTTAAAATTCATTTCTATTCAATTCAAATTTCAATTCAATTTGAATTCATTTCAATTTGCTTTCAATTCAATTTGAATTCGATTTCAATTCATTTCGAAATCGTTTTCAATTCAATTCATTTCGAAATCGTTCTCAATTCAATTCATTTCGAAATCGTTTTATATTCAATTCATTTCGAAATCGTTTTATATTCAATTCATTTCGAAATCGTTTTATATTCAATTCATTTCGAAATCGTTTTATATTCAATTCATTCAATTCTTTTCAAAATATCAGATTTTGAAATCACTTTCGATATTCATTATAACATGAATAAAATCGATATAAATATCGTTCACGTCAAAATGGCGTCAATCTAATCAACACGGCTTCATATATTGATATTTTCAAATATTCCATTTCGAATATTTCTATTTCAAATATTTCTATTTTAAAACTGGAATGAGGCCCAATCAATTACCATATAAAGTTAATTATATGGATTTTCATACGACACATGTATAATAGCATTGAAAAATAATCAACCATCAACCAAAGTGCACTACACTGTATAAGCATCAAATATAGATATCTAACGCTTATAACAGTCTGTCAATCAATCGATCGACATATTTAATCAATCAGGATGAGTGAACTTCAAATTTCATCCTAACACCCGTGTGGGGTTTCAAACAATCAAACACATATTTTATTTGTGCAGTTGGGCGATGTGTAAAATTTATCAACCCAATCAATGTCAGTCAAATCAGTGTATATAGACAAATCGGCCGATTTGTTTATAAATATTTATTTATTCACTTTCACGTTAAAAATTATATTTTTAACGATAAAACATTTTATTCAACCTATGAATATTCTATTCGGTTCATTTATTCAATAAAATGATATTTTTATTTTTCTAACATATTTTAGAAAATTTCGGCGGCATAACGGCACGATATTAGAAACGGGACGAGGCCTAGCCTTATCCCCGGTCTAGTGAAGGCCCACGCCATTCACACATCAATCAAATCAATTTCATCTCACCAAACAATTCAATTCAAACAAATAATCCAACTAATCTATGCAACCAAACAAACAAGTCCATGGTCTGTGGACGATTGTGTCGGGTGCTACTAAACACCGTCTACATCCTAGTATATATATATATAACTTAGAAAATGAAATTGAAAGGTGAGAAATTCTCACCGAGGGATCCACTCCTCCAGTTTTATTTCCGAATTTCTGAACATCTGGATTTACCCGTACTTCCAACATGATCCTTGTCACGCTGTTCACATTAAAAATCACATTTTTATCACCCCGCTAAATTTATAAAGATCAAATCATTTCGCTACAACATATATAAAAATCGTATTTTTATATTCTCTATCTTATAAAAATTATATTTTTAAAATCTCTACTATATAAAAATCACTTCTTTCTTTGTTGTTCATTTATAAAAATCATAGCTTTATTTGTTGTTCATTTATAAAAATCATAGCTTTATTCTCAAATTAAAAATCTCATTTATATTTTATAATCAAAGTTATTTTATGAAACAATATTATTTATCAATTAAAAATTTCAGATTTTTATAATAATAATCATAAACATAAATTATAGATTTTTATATTCAAAGCAACGTATATTTATAAATAAATAAAACTGATTTAAAAACAAATGTTTTATATAAATAAACAATTACATTTTCTCTTCTGAAAACGCGACTGACCGTCGTTCGACGGTATTCCTCTCCTAGGGCAGCAATTTTCAGGCAAACCGAGGGAAGGGATCATGATCGGCTGGCACCACCTTCTTCATCGTTGCGAGAGCTTTCCAACGCCACTGACCATGATGAACTCGACGGCTCCTACTGGCCGGAAATCGGGCACGACGGCGGCGGTTTTGAGCTGCCCAATCGGCCAAAATATGAAACGATTCCTGTTCTAGTAGGTATGGATTTGTAGATTGAAGAAACCCCTTTCATTTGCTTCAGAAAGATTTCATTTTTATTGAATGGATTTAGGGAAAAATAAGGGAGAAATCCGGAGCTATTTTCTCCGTATATCGGCCTGGAGGCGTGATATAGAGTTGACCGCGAGTTTTAAAATGGATTAGGGTTTGACTGTTTTGACCCATGTATTTATATAAATTTATTATTTTATTTAATTCCAAAATTACCTGTATTTTGATACGAACTCCAAATCGTACCCAACGACTGTCGTCTCTAGCCCAATACCCCCATTCCGAACATAATGGAATATGTTTCATTAGCCATTTCGACTGTTACAGTCAGTTATTATGCAAATTACAGTATAAAACATTTTAATTTCAGTTTTGAACGTACATTTTAATTTGTCGGGGTCACATACTAACTAGAAAAATTCCAGAAAAATATTTTCTAGCTTCTTATTGACGATACGGTCCTAACAAAACTAGTTTCGTCGAATTCTGAGACCGTTGGAAAAATGGCCAATTTCCAGTCGATTAAAATCAACTGAAATGGTCAAAACGCGTTTTCCTTTGGCACGCTCACATATTGATTCGAAAAATTATGAAATTTGAAACCTAGCAATAACTTGACATCCCGGACCCAACAAAACTGGTTTCGTCGAAATCCGAGGTCGTTTGCAAAATGTCCATTTTTAAGGGCCTGAATTCCATAGCGACTATTCAGAATTTTCAACTGGACATATCTTTTGATTCCCGTTATGAAATTTCGATTTTTCGGATTCGTTGGAAAGATATCATCAATTAGATCCTAATGTTTTTGGTTTCACTAAAATCTGGATTGTTTTGCACCCGGTACATTCAATTGAAGTTTGAAATCGAATTATCGAACTACCGCGCCATTTTCAATTCTATTTATAATTATATATAATTATTTATATTCTAACGACGACGTATATAATATATACGTTCTAATTATATTCAAAATAAATTTTCTCGTCGATATTATTTAAAATAATTCATTTTAAATATTCGAAATTCGTCAAAATTGCCAAAATAAAAATTTCAAACTGGCTCGCATTTTACGGGTTGTTACAATCTCCCCCACTTAAAACTTTTCGTCCCCGAAAAGGAACAAAGTCGAAAGTGGTTTGATTAATCAGCTCTACATTCGATCTGGCTTCCATTCTCCAACCTTTCAGTCTCTGAGAATTTCCAAAATTTCAAAAAAATTGGCTAACACCCTAAATTTTCGAAAAATTTCGCCATAACCTCCCATGCACCGGGAGCATCGGGGAATTTCAAATAGCTTCCCCGGTCCTTCAGATTTCAAAAAAGAAAAAGAAAAAGCCAAGCGGCTAGCCAATCGGCTCATAAAATCATCATCACCCAAACAAAACAGTAAATTATGTAGTAAACATGTACCTATTTGTCGGGCAAACAAATTTTATTCTCTGCTCTAGCCTCCTTGCTATGACCTGTTCATTGATATATATGTATATGCAAGCAAATGCGACCAATTTTCAATACAATTCAATATGTGATTCAATTAGGCTAAATGGCTAAGAATTAGCAAACAAATAAATAAACAACACAACATCAATCAATTAGTGAATTATCATTTGAAATTCATAACTTTGATACATATACAAAAATCAGATTTTTGATGCCAAATCACAACAATAAGCCCTATCAAATTTTGGTTCTCACACCAGTCAATAGGAAATATATAGAAATCTCACTTTCGTCACTCGAATATAAATTCTGATGATGATGCATCAATCATCAGAATTCTCTCCGGACGACTAGAGTGTGATGCTATATCTATCCAATATACTAAAATTTTGAATATACGTTTGCAAGGCGTATATGCAAATTCTTTATATACTGAATTGTCCAAAATCAATATAAACAAATAATCAAGTACGAATAGTTGATTTAAATTTCCAAACAAAATTGTTTTCATTTGAAAAATATACTCTTCACACTCGTTCTAGGATACTACTGATCCTATCTCTAACGAGTTATTCTCATTGGATATTACTAATCCAATATCTGATGAATTCTTTTGTATGGTTCTAATGTGTCTTGTTCTCTAAGGTTTGTAAACCAAAGCTCTGATACCAAATGAAGCGACCCGAAACTTCCCCGGTCTCCGAAGAGATGAGAAAGAACGAATTACTGTGAGGACAAGACAAATCAGAACGCAGACAAAAGAACATTTCACTGTATATTACAACAATGCATCAGATTACAAGAATATACAGAGTATAAATTAATATTACACAGAAATATCAGAGATTTAAATTACATTTAAATACATCGCAGCGGAAAATAATACAATACACAACTAGAAAGAGATATACGGATACAAAGCTTTCCGGATATCATTCCAGCTGTAAACCAGAATCCTGTGAATAAAAATCTGCAAAACCAAAACTACTAGCTGCCCGTGTCGAAAATAGGGGCACCCAGAGTTTAGGTTAAAACAATAAACTCCAGGTCAGTCATGGGACTGATGTGAGAACTAAAACAGTTATTATTCTTTATTTTTAATGTTCGGTAAATCAAGGGACCACGCCGTGTAACACGGAACGGGTTTCCTCCCAAGAATACCAGTGCATAAAACAAACAGTGCAATGCTAAATAAAGAAAAATGAAGCTATTATAAGACCCAGGTCCTATCACACAATGCAACGCAAGCCGGGGGATAGGGTTTTTACCTTATAATAGCCAAGAATGCTTGATACGTTTAAAAGAAATCATTTTGATACTATTGTAAGTGTATAGTGTATAAAACAACTTCAAATCATAAGTATCAATCATAGGCGGCATGAATGCCCCATAACACTTTGTCGCCATATATAGGTTATACAATCAAAATCGCGAAGTCGCGTATTTGGAAATTGGATTTCCGTCTATGAACCGAGGCTACGGATCGTCCTCTACCGATTCGAGACAATCTAGCCCATGTCTCAGGACCCAGACTCAGGTGGGCCTTGGATCGTCAGGGCCGGTCCACCGATGTGGATTATTATGCCTGAACACTACGTCTCTCCGCCCTTTGGGGCGTAAATGAGCCAACGAATGGCTCCATCGGACCCGGATCGTCCGATCTAACCGAGGCGCCTCGCAACAGCAACAACCACACAGGTGAAAAGTATATAAATGTCAGGGCTGGTAGGTCACTGACACCACCCTAGCTAGAAAGAAACGCATGCCCTCCCTGATGTCCTCTCCCGTTTTTGGTTCACAACCGGGGTGCGAAACTCGCGAAGCAAACGTTACACAAAGCTACGCCACAAAGGCCGTGCTTTGATCATCACCACAAGACTTTGCTTTTCAACAGAAGCCTCGATCAATTGCCACTTAGGCATGCCACACAGGCAATTCACTCCATGCGTTTGATATCCATCAATATATAACCCCTGAGCTCGTACGTCTCAGAGAAGGGCGTTAAGCAAGAGAATAAATTCTCCGCCGCCAAATAGATATATATTTAATAGAGATCAATCACACGGACTAAAATCCAATGTTAGACACACAGTCCATTTACAAGTCCGTTCTGGGTCTGAACGAAACCGGAGGCACCTAGTACCTCGCATATCCATCGATCTCCAAGTACGTCTGGACGATCACCAACTGTTTCCATCTTCTTGGGTGTACAGCCCAATCAAGATCATTAGTAATCACCCAAACGACGTGAAGACTTCCGGTCTTCGACCACCGTCTTCATCTTTGACTTATCGTCGTATCAGTTATTCAGAATGGGATAAACCCGGTCTTTCCGAATAACTCACGTATATTTTAAATAAGTGTTACACAAACACAAATACGCCTCATTCCAATTCATCAGTCACTAACCGTAAATTAATCAAGAGAATAAATCCCCAAATATTAACCCCGAAGGCCGAAACCAACATCAGATCAATATCCAGGAAACCATTCCGCTTAGCTAACCGACAGTTAATTTCTGAATTTCTCATTCATAGGGAAAGGTTCCCATTAATTTTATCCAAGATAAATTTCTTGAATTTATTCTTTAATCTATTTTTGAATATCAATTCAAACTAGTCGGGATTAACGAAACTTACCGAAGTAATCATTTGTTTTAATTTCCCAATCCCAACCTATTTATCCCCTGAAGTAAAACTGGTAATACTTCCTATCTAACACCACGGTGTTATCGGTAAATTCAATTACCATTTCACGTTCAAATCTAATTAAAGATTTAACTATCGCCTGGAGCAAAACTGGTGATACTCCATTCTCGATCTTTTCAATCTAATTAAAGATTCAATAAAACTCCACTTAGTTTTAATCGTTAACTGGGTTAAAGAATCGGTGTCATTTAAAACACGGTTCACGATAAACCCAAAATCACATTCATTAATTATCGGGTTAAAGAACGAGTGTTGTTTAAAATACTGTCCACGATAAACCCAAAAATCAATATCAATTCAATTCCAATTAAATATTATTTAATTGGTACACTTCATTAAATCTAAATAAACAGATTTAATCTTTTCTCAACTGGGTTTAAGAACAGTGTTAATGAAGACACCATTCACGACAAACCCAAATCACATTTGATATTAAATACAAGGCTCTGAACAGAAAATATCCCGGCTTATATTCAATATCAAATTCTATGATTAACAAATGTCGTATTGGAAATAACGATATAAATATATGTATCTTTCAAATTTCCATAACAACATCTGTATAATCCCGAATTCCAACATCGAAATATTCTGAAGACAATTTCGATTCAAATCCACTCCAATGCAATCATTGGAAATTCTGGTTATTTTCAAAACCATTTCAAATCCAATTTATTTATTTAAAAATAAATAGAATTATATTTCTAGTTCAAAACTAGTTCATTTCGATAAAAATCTACTTTTATCTTTTCTAATATGGAGTTTTTCATCCCAATTCTTTCTAAATCATTTCTTATGATTTTACACAAATTATTACTATTTTTAATAATTTTATCAAGGCCTGTACAGTCGATTTCCATCAACGGCCATCGAACTGCACTTACAGCGACCTTTTTCAAATTTGATTTGGACATAATCCCAAATCCAACCATTTGATTTCTAATTTCTAATATTCGTTAGAAAACTCTTTTCGATACGAACCCAACGGTTCCGGTTTTAGGAGAATCCGACGGTCGGATCTCCCGTAATGTCCGTTTGAAATCAATGGTCGAAATTCGCGAACTGCCGCGGCGCGGCGCGTTCTATTCAGGCCCTTATATTATATATATAATATATATAATATATATATCGTCGATTTTAATTCAAAACGAATTATATAATTAGTTTTAAATTCGTTTCAAAAGCAATTTCAACTTTCTTTTCAATTCAAATCAAAATCGAAATTTTCTTTATAAATTCGTTTTAAAATTCATTTCTATTCAATTCAAATTTCAATTCAATTTGAATTCATTTCAATTTGCTTTCAATTCAATTTGAATTCGATTTCAATTCATTTCGAAATCGTTTTCAATTCAATTCATTTCGAAATCGTTCTCAATTCAATTCATTTCGAAATCGTTTTATATTCAATTCATTTCGAAATCGTTTTATATTCAATTCATTTCGAAATCGTTTTATATTCAATTCATTTCGAAATCGTTTTATATTCAATTCATTCAATTCTTTTCAAAATATCAGATTTTGAAATCACTTTCGATATTCATTATAACATGAATAAAATCGATATAAATATCGTTCACGTCAAAATGGCGTCAATCTAATCAACACGGCTTCATATATTGATATTTTCAAATATTCCATTTCGAATATTTCTATTTCAAATATTTCTATTTTAAAACTGGAATGAGGCCCGATCAATTACCATATAAAGTTAATTATATGGATTTTCATACGACACATGTATAATAGCATTGAAAAATAATCAACCATCAACCAAAGTGCACTACACTGTATAAGCATCAAATATAGATATCTAACGCTTATAACAGTCTGTCAATCAATCGATCGACATATTTAATCAATCAGGATGAGTGAACTTCAAATTTCATCCTAACACCCGTGTGGGTTTCAAACAATCAAACACATATTTTATTTGTGCAGTTGGGCGATGTGTAAAATTTATCAACCCAATCAATGTCAGTCAAATCAGTGTATATAGACAAATCGGCCGATTTGTTTATAAATATTTATTTATTCACTTTCACGTTAAAAATTATATTTTTAACGATAAAACATTTATTCAACCTATGAATATTCTATTCGGTTCATTTATTCAATAAAATGATATTTTTATTTTTCTAACATATTTTAGAAAATTTCGGCGGCATAACGGCACGATACTAGAAACGGGACGAGGCCTAGCCTTATCCCCGGTCTAGTGAAGGCCCACGCCATTCACACATCAATCAAATAAATTTCATCTCACCAAACAATTCAATTCAAACAAATAATCCAACTAATCTATGCAACCAAACAAACAAGTCCATGGTCTGTGGACGATTGTGTCGGGTGCTACTAAACACCGTCTGCATCCTAGTATATATATATAACTTAGAAAATGAAATTGAAAGGTGAGAAATTCTCACCGAGGGATCCACTCCTCCAGTTTTATTTCCGAATTTCTGAACATCTGGATTTACCCGTACTTCCAACATGATCCTTGTCACGCTGTTCACATTAAAAATCACATTTTTATCACCCCGCTAAATTTATAAAGATCAAATCTTTTCGCTACAACATATATAAAAATCGTATTTTTATATTCTCTATCTTATAAAAATTATATTTTTAAAATCTCTACTATATAAAAATCACTTCTTTCTTTGTTGTTCATTTATAAAAATCATAGCTTTATTTGTTGTTCATTTATAAAAATCATAGCTTTATTCTCAAATTAAAAATCTCATTTATATTTTATAATCAAAGTTATTTTATGAAACAATATTATTTATCAATTAAAAATTTCAGATTTTTATAATAATAATCATAAACATAAATTATAGATTTTTATATTCAAAGCAACGTATATTTATAAATAAATAAAACTGATTTAAAAACAAATGTTTTATATAAATAAACAATTACATTTTCTCTTCTGAAAACGCGACTGACCGTCGTTCGACGGTATTCCTCTCCTAGGGCAGCAATTTTCAGGCAAACCGAGGGAAGGGATCATGATCGGCTGGCACCACCTTCTTCATCGTTGCGAGAGCTTTCCAACGCCACCGACCATGATGAACTCGACGGCTCCTACTGGCCGGAAATCGGGCACGACGGCGGCGGTTTTGAGCTGCCCAATCGGCCAAAATATGAAACGATTCCTGTTCTAGTAGGTATGGATTTGTAGATTGAAGAAACCCCTTTCATTTGCTTCAGAAAGATTTCATTTTTATTGAATGGATTTAGGGAAAAATAAGGGAGAAATCCGGAGCTATTTTCTCCGTATATCGGCCTGGAGGCGCGATATAGAGTTGACCGCGAGTTTTAAAATGGATTAGGGTTTGACTGTTTTGACCCATGTATTTATATAAATTTATTATTTTATTTAATTCCAAAATTACCTGTATTTTGATACGAACTCCAAATCGTACCCAACGACTGTCGTCTCTAGCCCAATAACCCCATTCCGAACATAATGGAATATGTTTCATTAGCCATTTCGACTGTTACAGTCAGTTATTCTGCAAATTACAGTATAAAACATTTTAATTTCAGTTTTGAACGTACATTTTAATTTGTCGGGGTCACATACTAACTAGAAAAATTCCAAAAAAATATTTTCTAGCTTCTTATTGACGATACGATCCTAACAAAACTAGTTTCGTCGAATTCTGAGACCGTTGGAAAAATGGCCAATTTCCAGTCGATTAAAATCAACTGAAATGGTCAAAACGCGTTTTCCTTTGCCACGCTCACATATTGATTCGAAAAATTATGAATTTTGAAACCTAGTAATAACTTGACATCCCGGACCCAACAAAACTGGTTTCGTCGAAATCCGAGGTCGTTTGCAAAATGTCCATTTTTAAGGGCCTGAATTCCATAGCGACTATTCAGAATTTTCAACTGGACATATCTTTTGATTCCCGTTATGAAATTTCGATTTTTCGGATTCATTGGAAAGATATCATCAATTAGATCCTAATGTTTTTGGTTTCACTAAAATCCGGATTGTTTTGCACCCGGTACATTCAATTGAAGTTTGAAATCGAATTATCGAACTACCGCGCCATTTTCAATTCTATTTATAATTATATATAATTATTTATATTCTAACGACGATGTATATAATATATACGTTCTAATTATATTCAAAATAAATTTTCTCGTCGATATTATTTAAAATAATTCATTTTAAATATTCGAAATTCGTCAAAATTGCCAAAATAAAAATTTCAAACTGGCTCGCATTTTACGGGTTGTTACATATGAATATATATATGGTTGATGATTTGATCGATAAATCCATTTGGAAATAAGATCGTTGTGTGTACACGGACATTTTTCATTTGATAGTTAAATCACAAACTAACAATGTCTTGACCATTTTAACGCTGTTAATATGGAGAGACCGGTTGGATTATTATCCGAAGAACCACTCTATATTGGCATAAGCATTGCAAATCTAGTATGCTGAATATATTGAAGACGGAGTAAAGTGCAAGGGCTGTTGTGTGAATCTTAGATAACAATTTCCTAAGATGGATATACTGAATAGTGCCTTTGGTTTGTCTAGTCCCAGGACGACCTGTATGGAAGAATGTCTGACAGAGTATATTTAATAGATCGCGAAGTTGTCCTCTTCCAACGTATTTACGTCTGGTGGAGGAGGAATTCGTTTCTCTTGGTTGTATACCCATGGTATTTTTGGGGAAATCAATTTGTGATTTGGCGGGTATGACGATGTGACATTCAAAGTGAATAAACATGTGATCTGTCAGAGATAAACGTCGCTTCAAGCCTCACAACTGGGAAATGACAAAAATCGGGCAGGCAGCATGGCTATGTAGGTCGCACCTATTAGGGTGTATAATCACCTGATCTAGAGTTTCATTTACTTCTAAAAAATTGTTGATGCTGTCTCATTCGGGAAACGGTTGCTGATCCCAAAGCGTTGGTGATATACATTCGATACACTCAAGCGAAATGAGTGGTCGGTCATGTGTAGCCGGGTTGCAAGATGTTCTTGTTGAACCCAGTGTATTCCTCTCTAGGATTACACTAGCGAAAGGTGGTTTCGTACCTTGTCATAGTTGTAAATCCATAACCCAATACGTGCTTGTGGTTTTGATTGTATACTATATATGTAGAACGTGAGATGAAAGCGTTTTTGCTAGATGATTATTATATTGTGGTTAATAGACATTATTATAATATCAAAAGGATTTTGATATAAAGATATTTTGGATTTTCATAAGGGAAAACCCATTCCGTTATACGGCGTGGTCTTATGAGATATCGTTTACTTGTTCAAATGTTTTAAACTGTTTTACTCATACCAGTCCATGTTGCATGCTTAGTGCATGTGTCGCATGATAGGGGCAGATTTATATTTCAAAGTTATGTTATATATATATATAAGTATTTTCAAATTTAAATATAATCGAAGTTGGATATTTAATGTTGGTTTCGAACTCGAATATGAGAATTCGTATAAACTATTTTATAAAGTGATTTATAAAATAATGACCAATGTGTGAAAAATGTAAACGATTGGTTGTTAAAGAGACCGGGATCGACTATTTTCATACTCTCTGCCAATACCGAAAACCACTTTAACATTTGTGTACGAGGTGGAGTTCCAGAATGAAGAGGTTGTTTTGGCGAACGACTCCATTTTACTTTATTTCATGTTAATCACGAGACCTCGACTACCTTGAGTCAGCTTGATGTGGCTAAAACAGGAGCTATGCACAGACCAAGTGAGGTCATACGTCTTATCGAGCACACTTCTTCGATATTATTCTATTTCTGTTGAGATTCGATTTGGGCCCTTTTGATTATAGGAGTGTGTATCATGGTGGGCGGTAGTAGCTACTATGCGTTACCACCAGTTCGGCTCTACAAACGGTGAATCCACCCTCGCATTTCTTGCGTGCCTTGTCACATGCCTTATACGAGCCCACTACGATTTTGTTTTGTACTGTTTTATATGGAGTGGCCTCTGATCAACCTCCAGTTTACAGAGGAATTATAGTACTGTAATACTATGGGAATATATAAACGGTGTAAGGGTAATCATGGTAATCCCACTTACGCTATTTTGATATTTTTACTTTAATGATAGACATTATTGTATATAGCGTATTATACTATATAATATTAATTTAACGGATCCTTAGAGGATGGTGATCACAAACATCCTCTAAGTTACTGATTGCATTTCATCGCACATTTCATTTGAGTTGATTTACTTCCATGGGAATGTTATTCCTGATCCGAGTTGTTTTGTTTTTCATTATTGCTCGGGTCAGATCGATTATCACAGCTTTTGAGATCCACCCTTGGAGTTTGAAGATTATTGAGTTTTTGCTCATTTATATCTACATGTTCAGTTGATCCAGTCATCTAGTTATTTCTATCATTCCTGTTTCATACTATTATCATTTGTTTATGTATTTGAAAATTAATTATATTCGACTTCCGTTATATTATTTATGTAACTCTGATGTAAAGTTTTATTTAGTAGCTTCATGAACTACTATTGTATTAGTTATGTTCCGCTGCGAGGTATTATATTGCTCTGTATCTGTGATCTGTGATTCTGTGATTTATTTTGTTTACCTCAGAAGCTAATAACAATCTGTTGTTTTGGACGTTTTGAGTTGACATATTTTATCAATTTGGCACGATCAAAATGGCGGGTCGTTACAAATATATTATTATTTTAGTTTATGAAACTTACGTCGTAATTTCATGCTTAAACTATCCCATACTGGATCTGATTGGGATGAAAATTGATATCTTAGCATAACTTAATATTCCAGACATAATGGAACTGGTTTCGTCGAATTCTGAGACATTTGTAGAACTTCCTTTGTATTTCACAACATGAATTGATATGCGTTTATATTGTGAACAATCAAAAAATAAATCCAGTTGACTTGAAATTGGAAATCTTACAATAAATTATCACTATAGACTTACTAAAATTAGTTTTGTTCAAATCTGAGGTCGTTCAAAAACTGACTTTTCTTACGTTCCATATTAAATTGATAAAATATAAAAAATTAAATAAAAATTTACGCATTTACCATTCACACAATCAAACGGTAAGTCCAATTAATATGAAAAATCAAATCTTATATTAACTTACTAATACAAATCCAGTGGCATAAGTTTCGTCGCATTCCGAGACTGTTCTCATGGAATGATATTTTATACGTAAAACGATGTTATTTTGGACACCAAATTATCTGATCTCCAAAAATAACGAACAATAAACATATCCTGACTCTAATGTCAACACAAATTAAACGGAACTGGTCTCACGTCTTAATTCGATCATTAGCTCAAGTAACAGGTAATTACTTTCAAATCAAATTTATTTAATTAATTGCCACATAAATTAGCTGCATGTTTATGGCTACCACGGTCACATACAATATCGAATCGCGACAAAATTTATTTTCATATAACAATCTAACATTACAGATCCAAAATCCGTTGTTATTTCAGACTTGTCTATTTTTAAATTGATTAAATTTAAATATAAAATTCCCATTTCCGCCAAATCAACATTAAATAAAATTTATAACTCTATCAACTTCCATTATATTCCAACAACATATATAACTATTCAGGAACCATTTTGATCTTTATTAAATTCCAGGTTATAACGATATTCAATTTGTTAAAAATACATTTTATTCTATTTAATAAATCATCATGGTATTTAAATAATTCCATAGCGACTTTCTCAAAATTAGATTTGGACATAACTCAAATAATATAATATGAAATCTTGATCTTTCTCTTTCATTAAAAAATTATAACCAAATAAATTTGGACGATTCTTGTTTCAAAGAATTTTTTGGATTCTGTACATTCAATTGTAGTTCAAAACGTAAAACTATGAACTACCATGACGTTGCGAGCTCATTTTTAATTAAAAATAAATTATATGTTCAAACTTTGTTTTATAAACGAATTACTTATTATGATTCAAATTCTAAACTTAATTTAAAAAATCCTTTTTTATTGTCCAATTCATACTATATTGCAAATCCAACATATTATGAATATTTCAAGATTAATTTATTATTTTATTATTCAAATTAAATTAATACTCAAAATTATTGAATTCAAGCTATTTAAGTTTCCATAACAACATTTAAAACCATTTTTAAATGTTCAAACTTAATGGTTAAAAATATGGGTCGTTACATGTCCTGCTTATGTATCCACAGAGTCAGTACATAACAATCAATATATGCTACACAAAGTAAACATCATATAAATAGGAGTGATAGATGTCTAAGTACTAAGTGGTGATAAATAGATAAACAACCATAATGTTCATCGTCCATCCTCACATTCACTCACACAGTGCATAAAGCATATGACATCCATTACTTCGGTTACCCAATCAATAAGGCACTCGCAAGCCCCACTGCATGAGCTCCACCAAACTATCATTTTGTCTCACTACATGGGCTATAACCGATAACCTTATCCAATCCTCACTGCATTGGCTATAGGGTCTGGGTTAATCAGTTCACACTTCATTGGCTTTAACCCATCCTTATGTCACTCTTTCAAAGGTGTACCGAAGTCATGAATACCAATTAACCTTTTACATATGCTCTCCATCACCGAATCCATCTTAATTATTGTCCATAAAACTCCTATTAGAAGTTGTCTCAATATGGAAACTATCTCAATAGTCATCATATGTCTTAGGATATCGTCCTTTGTCTCCTATCTCTTTGTCTTAGAAAGTCAACTCGATATGACTTAAAGTCGTCTTTTTTGCATCTCGAAGACAATCCATCCACCGCAGTAGCCTTACTCCTCATTCTACAATATTTGTCGTCTAATGACGGATCAATAGAAGAACCACATCCTCGCCTCTACCCAGGGCCACCGTTCCAGGGGTCATCATGTCGTGATCACTATCGAATGAACCATCATGTCACACTCCTCGAAATCGGACCATCGTCCATTTCAAATTGACCAAAATGGTCAATAATAATAGTACTCGATTACTCCAATGTTTTTTCCTTATATGTTTATGAAAAACATGGTTAAACTACATGGAATTCTTAGTAACATAGTTAGTGATAGAGATAAATTATTCATTACTGAGCTGTGGTAAAGTCTAAAAGAAGTTTTAGGTATCAAGCTCAAGGTGGGCACTACCTATCATGCATGAACAGGTGGCCAGACGGAAAGAATTAATAAGATTTTTGAAGATTTCTTAAGAATTAATATGCTAAATTTCGATGGACCATGTGAAGATATTTACATTTAAATGAGTTCTCTTATGCTAATGCATGTCATCCTAGTATAGGAATAACACATTAAGGCTTTGGATGAGAGACTTATTATTGCCCCAGAAAGTAAGAGAAGCGATAAAAAAGATTAAGTTGGTCTAAGATAAAAAGATTAAGTTGGTCTAAGCTAAAATGAGATAATGTGTTATGGAGACTTCTGGCCTACTGTGAATAAAGATGCGGCTAACGTTGCGATGCATGCCAAAAAATTTCGAAGATCCCCAGGACACCTCCTAGCCAGTTGAATACGATCATGATTCTGTGGCCCTTCGTTGTGTGGGGAATTGACATTATTGGGAGCCTCCCTATAACGAAGGGCGAAGCGAAATTCACCATTGTAGCCGTGAATTATTTTACTAAGTGGGTCGAAGCAGAACCGTTAACCCCGATCAAAACCAAATGAGTGTTAAACTTCGTCATCAGAAACATCATATGTCGATTTGGAATTCTGAAAGTCATCATAACAGATAATGGGACTCAATTTGACAGTACCGAGTTCTGGGATTTTTTCCAGAGATATCATATCGAGAAGAGATTCACAACTGTGGCGCATCCGTAGTCAAATGGACAGGTAGAAGCAGCAAACAAAGTAATCAAGTCCATTTTGAAGAAGCGGTTAAAAGGGCCAAAGCCATGTAGGTCGACGAGCTACCTTTGGCATTGTGGGCCTACAGAACAACTTTCAAGTCAGCTACACGGCATACGACTTTCTCCCTTGCTTTCAGATCTGGAGCAGTCATCCCAGTCGAATTAGAAGTACCATCCCACAGGATCACTTACCACGACCCGATGACCGATAAGGAGTTACTCCTCGAATCCCTGGATATGGTTGAAGAAAAAAGGGATGAAGCTGACCTCCATGCCTTGAGGCACAAACAGTAAGTTGCTCGGTATTACAACAGAAGGGTCCGAGCTCGAACTTTTGAACCCTGAGACTTGGTTCTGAAGCGTATCTTTCCACCGCCAGTACATTTGGGCCCAAAATGGGAAGGACCCTATACCATCCTACAGAGGCTTGATAATGGATCTTTCAAGCTAGCGACTGTGGATGAAAGAGAAATACCTAGAGCGTGGAATGCCCAGCATTTGCGGTAATACTTGACATGAAACTGTCATTTTACTCTTTTGTTTTTAAGACCATGTAAAAAGGCACGACTTGCCTAGAATAGTCCGGTTATATAAGCAAAAGATTATAAAGTGGACGTAGGTCATGATTCGACCGAACCACTATAAAATACTGTGTGTCATTTACCTTTATTGCACCATTTCTTATTTACTCTTTCATCCTTAACTTACATGAACTGTTATAATTTCTTAAATTTTCTATAAACCTTGTGACAATCTCGAAGCACGTAATTTAAAGTGCCTTCTATCAGATTAGAAGGTCAACGGTATGTAGAACATCGAGGGAGCAGTACAGTAAACGAAACAACCATTGACACTCTAATTCTTATAACCTGAGAAAGAGTATGAAGGACAAGGAAATGAATTGTCCATGAGACGTGGAGGTGCACCATGATTTAAAAGACCGTCTCGACTGCACTCTACCCTTGGCATTCGACGGGAGAGTATAAAGGCACCGGAGACTGAGCGTCATTAAAGAACTCCTACCCCGTCGAAGGAATAGGGGAAAAATTGAAAGCTGAGTTCGAAATCTATCCTGGACATACGATAGGAGAGTATAATGGCACATTGATTAAATGCCATTAAAGGGATCCTACCCAGCTGAAGTACCGGGGGTAAGATTGAAAGCTGAGCCCGAACTCTCCATGAGGGCTATGCAATGTTGATCCTAATCAATCTTCAACAAGCCCTGGCCAGGCACCACCTCGACGATTGATTGGGGGCATATGTACACATATTACTTGACATGCAACGATGCATTATAGAAGTTTTTACGTTGTGCCTACAATGAAAAACTTATGATGCGCTTTCATTCATGACTTACTTAAGATTCAAAAATTTAGATGTACGACTAGTTGTGAGGTATTCACAGGTACATAATGAGGCAAAAGAAACAAATTTTCATTTACTAAGTGCAGATTTACAAGATAAGGCTAGACAAAATGCGAGGGCCATACTCGTGACCACATCATAAGGCTAGTGAAACAACTAAAAAGAGAAAAGACATAAGCAAACTGGCTCTACTTGGGCTTTGGAGACGACCTTGGCCTCTTCTCCTTCTTTTGCTTCTCCGGCTCCTCCTTGTCAGCATCTGTAATGATCCAGAATTTTTAACCAATTTAAAATTGGAATTTTTATTACTTAATTTGAATTTGATATAAATATATATGGATAAGAGTATTTAATAATTTTGATAAGTTATATGATAGATTTTACTTGAATTATAAATGAGAATGATTATTAATGAGTTTGGATTTATTGATACTATTTGTTGTTCGATCGGATTTGTCAAACCATAACACGAATTAGTAGCGTTAGAATTAAGTGTTGCCTTTAGTTTTCATAACATTTAAAAGAAAGTGCTATCAAAAGTTCTTTTTTCTTCTTAAGACATGTGTTAAGACACATGTCTTTATGCATGCTCCCTTTCATGCATGATTGCCACTTGCCCCCTTATGTGTCTTTACCTCCTTACTCCTCCTTTCCTATATAAGGAGGCTCTTTCTCCATTTTTTACCATTCCATTTCCGTTTCCTCCTTTCCACCTTCTTCTTAAAGTTTATGGCCATGGTTTCCATGGCATAAGTCTTCCTCTTTTCCACCACCACCTTGCCAAAGTTCGTCATTCTCCCCCTCCTCTTATAATATAAAGAGAGATTAGTGTATATTATATTATATATATTGGTGAAGAAGACGTTATGCTTAAATACTGTCCGACGGTTCGCTTATTTAGGCTCGCCAACCATGAAGAATTGGAAAGCTATTATGTAGCACCCCGTAATTTTAAAATGGGACATAAGAGATAATTAAAGAATAATTAATTATTAAAAGAAGAATTATATGAACGGGTTACGCCATTGCGTTCGTCTCGGAATTCTTCTTGAGATAGAGTCTGAATTTGTGTAAAACGGATACCGTATGAAGAAGATATGGACGAATGAAGTTAGGCAAAAAAACCGAAAGTCGACCAGAATGCACTGGCGCACTTCACAAGTGCGCCAGTACAAAAATGCATTGTGCACCTGCAAAGTGCACCCATACCGATCCAGCATAGAATTCTGGAGTGTTCTGTGATGATATGTCTTCTTCTGAGTGGCCGGATGATGTGTATTTGAGCTGGGTGGTTCTGATGGACTCCTAGTTCATCTAAGGGCTCTAAATAATCATAGACATCTATATATACATAGCTAAACCTAAACCCTAAAATCATAACCCTAAAACTATGGTGTCGTCATGATGGTCGTCTACAAGCTAGCCTAGGATCCTTCATCCTCTCCAAACTAGAAAATCAAATCCAAACTAGTAATCGATTAAGAAGAACATCAAATCAAACGTCTACATCAAAGGATAGCTTTTCAAATTCAGAAATCAGAACCCAGAAATCAAGATCCGTCCTTTTTATGTAAGTTCAGTTATTATTCCGATTTAAACACCTAATAAGAAATCATGACTGTAATAAGTGGATCTAGAACTATGCCTACATCTATTCGTGCCTATCCTTTTGTGAATTCTGAATTTTTTATGCCTATTGGACTATTGTGACTAACATAAAAAAGCCTATCATGCCTATTGGACTATTGTGACTGGCATAGAAAAACCTATCATACCTATTGGATTATTAAGACAGACATAGAAAAACCTATCATACCTATTGGACTGTTGAGACTGACATAGAAAAGCCTATCATGCTTATTGGACTGTTGTGACTTATATGATGAAACCTATTATGTTATATATCATACGCCTTTGAGACTATTGGGACTGATACATTTGAACCTATCATGTTGTATTAAATTAGTGGTTCTTTTATGTACATTGAACTACATGCTAAGTTATGCTCATACATGTTATATGTTAGATCCAAGCTAGTACCCATGCTTAAGATCTATATAAGTTCATGCTTATACAATTAGACCTATGCTAGTTCGCATGTTAATTGGATCTAATTTAAATGTAAGATTACATTCATGTGCTTGATTAAGTTTATGTCGTTCTATCCCAAATTTATACTATGCATGTTGATCTATATTGTTTATGCCTGTTGAAATATTACATGTCCCTTTCTTTTTCATTTTTTTTATAAGTTAGGCTAATTTGCAAGCCTATGTGAATTATGCGAACGAATAACGGGGGAGACGTTGGGGAAAAATATTTAACTACATGCTATTGGCATAGATTGGCTCATAAACATGTAAAAGATTAGTAGCATGAAATGGCAGAATTTGTATACCTAGAATTATGGACATAATTTCGAGGGTAAATGGGGCATGACTTAAATTGACAATACTGGTGGATAATTTATATATAAACATAAATTGTAAAAATGTAAATTAATTAAAAGATGAATATGTCTAACCCGAGGTTAGATTGAGTTACGGTGTAAGACTGCCCGGAACCGCCCGGCACATCCAGCAACCGTAACAATATAGATCTAATGTGAGAGGTTAGCGCATTAAGCCCAAAGACCCGAGGTTAGATTGAGTTGCGGTGTAAGACTGCCCGGAACCGCCCGGCACATCCAACGATCGCAACAATATAGACCTAATGTGAGAGGTTGGTGCTTTAATGAATAAATTAAAGCTAAGAAACAGACAGGCTAAGAATGGTAGGGTTAAGTTAATCAAAGCAACAATTAATCAATATAACATGATGTGTGATAGGGTTAAGTAACACAAGAGGGCAACACTTAACCAATGTAACATGTAACACCCTGTATTTCTGTTAACACTATAGTAACAAATTAAAGAATAACTAATCTCAGATGTAAGAATTAAGGGAAACGGGTTGCGCCATTGTGTTCGTCTCGGAATTCTGGTTGAAATAGAGTCTAAGTTTGCGTGAATTGGACTTCGTATGAAGAAGTTATGTCCATCGGAAGTTTCAGAAAATTTAAAACAGATTTCAAAAAATTCAAATTTCAGAGTCAGATGGGCTAGGCGGGAAATTTCCCGCCAGGGCCAGGTCGACCATAGGGTCGACCTTGGGGTCGACCTACCCTGGCCAGGTCGATGTGCCCCTGAGCGGATTTGATTGATGACCATAGGGTCGACCTTGGGGGTCGACCTGCCCCCCCGGGCAGATTTGATTGATGACCTATTAATGACTATGTGCTAACTCATTAGGGTTTCTGATCTGCTCTGATTGGCTGGGATTAATTCTGGGTTGATCGGACGGCCTAAACTAATCCTAAACTCTATAAAAAGACATGTAGACTCAAACCCTAAAATCAAAATAAAATTAGATTCATGGCCTCCATGCCGTCACCTAGCAACTCAGAATAGCCGCCACCAATTAGAGAGGAAGAAAGCTAATCAAATTCAATTTTTTTCAACTCTAACAATGAATCTTCTTCAAAGGAAAGCTAATACAACTTCAGAACTCATAATTCAGAGCTAAAGACCATCTTTGAGTTGTGAGTTCGATTTCTTTATTAAAATAATTAGCAATTTAATTGGATTAAGTTATGATGTGGTATATATGGATATAATGTGAATTATTGACCACATGTTATAATTATGTTGTAAAATTGTGATGTTATCATACATGTTGTAAATTCTATGATGTTATGTTGTGATGTTATCATCTATGTTGTAAAGTTATCATCTATGTTGTAATTCTATAATTGATCAATTCATGATGATGTTTCACATGCTAGTTTGGTTATGTTGATTCATATGATAAATAATATGTATGTATGCAAGTTTAGGCGTTGATTTAGATGTGGATCATATGAAAATTAGTAAAGATTATGTATAACCTTATATGTTTCATGACATCTATTTTAGATCTAAAGTTAGACTATGACATGTGTTAGTTATATGTTAAATTCTACATGCTAGTTTATATGTTTAGATGTAAGTTTACACAATCATTATGTTGCATAAATCACATATGCAAGTTTATATAAATATATGCGTTTGGAGTATGAATCATGTTATGCAAGTTTGTGGTTATTGCCTATGCAAGTTTACACCTTTAGATGTAGATCTATGACATACATGATTTATGCAAGTTTATGACTATTGCCTAAACAAGTTCACATCTTTAGATTTGGATCAATGACATACGTTGTTTTATGCAAGTTGTAACTTTGGTCTATGCAAGGTTTAGATGTAGAACATCATTCACACATGCAAGTTCACACCCTATGTTTAGATCTAGTTTTATCTATATATATGTTGTGATGTTTTCTCTTTATTCTATGAGTTAGACTATTCGAGTCTAACATATGTTTTGCGTTAAACGAACGAATGTACAATGTGGGGTAAAGGGGATAATATTAAAAGATTTAATATTGAGAATTGGCATAAATGCCTTAAACGGCATAAAACTAAATTGTGATGAAAATTGGTATGATTTTGCATACCATAAATAAATGGACATAATTGAGTCAATTATGGCCATAGTTAAATTTGGAATTGATTGATAATTTGAATAGGGAAATTAATTCAAATTGGGGAATGATTAATTAGGTGTAATTAATCGTCTAAAACACGAGGTTAGGCTCTTTTGTGGTGTAAGACTGCCCGGACCCGCCCAGCAAATCCAGCTGCCACAAATGCCAGTCTAATGTGAGAGGTCTTAGGCATAAGTTAAATACGTAACAGTTGTAAAGACACGAGGTTAGGCTCGTTTGTGGTGTAAGACTGCCCGGACCCGCCCGGCAAATCCAGCTGCCACAAATGCCAGTCTAATGTGGGAGGTCTTTATGAGGTTATGGTCTTAATGAATTAAGAAACACTTAACCAGATAAACATGTAGTGGGAAATGAGGGGGTTAAGTGGGTGCCTTGGGTGGCATGTGGAATTTAGTGGGTGCCTTGGGTGGCATTTGAAATACGATTAGAAACACTTAACCAAAATTGAAACATGTAAGTGAACATGAATAAGAAGAGGGTTAAGTAGGATGTACTAGAGGGGACCAAGCTTAGGTGGATAGCTTGTGTCAAGTAATGGGGCCCGTTTCAACCAGTAACCCATAAGTATCTTTGTGGGCTCGACCCAAGTCGAGGACGGGACATGCATACTGGCCTTGACTGTAAGAGGCCAAAACGAGTTAGCAGTGGCAACGCAAGTCCAACGGGTTCATATGCGTGTGTGGACCCGGGCTGGTGGGTAAGACGTTGTTGCATCGTGTAGGTATAAGCCGTGCATTATTGGTGGTTTCGGGTTGCCACTTTGGGGAGTGATACACCCCACTGTGGGGCCAGCACGGTTATCTACGAGTTAGGGAGCCGATCGCATGGGGGTAGTGGGTACGCCTAGTGGAGATAGGGGCAGGCGGAACCTATGAAGGCAACTAGGAGTGCACGAAACTACCATTATCATTATTAAGTTCTATAGGCAGGATCAACCTTAGGGTAACTAGTGGTGGTGCAGTATAGTAAATCTTATAGTGGTTTAGGTGCGCTTTAACGTTATCTTAGTTCAACCTTATTTCCTTGTATACTCTGCCATACTCAATTGTTCACAGTCATTTCTTTATTTTCCAACTTATGCCTTAGCCTAGTAATTTTGGTAATTATATTGTTAAAGTTATCGCACTCGCCAGACTTTATGTCTGACCCCCTTTGTTTCCTCCTCTTTTCTTCCTTCCCCCCTCCCCCTCCCCCCCCCCCAAGGTGCTCAGGTTGGAACTAGCACCAGTGGAGCTTGATTTTGGATAGATATATCCCTGCTTTTAGAAGTTGCTTGGATCGCTGAAGTAAAGTTCAGCCTCTCTTATTTATGGCTATTTTGTATTGGGGTTATGTCTTTCAAGTTATGTACTTTGAGTTGGTCAAGATGGATATTATGTACCTTGACTCTGGTTTTGATGATGTAATCAAACATATGTATTTTCCGCTGCAATGAAATAAAGTTTTAAAGTTTTAATATTGTTTATATCTGTCTTGTTGTTAAGTTTCTCTTCTATACACACTTAAAACGCTCCATAGAAGTTAATGCATTCCCTTTGTGAGTGACATTAATGGACGTGGGGTGTTACACATGGTATCAGAGTAGATATGAATTTTGAAAAGTGTTTTTGAAAAACAACTTTTATAAAGAAGTACTTTCAAAAGTATGTTTTAAGGAAAGTGTTTTTAAGAGAATATCTTATTTTAGAAAGCATAACCCCAAGAGCCATATATCTTTCCTTCGGTTCTTTTGTATTGAATCTTTCCTTTTTCGTTTCAACATGTCTGGAATTCCCGAGATACCCGAGGGGATACCGATACCTGTATGGTTTAGGAGGTATTTGGAGACTAGGGCCACCACCGTAGGTCCAGCAAATGCTCCTCCTCCCCCTTCTCCTCCTCCTCGCGTCGATACTTTTGCGAAGATATGTAAGGACTTTCGGGAAATGGGTGGAAAACCTTTTCACGGGACGGAGACATTTGTTGAAGCTCAAAATTGGCTAAAGGAGGTGGAAGAATTGTTTGGGATCTTTGAAGTGGAAGATAAGAGAAAGTTCCAGTTAACTGCCTGGCTAATGAAGGATGAGGCCTTGTTTTGGTGGGAGGTCACTAATGGAGAACGTCCAGTCGATACATGGCCAGATTTCAGGCTGAGGTTTGAGGCGAAGTTTCTCTCACGGGCTAAAGAGAATCTATACATGGAAAGGTTTCTAGCATTGAAGTAGGGGAATCTATCGGTGAAAGAATACGTCAACAAGTTCAACCAGTTGGCGAGATTTGGCTTGGACTAGGTGAATACTCCAGAAAAGAAGGCCCTGAGATTTGTTAAGGGTTTGAACGAGCCGCTTCATGGGTTAGCTATGACCCACATCCCCATAGGTGCTACTTTTGAGAGACTAGTTGACATGGCGCTTATGCATGAAGAGGAGAAGGGCGCCAATGCTAATAAGGCACCCGAGAAGAAAGGGGATCAAAAGAAGCCGCAACAGCAACAACAGAACAAGAAAGGTGGTAAAGGCAACAATGGTAAGGGAAAGAAGAGATTCTTTAACTGTGGGACACCAGGCCATCTAAGCAAAGATTGTAGGAAAAAAAAGAAGACTGGTTGTTTCCACTGTGGCGAAGCGGGACATCTGATTAAGGACTGCCCAAAGAAAGGGAAGAGGGCAGGGTCTACCTCAGGAGGACAGGTGCAGGCTCTTATGGCACCAGGGCAGGCAAGCGGACAAGTTCAGGCACTTGTGTTCCCACGGCTGCAAGAACGAGGTAGAACGATTTCCGTTGGAAGTTTAGTTTTTCTGTTTGATCATGTCCGTACTTTATTCGATTCTGGCGCATCACATTCGTTTATCTCTACATCATTAGTTGAAACAATGCACCTAGATACAAGTCTAGTTACAGATCCCTTAGGAGTCTCAAATCCTATTGGTGGTTCGGCTCATCTTTCTATGATTTGTCGGGATTTGAGAGTGTATATCTTGGGCGTTGGGTTTGAATGCAACGCCTTTATTCTTGGCTTCATGGGCTATGGCTTGATTCTAGGTATGGATTGGCTAACTAGATTTGGGGCCATCCTGGATTGTGAAAGAAGGGTAGTTAGATTGTTTACTCGTTGTGGAAAGACCCTTGATATTTCTTGTGTCTCTAGAGGTCCAGTAATGCTTAGCTACCTAGAATCCCTTGACGCATCCGATGATGACTTACATTCTGTTTGTATAGTCCATGAATATGTTGATGTCTTCGATGAGGTGAGGGGTTTACCCCCAAAACGTGAGATAGACTTTCGAATATATCTAGTAGATAATGCAAAGCCAGTTGCATTGCCAGTGCGCCATATGGCTCCAAGAGAGAGAAGAGAACTCAATAAGCAAGTGAAAGAACTGCTTGAGAAGGGGTTCATAAGACATAGTATATCGGAGTGGGGTGCTCCAGTAGTATTTGCCACGAAGGCGGATGGGTCCCTAAGACTTTGTGTAGACTATAGAGAACTTAATAAGCTTACAAAGAAGAATAGGCACCCACTGCCAAGGATTGACGTTCTCTTCGATCAGTTAGTTGGCTCCTCAGTGTTTTCGCAGTTGGACATAGCCACGATTTTCCATCAGTTGAGAGTGGCTGAGGATAGCATAGACAAGACTGCCTTTAGGACTCCATACGGTTTCTTCGAGTGGCTTGTGATGCCCTTCGGTTTGACAAATGCCCCCGCATACTTTGTTGACCTAATAAGTAGGGTGTTTAGGGAGTACCTTAATAAATTCGTGGTAGTCTTTGTGGAAGACATCTTAATCTTTTCTAAGAGTGAGGAAGAGCATGCCCTACATCTTAGGGAAGTGTTGGAGATTCTTCGAGCGCATAGCCTAAAAGCTAAATTTTCTAAATGTCACTTTTGGAGGAAGGAAGTGTGATTCTTAGGGCACGTGGTTTCCAAAGAAGGGATAGCTGTGGATCCCGCAAAGGTAGTGGCCATCCAAGATTGGAAGGTCCATAAAAATGCTACCGAGGTGAGGAGTTTCTTAGGGTTGGCTAGCTACTATAGGAAGTTTATCAAGGACTTCGCAAAAATATCAGCCCCACTAACACGCACGACGAAGAACTTAGTTTTCACATGGGACGTAGGTTGTGATGATGCGTTCCAACGTTTAAAGAGAGCTTTGACCACCGCCCCAGTCTTAGTGTTGCCAGATGGGAGTAAGCCATTTACCGTTTATACCGATGCATGTGGGATAGGACTAGGCGCAGTCTTAATGCAAGAGGGAAGGGTAATAGCCTATGGTGGAAGGCAGCTGAGAATGCATGAGAGAAATTACCCTACACATGACCTAGAGTTGGCCGCTATTATTTTCGCGCTTAAGTCTTGGCGCCATTATCTTCTTGGTGAGAAATTTGAATTGTTCACTGACCACAAATCGCTAAAATACTTGTTCTCTCAGAAGGACTTGAACTTAAAGCAGTAAAGGTGGATGGAATTCTTAGCGTCCTATGATTTTGAGATAGCATATACCCCTGGCAAGGGTAACTTGGTGGCAGACGCCTTAAGTAGGAAAAGGTTGTCCTTGAGTCCGTTGTTTGTTGAGCGGCGAAGCTTAGAGTTCATATCTACGTTTGACTTTTGACCCTCCGTTGACTTTGTACCCGGTTTGCTAGCATCCTTAGAGGTCAGACCTACGCTTTTGGGACAGATTGGTAAGGCACAGCAAGACGACCCACAGTTGGTTGAGTTAGTAGAGAAGCTCAAAAGAGGGGAGTCATCGAGCCATCTTCGTAGGTATACCCTAGATGATAAGGGTTGGTTACGTAGGGACGGTAGACTTTGTGCACCGCGGGACGAGAACTTGAGGAAGACCATTCTTGATGATGCACATTGTTCGAAGATGACCATTCATCTCGGCGGGGACAAGATGTACATGGACATGAGACGAGTTTACTTTTGGGTCGGTATGAAGAGGGATGTGACAGAGTTTGTCGCTAGATGCTTGGTGTGCCAACAAGTAAAAGCAGAATAAAAGAAGCCCAGTGGATTGCTTCACCCATTGGAGGTCCCACAATGGAAGTGGGAAAGTGTCTCGATGGACTTTATTGATGGGTTACCGAGATCGAGGAAGGGTAATACGGGGATTTGGGTCGTGGTAGACAAACTTACTAAAAGCGCCCATTTCATTCCCGTAAAGAGTAAAGGACTGCTCCATGGTTAGCCTCCGTATACATTCGAGAGATAGTTCATTTGCACGGTGTTCCTTCTAGCATAGTGAGCGACTGCGATCCTATCTTTACTAGCAAATTTTGGAAGAGCTTGCAAGAGGCGGTAGGGACTTATTTATGTTTGAGCAACGCATATCATCCTCAGATGGACGGCCAGACCGAGAGGGTGAATTGTATTCTAGAGGACTTATTGAGGTTGTGTGTCTTAGACTTCGAAGGTACATGGGAGGAACATCTTCCGTTGGTAGAGTTCACATATAACAATAGCTTACAGTCTAGCATTGGCATGGCACCGTTCGAGCCTCTTTATGGACGGCCGTGTCATTCGCCTACGTGTTGGTGGGAGTCTACAGATAAGATCTTACTTGGGCCCGATATGATTAGAGAGACTTCGGAAAAGATCGATTTGATTCGAAGGAGGATGAAGACGGCGCAAGATAGGTATAAATCTTATGCTGACAAGAGGAGGATAGATCTTGAGTTTGATATTGGGGACATGGACTTTGTCAAGGTGTCTCCATTACGGAATTTGGTTCACTTTGGGTCCGTTGGGAAGTTAGCACCAAGGTTCGTAGGGTCGTTTCCTATAAAGGAGAGGATTGGGCAGATGGCATATAGAGTGGAGTTGCCCGAGAGACTTAGTGGTGTACACGATGTATTCCATGTATCACATTTGAGGAAGTTCTTGCACGAGACCGCGGAAGTGGTAGAGCCGAGCTTGCTTAGAGAGGTGGAGATCGAGCGTGATGCGACGATTCGACGAGCTCCTACATGCATTCTTGGGTCGGAGATTAGGAAGTTGAGGAATCGAGAGGTCAAGCTAGTCAAAGTGCAATGGGGAGATGATGAGAGCAACGCTACTTGGGAGACGGAAGAAAAGATGCGTTCATTGTACCCTTTTCTTTTCGAGGGTATGTCTTTTAATTTCTCCTTTATCGCTTAGCTTGTACTTGTTTTATCTTTAGTATGTCCTCTCGCTGGTATCTTTGACCTTTAGATAGGGTAATCCTATGGTTGAAACATGTGTTTGAGACATGTTATGTATGATGGATGCATGTGGATGCAAGTGGTTGCTAGTGGCTGCTCGTGGATGTATATACACACACTTTAGGCATTAGATCAGCTCAGTCACTTCATATTGCATATTGCATATAAATGTGTGTGCGTATTTAAGTTAATGGATGTATAATGGTTGTGTTATCATATGGATGTTGCATTTTGGTGAATGGTTATGCACACATATAGAAATGATATGTATTGATAGGATTCTTTCGCATACATAATGGACACATGGCACTATCATGGTTTGCATTAAGGAGGTCAACTGAATCAGTAGACCGCATGATTCTGCATTAGATAAGGAACATATAGACACACTTCTTGCATATGTTCGTACAGCATTAGGAATTTTATAAGGACAATGTATGCCTGTGTTTGATGGTTGTTTGGTTGTTCGGATATGCATTCTCCTTAACTTGGAGATTTCGGGGGCGAAATCTTTTAAGGAAGGGAGAATGTAACACCCCGTATTTCTGTTAACACTATAGTAACAAATTAAAGAATAAATAATCTCAGATGTGAGAATTAAGGGAAATGGGTTGCGCCATTGTGTTCGTCTTGGAATTCTGGTTGAGATGGAGTCCGAGTTTCCGTGAATTGGACTTCGTATGAAGAAGTTATGGCCATCGGAAGTTTCGGAAAATTTAAACAAATTTCAAAAAATTCAAATTTCAGAGTCAGATGGGCTAGGCGGGAAATTTCCCGCCAGGGCCAGGTCGACCATAGGGTCGACCTAGGGGTCTACCTACCCTGACCAGGTCTACCTGGGGGTCTTCCCTCCCCTCCCCCCTGCCCCGGGCAGATTTGATTGATGACCTGTTAATGACTATGTGCTGACTCATTAGGGTTTCTGATCTGCTCTGATTGGCTAGGATTAATTCTGGGTTGATCGGACGGCCTAAACTAATCCTAAACTCTATAAAAAGACATGTAGACTCAAACCCTAAAATCAAAATAAAATTAGATTCATGGCCTCCATGCCGTCACTTAGCAACTCAGAATAGCCGCCACCAATTAGAGAGGAAGAAAGCTAATCAAATTCAATTCTTTTCAACTCTAACAATGAATCTTCTTCAAAGGAAAGCTAATACAACTTCAGAACTCAGAATTCAGAACTCAAGACCTTCTTTGAGTTGTGAGTTCAATTTCTTTAATAAAATATTTAGCAATTTAATTGGATTAAGTTATGATGTGGATTATATGGATATGATGTGAATTATTGACCGCATGTTATAATTATGTTGTTAAATTGTGATGTTATCATACATGTTGTAAATTCTATGATGTTATGTTGTGATGTTATCATCTATGTTGTAAAGTTATCATCTCTGTTGTAATTCTATAATTGATCAATTCATGATGATGTTTCACATGCTAGTTTGGTTATGTTGATTCATATGATAAATCATATGTATGTATGCAAGTTTAGGCGTTGATTTAGATGTGGATCATATGCAAGTTAGTAAAGATTATGTATAACCTTATATGTTTCATGACATCTACTTTAGATCTAAAGTTAGACTATGATATGTGTGAGTTATATACTAAATTCTACATGCTAGTTTAGATGTAAGTTTACACCATCGTTATGTTGCATAAATCACATATGCAAGTTTATATAAAAATATGTGTTTGGAGTATGAATCATGTTATGCAAGTTTGTGGTTATTTCCTATGCAAGTTTACACCTTTAGATGTAGATCTATGACATACATGATTTATGTAAGTTATTGCCTAAACAAGTTCACATCTTTAGATTTGGATCCATGACATATGTTGTTTTATGCAAGTTGTAACTTTGGCCTATGCAAGTTTTAGATGTAGAACAACATTCACACATGCAAGTTCACACCCTATGTTTAGATCTAGTTTTATCTATATATATGTTGTGATTTTTTCTCTTTATTCTATGAGTTAGACTATTCGAGTCTAACGTATATTTTACGTTAAACGAACGAATGTACAACGTGGGGGTAAAGAGGATAATATTAAAATATTTAATATTGAGAATTGGCATAAATGCCTTAAACGGCATAAAACTAATTTGTGATGAAAATTGGTATGATTTTGCATACCATAAATAGATGGACATAATTGAGTCAATTATGGCCATAGTTAAATTTGGAATTGATTGATAATTTGAATAGGGAAATTAATTCAAATTGGGGAATGATTAATTAGGTGTAATTAATCGTCTAAGACATGAGGTTAGGCTCTTTTGTGGTGTAAGACTGCCCGGACCCGCCCGGCAAATCCAGCTGCCACAAATGTCAATATAATGTGAGAGGTCTTAGGCATAAATTAAATATGTAATAGTTGTAAAGACACGAGGTTAGGCTCGTTTGTGGTGTAAGACTGACTGGACCCGCCCGGCAAATCCAGCTGCCACAAATGCCAGTCTAATGTGGGAGGTCTTTATGAGGTTACGGTCTTAATGAATTAAGAAACACTTAACCAGATAAACATGTAGTAGGACATGAGGGGGTTAAGTGGGTGCCTTGGGTGGCATTTGAAATACGATTAGAAACACTTAACCAAAATTGAAACATGTTAGTGAACATGAATAAGAAGAGGGTTAAGTGGGATGTACTAGAGGGGACCAAGCTTAGGTGGATAGCTTGTGTTAAGTAATGGGGGCCCGTTTCAACCAGTAACTCGTACGTGTCTTTGTGGGCTCGACCCAAGTCGAGGACGGGACACGCATACTGGGCTTGACTGTAAGAGGCCAAAACGGGTTAGCGGTGGCAACGCAAGTCCAATGGGTTCATATGCGTGTGTGGGCTCGGGCTGGTAGGTAAGACGTTGCATCATGTAGGTATAAGCCGTGCATTATTCGTGGTATCGGGTTGCCACTTTGGGAAGTGATACACCCCACTGTGGGGCTAGCACGGGTATCTACGAGTTAGGGAGCTGATCGCCTGGAGGTAGTTGGTACACCTAGTGGAGATAGGGGCAGGCAGCACCTATGAAGGCAACTAGGGGTGCACGAAGCTACCATTATCATTATTAAGTTCTGTAGGCGGGATCAACCTTAGGGTAACTAGTGGTGGTGCAGTATAGTAAATATCTTATAGTGGTTTAGGTGCGCTTTAACGTTATCTTAGTTCAACCTTATTTCCTTATATACTCTGTCATACTCAATTGTTCACAGTCATTTCCTTATTTTCCAACTTATGCCTTAGCCTAGTTATTTTGGTAATTATATTGTTAAAGTAATCGCACTCGCCAGACTTTATGTCTGACCCCCTTTGTTTCCTCCTCTTTTCTTCCTCCCCCCCCCCACCCAGGTGCTCAGGTTGGAACTAGCACCAGTGGAGCTTGATTTTGGACAGCTATATTTCTGCTTTTGGAAGTGGCTTGGATCACTGAAGTAATGTTCAGCCTCTCTTATTTATGGCTATTTTTTACTGGGGTTATGTCTTTCAATTTATGTACTTTGAGTTGGTCAAGATGGATATTATGTACTTTGACTCTGGTTTTGATGATGTAATCAAACATATGTATTTTCTGCTTCAATGAAATAAAGTTTTAGTACTGTTTATATCTGTCTTGTTGTTAAGTTTCTCTTCTATACTCACTTAAAACGCTCCATTGAAGTTAATGCATTCCCTTTGTGAGTGAAATTAATGGGCGTGGGGTGTTACATAACATGACAAGTGGTAGGGTTAACTAACACAGGAGGGAAACACTTAACCAATGTAACATGACAAGTGGTAGGGTTAAATAACCCAAGAGGGCAACACTTAACCAATGTAACATGACCAGTGGTAGGGTTAAGTTAACTCTTAACCAATGAACGAGCGCGGTTAAGTTAATGGGAAATACTTAACCAATATAATATGATGAATGAACAGGGTTAAGTTAATAGAAAACACTTAACTAATTACAACATGATGAATGAGAATGGTTAAGTTAATAAGAAACACTTAACCAACATGGCATGGCGTGTGGATGGGTTAAGTTAACTTGAATGGACGGATAACACTTAGACAATTTAGGGGGTATACGAATAGACCCTAGAAAACCCTAGTAACGGGGACCCATTTCAGCAGTAACCCACATAGATGTATCACGGTACCCTGAACTATGAAGGGTGGGGCACGATTACTGGGCTGATTATAAGCTGTCAAAATAGCGGCAGGGGGTGCAGCAGTGTAGTTCCAACAGAGTATGGGCTAGCACATGCTTCGGGGTGGAAAAGCAGTCACTAAGCATCAGTAGCATACACTATACATCTAGAATTTGTGTCGGGTTGCTATCATAGGGATTAATACACCTTATGGTGGGACCAGCATAGCATATCTACACGCAAGAGAGAGCCGATTGACACAAACACAAGGAAAAATTAATACAAGTAGGGAGCCGATCGATAGGGTAGTAAGGGTACATCTAACATATTCATGGAAATTAGGCTGATTGAGGTAAGACCCTCATACTAGATGTACACCTAAAGGCTACCACAATTGCAGGGTTGGGATCACCTTATTTTATAACATAGGATACTAGTTGGGACACTAGTAGGGAATAAGGATCCTTTTTCACAGGATACTAGTTGGGACACTAGTACGGGATACAGATCGTATCATAAAAGACACTAGTTAGGATGCTAGTTGGGTGGTGTAGAGAAAATAGGAAATCAGAGAAAGAACTGAAGTGTATTCATTGTATCTTACCTTGTCATACCTAACGATCATCATTTGTTGTCTTGCTATGCTCATTATCATGGTTATGTCTAGTATACAGTTTATTCATGTCATGATCCTTTTACCTGTTTACATGCTGAATAATCACTAGACTTACCAGACTTATGTCTGACCTGTTTTATTTCGCCTTCTTTTCTTCCGTCCCCCCCCCCCCCCAGGTTCACAGGGAGGGAATATCACCACTTAGCTCAGTCTTCTTTCCAAGCTCGAAGATAGACGATGTATTGCTTTGGACTCTCTTTTCCACTGCTATGGCTGGCTCATGCTTTATTAGGGAATATCATTGTCATTCTATGCTACTTTATTTTGTTAAACAAGACAGATGCTTTGTTGTAACGGGTATGGGTGTTTTGGTGTTAGAAAACAATCTTTGTAAAAGATGTTTTACCAAGCTACTGTTTTATCCATAAAGTAAGGTTTTATTTATTTTTCGCTATTTAAATTTTGTCTGTTTTGTAATTTATCTGTTCTATGCACTTATGACGCTCCACTAAATTTAGTGCATTCCCTTTGTGAGTGACCTTAACGGAGGTGGGGTGTTGCACGTGGTATCAGAGATGATGGTTACCAGATCAGATAAAAAAATTTGAAAACTATTTTTCAAGAAGAAGTTTTAAAGAAGCATTTCAAAAGAAATGTTTTGTTTTAAAGGGATATTCCCCAGAGCCATATGCACTATCTTTTGATTCTCTGTTTGAACCCTTGTTTCCTTTTTTCCGAGTCTCTGAGGCTGCTGGCTTTCTGGGTGGTAACCTCATCGCGGCATGGTCCCGTAGGCTTGATGAGACTACGACACCTGTCAAAGAGCGAAGAAGTGCCCAACTTCCATCTGTAGCCGCAGTAGATTCACCTGGGGCTAATTTTTCTTTCAAAGCTTTGTAGGTTGTCGTACGATGGAGGTAGTTTCGAGAAACTTGTCAACAAGCTACACAAGGATTGTAAGGATAAGAATAAGGGAGTTTGGGCTAAGGAGCACAAGCCCAAGGATATAAAGCTTGTAACACCCCACGTCCATTAATGTCACTCACAAAGGGAATGCATTAACTTCCGTGGATCATTTTAAGTGTGTATAGAACAGAAACTTAACAACAAGACAGATATAGACAGTACTTAAAACTTTAAAATTTTATTCATTGCAGCGGCAAACACATCAAAAACCAGAGTCAAAGTACATAATATTCATCTTGACTAAATCAAAGTACATAAATTGAAAGACATAAGCCCAGTACAAAATAGCCATAAATAAGAAAGGCTGAACTTTACTTTAGCGATCCAAGCAACTTCTAAAAGTAAGAGATACAGCCGTCCAAAATCAAGCTCCACTGGTGCTAGTTCCAACCTGAGCACCGGGGGGAAGGTAGAAAAGAGGTGGAAACAAAGGGGGTCAGACATAAGGTCTGGCGAGTGCGATAACTTTAACAATATAATTACCAAAATAACTAGGTTAAGGCATAAGTTGGAAAATAAGGAAATGACTGTGACAATTGGGTATGACAGAGTAAACAAGGAAATAAGATGAACAAAGATAACGTTAAAGGCGCACCTAAACCACTATAAGATAATTACTATACTCCACCACCACTAGTCACCCTAAGGTTGATCCCACCTACAGAACTTAATAGTGTTATTGGTAGTTTCGTGCACCCCTTGTTGCCTTCATAGGTACCGCCTGCCCTTATCTCCACTAGGTGTACCCACTACCCCCATTCGATCGGCCCCCTAACTCGTAGATACCCGTGCTGGCTCACAGTGGGATGTATCACTCCCTAAAGTGGCAACCCGATAACACCAACAATGCACGGCTTATACCTACACGATGCAACAACGTCTAACCTACCAGCCCGGGCCCACACACGCACATGAACCCGTTGGACTTGCGTTGCCACCGCTAACCCGCTTTGGCCTCTTACAGTCAAGCCCAGTACGCGTGTCCCGTCCTCGACTTGGGTCGAGCCAACAAAGATACTTTTGGGTTACTGGTTGAAACGGGCCCCCATTACTTGACACAAGCTATCCACCTAAGCCCGGTCCCCTCTAGTACATCCCACTTAACCCTCTTCTTATTCATGTTCATGTTTCAATTTTGGTTAAGTGCATCTAATCGTATTTCAAATGCCACCCATGTCACCCTCTGAATTCCACATGCCACCCAAGGCACCCACTTAACCCCCTCATGTCCCACTACATGTTTATCTGGTTAAGTGTTTCTTAATTCATTAACACCGTAACCTTGTAAAGACCTCCCACATTAGACTGGCATTTGTGGCAGCTGGATTTGCCGGGCGGGTCCGGGCAATCTTACACCACAAAAGAGCCTAACCTCGTGTCTTTACAACTGTCACACATTTAATTTATGCCTAAGACCTCCCACATTAGACTGGCATTTGTGGCAGCTGGATTTGTCAGATGGGTCCAGGAAGTCTTACACAAAAAAAGAGCCTAACCTCGCGTTTTAGACGATTAATTATACCTAATTAATCATCCCCCAATTTGAATTAATTTCCCTATTCAAATTATCAATCAATTCCAAATTTAACGATGTCCATAATTGACTCAATTATGTCCATCTGTTTATGGTATGAAAAATTATACCATTTATCATCACAAATTAATTTTATGCTATTTAAGGAATTTGTGCCAATTCTCAATATTAAATCTTTTAATATTATTCCATGGCCACACATTGTGCGTTCGTTCGTTTAACGTAAAATATACAATAGACTCGAATAGTCTAACTTATAGAATAAAGAGAAAACATCACAACATACATATAGATAAAACTAGATCTAAACATAAGGGGTGAACTTGCATGTGTGAATGAGATTCTACATCTAAAACTTACACAGGCCAAAGTCACAACTTGCATAAAACTACATATGTCATAGATCTAAATCTAAAGGTGTAGACTTGTTTAGGCAATAGTCATAAACTTGCATAAATCATGTATGTCATAGATCTACATCTAAAGGTGTAAACTTGCATAGGCAATAACCACAAACTTACATAACATGATTCATACTCCAAACACAAATATTTATATAAACTTGCATATGTGATTTATGCAACATAACGATGGTGTAAACTTACATCTAAACATATAAACTAGCATGTAAAATTTAGCATATAACTCACACATGTCATAGCCTAAATTTAAATCTAAAATAGATGTCATGAAACATGTAAGGTTATGCATAAAATTTTCACTAACTTGCATATGATCTATGTCTCAATTAACATCCTAACTTGCATGCATACATGTGATTTATCATATGAATCAACATAACCAAACTAGCATATGAAACATTACTATGAATACATAATCATAGAATTACAACATGGATGATAACATCACAACTTTACAACATAGATGATAACATCATAGAATTTACAACATAAATGATAACATCACAATTTTACAACATAAATGATAACATGCGGTCAATAATTCACAACATAACCGTATAATCCGCATCATAGCTTAATCCAATTAAATTGTTAATTATTTTATTAAAGAAATAGAACTCACAACTCAAAGAGGGTCTTGAGTTCTGAAATCTGAGTTCTGAAGTTGAATTAGCTTTCCTTTGTAGTAGATTCGTTGTTAGAGTTGAATAGAATTGAATTTGATTAGCGTTCTTCCTCTCTAATTAGTGGCGGCTATTCTAGGTTGCAAGGCGACGACATGGAGGCCATGGCTCTAATTTTAATTTTATTTTAGGGTTTGAGTCTACATGTCTTTTTATAGAGTTTAGGATTAGTTTAGGCCGTCAGATCAACCCAGAATTAATCCCAGCCAATCAGAGTAGATCAGAAACCCTAATGAGTCAGCACACAGTCATAAACAGGTCACCAAACAAATCTGCCCGCAAGGTGGGGTAGGTCGACCCCAGGTCGACCATATGGTCGACCTGGTCAGGGTAGGTCGACCCCCAGGTCGACCCTATGGTCGACCTGGCCCTGGAGGGAAATTTCCCGCCTAGCCCATCTGACTCTGAAATTTGAATTTTCGAAATCTATTTTGAATTTTCTGAAACTTCTGATGGCCATAACTTCTTCATACGAAGTCCAATTCACGCAAACTCGAAGTCTATCTCAACCATAATTCCAAGACGAACACAATGGCGTAACCCGTTTCCCTTAATTCTCACATCTGAGATTAGTTATTCTTTAATTTGTGAACTTTAGTGTTAACAGAAATACGGGGTGTTACATTCTCCCCTCCTTAAAGAATTTCGCCCCCGAATTCTTCAAGTTAAGGAGAATGCATATCCTAACATCCAAACAACCATCTACTCAACCATCAAACACAGGCATCCATTGTCCTTATAATATTCCTAATGTTGTATGAACATATGCAAGAATTGTGTGTATGTGTTCTTTATCTAATGCAAAATCAGGCGGTCTACTGATTCAATTGACCTCCTTAATGCAAATCATGATAGTGCCATGCGTCCATTATGTATGCAAAAGAACCCTATTGATACTTATTATTTCTACATGTGTGCACAACCATTCACCCAAAATGCAGCATCCATATGATAACACAACCATTATACATCCAATAACTTAAATATGCACACACATTTATACGCAATATGCAATATGAAGTGACTGAGCCGATCTAGTGCCTAAAGTTTGTGTATATGTATCCACGAGCAACCACTTGCATCCACATGCATCCATCATACATAACATTTCTCAAACACATGTTTCAACCATAGGACTACCCTATCTAAAGGTCAAAAATACTAGCGAGAGGACATACTAAAGATAAAACAAGTACAAGCTAAGTGATAAAGAAGAAATTAAAATACATACCCTCGAAAAGAAAAGGGTACAATGAACGCATCTTCTCTTCCGTCTCCCAAGTAGCGTTGCTCTCATCATCTCCCTGTTGCACTTTGACTAGCTTGGCCTCTCGATTCCTCAACTTCTTAATCTCAGACCCAAGAATGCACGTAGGAGCTCGTCGAATTATCGCATCACGCTCGATCTCCACCTCTCTAAGCAAGCTCGGCTCTACCTCTTCCGCGGTCTCATGCAAGCACTTCCTCAAATGTGATACATGGAATACATCGTGTACACCACTAAGTCTCTCGGGCAACTCCACTCTATACGCCATTTTCCCAATCCTCTCCTTAATAGGAAACGGCCCTACGAACCTTGATGTTAACTTCCTAACGGACCCAAAGCGAACGACATTCCGTAACGGAGACACCTTGATAAAGACCATGTCCCTAATATCAAACTCAAGATATGTCCTCCTATTGTCAGCATAAGATTTCTGCCTATCTTGCGCCGTCTTCATCCTCCTTCGAATCAAATCGATCTTTTCCGAAGTCTCTCTAATCATATCGGGCCCAAGCAAGATCTTATCTGTAGTTTCCACCAACATGTAGGCGAACAACATGGCCGTCCATAAAGAGCCTCGAACGGTGCCATGCCAGTGCTAGACTGAAAGCTATTATTATATGCGAACTCCACCAATGGATGATGTTCCTCTCATGTACCTCCGAAGTCTAAGACACACAACCTCAATAGATCCTCTAGAAAATGATTCACCCTCTTGGTCTGGCCGTCCGTCTGAGGATGATATGCGTTGCTCAAACATAACTAAGTCCCTACCTCCTCTTGCAAGCTCTTCCAAAACTCGCTAGTGACGATAGGATCGCGGTCGCTCACTATGCTAGAAGGAACACAGTGCAAATGAACTATCTCTCGAATGTATACGGAGGCTAACCATGGAGCAGTCCTCTTACTCTTCACGGGAATGAAATGGGCGCTCTTAGTAAGTCTGTCTACCATGACCCAAATCCCCGTATTACCCTTCCTCGATCTCGGTAACCCATCAATAAAGTCCATCGAGACACTTTCCCACTTCCATTGTGGGACCACCAATGGGTGAAGCAACCCGCTGGGCTTCTTTTGCTCTGCTTTTACTTGTTGGCATATCAAGCATCTAGCGACAAACTCGGCCACATGCCTCTTCATGCTGGCCCAAAAGTAAACTCGTCTCATGTCCATGTACATCTTGTCCCCGCCGGGATGGATGGTCATCTTCGAACGATCTGCATCATCAAGAATGGTCTCCCTCAAATTCTTGTCCTGTGGTACACAAAGTCTACCGTCCCGACGTAACCAACCCTTATCATCTAGGGTATACCTACTGAGATGGCTCAACGACTCCCCCCTTTTGAGCTTCTCTACTAACTCAACCAACTGTGGGTCATCTCGCTGTGCCTCGCCAGTCCATCCCAAAAGCGTAGGTCTGACCTCTAAGGATGCTAACAAACCGGGTATAAAGTCAATGGAAGGTCTAAAGTCAAACGTAGAGATGAACTCCAAGCTTCGCCGCTCAACAAACAACGGACTCAAGGACAAACTTTTCCTACTTAAGGCGTCTGCCACCACGTTACCCTTGCCAGGGGTATATGCAATCTCGAAGTCGTAGGACACAAAGTATTCCATCCACCTTTGCTGCCTTAAGTTCAAGTCCTTCTGAGAGAACAAGTATTTTAGCGATTTGTGGTCAGTGAACAATTCGAATTTCTCGCCAAGAAGATAATGGCGCCAAGACTTAAGCGCGAAAACAATGGCAGCCAACTCTAGGTCATGTGTAGGGTAATTTCTCTCATGCACTCTCAACTGCCTTCCTTCATAGGCTATTACCCTTCCCTCTTGCATTAAGATTGCGCCTAGTCCTGTTCCACAAGCATCGGTATAAACGGTAAATGGCTTACTCCCATCTGGCAACACTAAGACTGGGGCTGTGGTCAAAGCTCTCTTTAAACGTTGGAACGCATCATCACAATCTACGTCCCATGTGAAAACTTGGTTCTTCTTCGTCAAGCGTGTTAATGGGGCTGATATTTTTGCGAAGCCTTTGATAAACTTCCTATAGTAGCCAGCCAACCCTAGGAAACTCCTCACCTCGGTAGCATTTTTAGGGACCTTCCAATCTTGGATGGCCACTGCCTTCGCGGGATCCACAGTTATCCCTTCTTTGGAAACCACGTGCCCTAAGAATCGCACTTCCTTACTCCAAAAGTGACATGTAGAAAATTAAGCTTTAAGGCTATGTGCTCGAAGAGTCTCCAACACTTCCCCAAGATATAGGGCATGCTCTTCCTTGCTTTTAGAAAAGATCAAGATGTCATCCACAAAGACAACCACGAATTTATTAAGGTACTCCCTAAACACCCTACTCATCAAGTCAACAAAATATGCGGGGGCGTTTGTTAAACCGAAGGGCATCACAAGCCACTCGAAGAAACCGTATGGAGTCCTAAAGGCAATCGTGTCTATGCTATCCTCAGCCACTCTCAACTGATGGAAACCCGTGGCTATGTCCCACTGCGAAAACACTGAGGTTCCAACTAACTGATCGAAGAGATCATCAATCCTCGGCAGTGGGTGCCTATTCTTCTTAGTAAGCTTATTAAGTTCTCTATAGTCCACACAAAGTCTAAGGGACCCATCTGCCTTCGTGGCAAATACTACTGGAGCACCCCACTCTGATATACTACGTCTTATGAACCCCTTCTCAAGCAATTCTTTCACTTGCTTACTGAGTTCTCTTCTCTCTCTTAGAGCCATACGGCGCACTGGAAATGCAACTGGCTTTGCATTATCTACTAGATATATTCGAAAGTCTATCTCACGTTTTGGGGGTAAACCCCTCACCTCATCGAAGACATCAACATATTCACGGACTATACGAACAGAATGTAAATCATCATCGGATGCGTCAAGGGATTCTAGGTAGCTAAGCATTACTGGACCTCTAGGGTCACAAGAAATATCAAGGGTCTTTCCACAACGAGTCAACAATCTAACTACCCTTCTTTCACAATCTAGGATGGCCCCGTATCTAGTTAGCCAATCCATACCTAGAATCAAGTCGTAGCCCATGAAGCCAAGAACAAAAGCGTTGCATTTAAACCCAATGCCTAAGATAAACACTCTCAAATCCCGACAAATCATAGAAAGATGGGCCGAACCACCAGTAGGATTTGAGACTACAAAGGGATCCGTAACTAGACTAGTATTTAGGTGTAGTGTTTCAACTAATGATGTAGAGATAAACGAATGTGATGCGCCAGAATCAAATAAAGTACGGACATGACGATCAAACAGAAAAAATAAACTTTCAACGGAAATTGCTCTACCTCGTTCTTGCAGCGGTGGGACCACGAGAGCCTGAACTTGCCCCCTTGCCTGCCCTGGTGCCATAAGAGCCTGCACCTGTCCTCCCGAGGTAGACCCTGCCCTCTGCCCTTTCCTTGGGAAGTCCTTAATCAGATGTCCCGCTTCACCACAGTGGAAACAGCCAGTCTTCTTTTTCTTCCTACAATCTTTGCTTAGATGGTCTGGTGTCCCACAGTTAAAACATCTTTTCTTTCCCTTACCATTGTTGCCTTTACCACCTTTCTTGTTCTGTTGTTGCTGTTGCGATTTCTTTTGATCCCCTTTCTTCTCGGCTGCCTTATTAGCATTGGCGCCCTTCTCCTCTTCATGCATAAGCGCCATGTCAACTAGTCTCTCAAAGGTAGCCCCCATGGGGATGTGGGTCATAGCTAACCCATGAAGCGGCTCGTTAAAACCATTAACAAATCTCAAGGCCTTCTTTTCTGGTGTATTCACCAAGTCCAAGCCAAAACTCGCCAACTGATTGAACTTGTTGACGTATTCTTTCAGCGATAGATTCCCTTGCTTCAACGCCAAAAATCTTTCCATGTATAGATTCTCTTCAGCTCGTGAGAGAAACTTTGCCTCAAACCTCCGCCTAAAATCTGGCCATGTGTCAACTGGACGTTCTCCATTAGTGACCTCCCACCAAAACGATGCCTCATCCTTCATTAGTTAGGCAGCTAACTGGACCTTTCTTCCATCTTCCACTTCAAAGATCCCAAACAATTCTTCCACCTCCTTTAGCCAATTTCGAGCTTCAACAAATGTCTCTGTCCTGTGAAAAGGTTTTCCACCCATTGCTCGAAAGTCCTTACATATCTTAGAAAAAGTATCGACACGAGGAGGAGAAGGAGGAGGAGCATTTGCTGGACCTACAGTGGTGGCCCTAGTCTCCAAATACCTCCTAAACCATCCTGGTATCGGTATCCCCTCGGGTATCTCGGGAATTCTAGACATGCTGAAACGAAAAAGGAAAGATTCAATACAAAAGAACCGAACGAAAAATATATGGCTCTTGGGGTTATGCTTTCTAAAATAAGCCTTTCTCTTGAAAATACTTTCCTTAAAACATACTTTTGAAGGTACTTCTTTATAAAAGTGTTTTTGAAAAACAGTTTTTTCAAAATTCATATCTGTTCTAGTAACCTTCAGCTCTGATACCACGTGTAACACCCCACGTCCATTAATGTCACTCACAAAGGGAATGCATTAACTTCCATGGAGCATTTTAAGTGTGTATAGAACAGAAACTTAACAACAAGACATATATAGACAGTACTTAAAACTTTAAAATTTTAATCATTGCAGCAGTAAACACGTAAGTTTGATTACACCATCAAAAACCAGAGTCAAAGTACATAATATCCATCTTGACTAAATCAAAGTACATAAATTGAAAGACATAAACCCAATACAAAATAGCCATAAATAACAGGGGCTGAACTTTACTTCAGCGATCCAAGCATCTTCTAAAAGAAAGAGATACAGTTGTCCAAAATCAAGCTCCACTGGTGCTAGTTCCAACCTGAGCACCTGGGGGGAAAGGAAGAAAAGAGGTGGAAACAAAGGGGGTCAGACATAAGGTCTGGCGAGTGCGATAACTTTAACAATATAATTACCAAAATAACTAGGCTAAGGCATAAGTTGGAAAATAAGGAAATGACTGTGAACAATTGGGTATGACAGAGTAAACAAGGAAATAAGATGATCAAAGATAACGTTAAAGGCGCACCTAAACCACTATAAGATAATTACTATACTGCACCACCACTAGTCACCCTAAGGTTGATCCCACCTACAGAACTTAATAATGTTATTGGTAGTTTCGTACACCTCTAGTTCCCTTCATAGGTGCCGCCTTCCCCTATCTCCACTAGGTGTACCCACTACCCCCATTCGATTAGCTCCCTAACTCGTAGATACCCGTGTTGGCCCCACAGTGGGATGTATCACTCCCCAAAGTGGCAACCCGATACCACCAACAATGCACGGCTTATACCTACACGATGCAACAATGTCTTACCTACCAGCCCGGGCCCATGCACGCACATGAACCTGTTGGACTTGCGTTGCCACCACTAACCCGTTTTGGCCTCTTACAGTCAAGCCCAGTACGCGTGTCCCGTCCTCGACTTGGGTCGAGGCCACAAAGATACTTTTGGGTTACTGGTTGAAACGGACCCCCATTACTTGACACAAGCTATCCACCTAAGCTTGGTCCCCTCTAGTACATCCCACTTAACCTCTTCTTACTCATGTTCATGTTTCGATTTTGGTTAAGTGCATCTAATTGTATTTCAAATGCCATCCAAGGCACCCTCTGAATTCCACATGCCACCCAAGGCACCCACTTAACCCCCTCATGTCCCACTACATGTTTATCTGGTTAAGTGTTTCTTAATTCATTAACACCGTAACCTTGTAAAGGCCTCCCATATTATTTTGGCATTTGTGGCATCTGGATTTACCGGGTGGGTCCGGGCAGTCTTACACCACAAAAGAGCCTAACCTCGTGTCTTTACAACTATCACGCATTTAATTTATGCCTAAGACCTCCCACATTAGACTGGCATTTGTGGCAGCTGGATTTGCCGGGCGGGTCCGGGCAGTCTTACACCACAAAAAAGCCTAACCTCGTGTCTTAGACGATTAGTTACACCTAATTAATCATCCCCCAATTTGAGTTAATTTCCCTATTCAAATTATCAATCAATTCCAAATTTAACAATGTCTATAATTGACTCAATTATATCCATCTATTTATGGTATGAAAAATTATACCATTTCTCATCACAAATTAATTTTATGCCATTTAAGGCATTTATGCCAATTCTCAATATTAAAGCTTTTAATATTATCCCATGGTCTTACGTTGTACGTTCGTTCGTTTAACGTAAAATATATGTTAGACTCGAATAGTCTAACTTATAGAATAAAGAGAAAACATCACAACATACATACAGATAAAAGTAGATCTAAACATAAGGGGTAATCTTGCATGTGTGAATGAGATTCTACATCTAAAACTTACATAGGCCAAAGTCACAACTTGCATAAAACTACATATGTCATAGATCTAAATCTAAAGGTGTAGACTTGTTTAGGCAATAGTCATAAACTTGCATAAATCATGTATGTCATAAATCTACATCTAAAGGTGTAAACTTGCATAGGCATAACCATAAACTTACATAACATGATTCATACTCCAAAAACATATATTTATATAAACTTGCATATGTGATTTATGCAACATAACAATGGTGTAAACTTACATCTAAACATATAAAATAGCATGTAAAATTTGGCATATAACTCACACATGTCATAGCCTAACTTTAGATCTAAAATAGATGTCATGAAACATGTAAGGTTATGCATAAAATTTTCACTAACTTGCATATGATCTATGTCTCAATTAACATCCTAACTTGCATACATACATGTGATTTATCATATGAATCAACATAACCAAACTAGCATATGAAACATTACTATGAATACATAATCATAGAATTACAACATGGATGATAACATCACAACTTTACAACATAGATGATAACATCATAGAATTTACAACATAAATGATAACATCACAATTTTACAACATAGATGATAACATGTGGTCAATAACTCACAACATAACCATATAATCCGCATCATAGCTTAATCCAATTAGATTGTTAATTATTTTATTAAAGAAATCGAACTCACAACTCAAAGAGGGTCTTGAGTTCTGAAATCTGAGTTCTGAAGTTGAACTATCTTTCCTTTGTAGTAGATTCGTTGTTAGAGTTGAATAGAATTGAATTTGATTACCTTTCTTTCTCTCTAATTGGTGGCGGCTATTCTAGGTTGTAAGGCGATGGCATGGAGGCCATGGCTCTAATTTTAATTTGATTTTAGGGTTTGAGTCTACATGTCTTTTTATAGAGTTTAGGATTAGTTTAGGCCGTCAGATCAACCCAGAATTAATCCCAGCCAATCAGAGCAGATCAGGAACTCTAATGAGTCAGCACACAGTCATAAACAGGTCACCAAACAAATCTACCCAGGGGGTAGGTCGACCCCCAGATCGACCCCCAGGTCGACCCTATGGTCGACCTGGTCAGGATAGGTCGACCCCCAGGTCGACCCTATGGTCGACCTGGCCCTAGCGGGAAATTTCCCGCCTAGCCCATCTGACTCTGAAATTTGAATTTTTGAAATCTGTTTTGAATTTTCTAAAACTTTTGATGGACATAACTTCTTCGTACGAAGTCTAATTCACGCAAAATTGGACTCTATCTCAACCAAAATTCCGAGACGAACACAATGGTGCAACCCGTTTCCCTTAATTCTCACATCTGAGAATAGTTATTCTTTAATTTGTGAACTTTAGTGTTAACAAAATACTGGGTGTTACAATGCTTGTCGATACGGCTTAATCCTTGCAGAAGGAGAAAGGTGAAAAGAAAGAGGCCAAAGTGAAAGAATTACAAACAAGAATTGGAATGTAAGAAGGGTGGAAGAAATAATAGATTCCGCGACAAGAGGAAGTATCTTTTCTGTGGTATTGCAGGCTATTTAATTGTAGGAAGAAGAAGATAGGTGGTTGTTTTCAGTATGGTGAAGCAGGGCATCTTATCAAGGATTGCCGAAGGACAAGGACAAGGGCAAAGGACATAATCTTCTAGAGGGCAATTGCATGCTCTCACTGCTAGTGTACCTAAGAGAGGTAGGAATGTTTCTGTTGAGAGTTTAGTTTTTCTTTTCAATCATCCTGTTAGAACTTTGTTTGATTATGGCACTTCACATTCTTTTGTCTGCTTCCATAGTTGAGTCTCTGCACCTTAGTACTTGTATAGTAGAGGATCCCATTATTGTCTCAAATCCAATTGGTGGTTCGGCTCGTTCATCTATGATTTGTTTAGATTTGGGAATATCTATACTAAGCGTTGAGCTTAGATGTAATGCTTACGTTTTGGTTTCATGGGCTATGGGTTGATTCTAGGGATGGATTGGTTATCCAGTAATGGTGTCGTTTTCAATTGTGAAAGATGGGTAGTTAGACTTTTGAATCACCTCAGTAATACCCTCGAAATCTCGTGTAACCCTAAGGGTTCTGTTATGCTTAGTTACCTAGAATCTCTTGATACATCTGTGTATAATTTGCAATCTGTTCAAGTAGTCCATGAGTATCCCGATGTCTTTGATGAAGTGAAGGGTTTACCCCCCAAAACGTGAAATAGATTTCTGCATATACTTGGTTGATAACGCCAACCCAGTTGCATTACCCGTAGACATATGGCTCCTAGGGAGAGGAAGGAGCTCAGCAAGCAAGTTAAACAGTTTCTTGAGAAGGGGTTTATTTGGCGAAGTATTTTTGAATGGGGTGCTCCAGTAGTGTTCGCTACTAAGACGGATGGTTCACTTTGCTTATGCGTGGATTATAGAGAATTAAACAAGCTGACTAAAGAAAAAATAGGCACCCACTTCTAAGAATAGACGATTTGTTTGACCAGCTTATAGGTGCGTCTGTTTTCTCCTAATTAGATTTGGTTACAGGTTTTCATCAGCTAAGAGTAGCTAAGGACAGTATGGACAAGATTGCTTTTAGGACCCCTGACGGTTTCTTTGGGTAGCTCGTCGTGCCTTTCGGTTTGACGAATGCACCCGCTTATTTTGTTGACTTGATGAGTAGGGTGTTTAGGGAGTTCCTTAATAAGTTTGTAGTAGTCTTCATGGGCGATATCGTGATTTTCTCAAAGAACGAGGGAGAACATGCTTTGCATTTAAGAGAAGTCATGGATACACTTCGAGCACATCAACTTAAGGCGAAGTTCTCCAAAATATCATTTTTGGAGAGAAGAAATAAGGTTCTAAGACATGTGGAATCCAAAGAAGGGATGGCAGTAAATCCCGCAAAAGTAGTTGTGGTGCAAGACTGAAAGGTCCTAAGGAATGCAACAGAAGTAAGAAGCTTTCTTGGGCTAGCGGGTTAATATAGGAAGTTCATTAAGAATTTTGCGAAGGTATTAACCCCACTTACTGGATTAATGAAGAATCATCTAACAATTGCTCGGGATATTGATTGTGATGTCGCTTTCCAAGGATCGAAGAGGGCTCTTACAACGGCCCCAGTTTTGAGTTTTACCTTACGGTAGTAAAAGGTTTACGGTATACGCGGATTCATACGGCACGGGACTAGGCGCCATTTTGATGTTAGAAGGAAGGGTTAGGTCATAGTGGATGCCTTAAGAAGAAAAAGGTTGACTTCAAGTCCTCTTTATGTGAAAAGGAAAAGTTCAGAATACATATCAACCTTTGATTTTAAAACCTTCGATTAAGTTAGTAGTTGGCATCTCTAGGAGTAATACCTACGCTTTTGGATCAAATAGGGATTTCACAAAGAAAAGACTCTCAGATAGTTGACGCAATGAATAAGTTAAGTAGAGAAGAGACCTCTAATCACCTTAATAAATACACTTGATAACATGGATAGAATCTGTTTATTTTCAAGACATAGTTCTTCTACATGGAATACCCTCTAGTGAATTTTGAAGGCCCTTTTGAGGAAATGTTAGTGTAACACCCCACATCCATTAGTGTCACTCACAAAGGGAATGCACTAAGTTCTGTGGAGCATTTTAGGGTAAAAGATGCAGATAAATTACAAGACAGACAGAAATTAAACAGCGGAAAATAAAACTTTGCTTTATTGATAAAATAGTTTGTACAATGATTTCTTTACAATATCAAAGTATCATCTGTCTTACAAAATAAAGAAGCATAAAACAACATTTTTATTCCCCAATTTTAGCCAGAGCCAGCCATAGCATCTGAAAAGAGAATCCAAGCAAACTTCGACAAATCTTCAAGCTGGGAAAGAGTGACAATCCAACTTAACCTAAGCCATACTATTCCCTTCTTTACTACCTGGGGGGGCGGAAACGGAAGAAAAGAAGGCGAAAGAAAAACAGAGTCAGACATAAAGCCTGAGTAAGTTCAGTAACTTCTAGCATGTGAACATGGAAAAACAAAACGACATGAATTAACTGAATACAAGATGACACCATGATGATAGGATCAGCAAGATTAGACAAGATTAACACAAGATATGCTAAGATAAGACTAACTGGATATGCTCTAATACTTTCGCCGCTTCGTTATATCCTTGTTATACTGATTTCTATATCTCTGCACCACCTAACTAGTGTCCCAACTAGTAACGATAACGTGATCCCAATCCCTGTAGTTTCCATTGCCTTCAGGCATACATTATTTATTACCTAGATCTAATATAGGGTTTTCTATCAAGTGCTTTCTAGATTCAACTAGAGTTTACGCTATCTGCTTAACGCTTCTCGGATTCAGGGTTTATGCCACCTAGTCCAACTAGGGATTATGCTACCTGACGAACAATGCCCCAAGTCTAGGACACACTACCTAGAGTGGTATATGTTCCTACACTTCCCCACGCATGTATCGCGAATCGTTATCGCTTGTCTAGATGCACATGTCCTATAATGTGCGGCCCGAGTCCTGTGACAGGGCAAATCAAGGAATACAGAACTCGGTCGGGAGCTTTCAGATATCTGCCGAAGCAGATGCTAAGGTCTGTTTTTGTTCCAGTGGCTATGGTCCCACTTGACCCCTCCCTCAACTAATGAAAGACACACCTTGAAAAATGAGAACTATACACAGGCCCCCGGTGCCCCACTATCCTATGGACATCCTCACCCATAACTAGATAGCAAGTATATAGTCTTTTGGAGTTCTCCGCCTTTCCGCTTCACGTATCTCGATTGACAGAAGATGGATGGTAGATGACGAGTTGCAATCATAGGGCTACCGTTTTCTCGCCGACTCACGCTGGTCCATCCTAGTCTTTAGGTTGCCATATTTTGCAACCAAGGCATACCCTTGGTTCTTCTACCGCAGACCTTAACCCCTGTGAGCCCAGGAGGATCGTCTGCAGCCTCACAGAGGGATACCAAGAGTACCCTCACGTCCCCTCGAAGCCTCGGGCTTCGTAACCCAATTCTTTGGAGCCTTCGTTTTAATCAGACGGACGTTCGCTCCTTCCCGTGTCATACTAAGAATTACTACTTAGTTCTGCTAACTAAGGTTTACCACTTAGTTTCCAGAATTGTTGTTTTCTTAAATAAGGTTTACTACTTAGATCCTTTTAACTAAGGTTTACTACTTAGTTCCCTTTCCCATCAATTTGGATTGGTTAAGTGTCATTAATCAATTCAAGCTACTTAACCCTCTTCATTTATCATGTTAAACTGGTCAAGTGTTATCAGTAATTCATGTTGACTTAACCCCATCACAAACCAAGTTATATTGGTTAAGTATTTCTTATTACTTAACCCTACCCATTCATCCTGTACTGGTTAAGTGTTCCTTTTAACTTAACCTTGCCCGTCTGTTTTAACTAACATGTTATTAACGGTTAAGTATTATCCCTTCATGTTTTAGACTTAACCCTATTCCTTTATCACAATCTGATGGTTAAGTGTTCAAGTTTACTTAACCCTACGGTCTAGCCCAGCTAGCATATCAAATTGGCTAAGTGTATTTACTTAACCCCAACCTCTAGACTAGTTAACATGTTAATTTGGCTAAGTGTATTAACTTTACTTAACCCCACCTTCTAGTCTAGTTAACATGTTAATTTGGCTAAGTGTTTTCTTAGTTACTTAACCCCTACGAATCTTGTCTTGTTACCATGTTAAGTTGGTTAAGTGTCCCTATGGACTTAGCCCTCCCATTCTAGCTTAACTGTGTTAAGTCGGTTAAGTGTTCCTATGGACTTAACCCTCCCATTCTAGCTTAACTGTGTTAAGTGTCTGTATGAACCTAACCCCACCCACCGGTCTGGCTATCATGTTGAATTGGTTAAGTGTCTTAGTTAACTTAACCCTACCATTCTTGTTCTAGCTTTAACTAAATAAATTAAAGCCGCTACCACTCACATTAGACAGATATTGTTGCGATTACTGGATGTGCCGGTTGGTTCCGGGCAGGTTTACATCGCAACTCAGTCTAACCTCGGGTTAGGCATATTCGTGTTTTCTAAGTTCAAAGGGGTTTTGATTAATTTGAAAGTAACCATCATGTCCGTCGGATCAGTTAGGGATAGCCAGGGAGAGCAGGAAACTAGTATTTTCCAAACCCAAGCCTAGATACTATCCTCTCTGTCACCCTAGAACTTTCTGGTGTGTTATTAAAAGAGATGTCGTTAATAAACCTTTAATTTGTCTAAATTTTCATTTTCTCACTTAGGACAAATTCTATAAGTAAATCTAATCCTAATTTACTTATTTCCTAATCACTCTTTTAATGTAAATTGCCAACATTTATTCTCATGGCCCATTCTCCCCTCTATATCATATTTATGCTTTTTGGTATGTAAACTATACCAAATTAAGTGTCACTAACCATGGTTTTTCTAAACATGACAATTACTCCCAATTACGGCCAATTTCAAATTTATGCCAATATACTTATTATGCCAAATTAGCTAATCCAATTCTGATTTAACATTCTAATTACAGTTCATGTCAAACTAGACCTATTATTCTAGTTCATAATTCATGTAAATGCTAGATTTACAAGTCAATACTATATTCAAATTACACATCCTATAATTCATGTCAAATTTATCCAATTTTCATTTCGATGAACATGCCATAATACATGTTCCCAATTTATGCCAATTTCCAAGTTAAAACCACGTTTTTAGTAAATTTCATATTTTGCCCAAATCGTATTCCCACCGTTCGTATAATCGTGATTCAATCTAGATTCTAGATTCGTAGAAAATAGGGAATGAACCAAAGATGCTATGCAAAAGATAAACATAATAACTAGCATAAAAAGGGTTGAATAACGACGTAGGTTCAAGAACATGGGTAGACCTAACTTAATAGGTAAATTCCCAAGGTCTAAAACCAAAGAAAACCAAGAATAGACAGAATAGAGACGTAGGTTCAAGAACATGGGTAGACCTACTTAATAGGTAAATTCCCAAGGTCTAAAACCAAAAAAAACCAAGAATCGACAGAATAGAAAATCAGGTTTAGACCCAATTTCACAGTCACAAAACTTAAGCAACACTTTCCTAGTCAGGAATCATAGGTGTTTAGTCACAGTTGTCCTTGTTATGTCATAGGCAATAGTTTATGCTTCCTAGTCAAAGGCATAGGCTTGTGTTCATAGTCAAGGAAATAATTCTTACAGTCACAATCACAGTCATAGGCAATGCTCATAGTCATAGGCAATGTTCATAGTCATAGGCAATGTTCATAGTCATAGGCAAGGCCTAATTGGTCATCGAATCATAACAGTTCTTAATTAGGTCCAAAGATGTAGGCACAGATTCGAATAGAAAGATTTGGCATATTCTTTTATTCCTTTAATTCATGTCACGAACAGAGAGAAACGTTCAAATCTAAAAAGTAACTGACTTACAGAGGTTAGATTAGATTCGTAGAAAAACAGTCGTTGCAGTCGTTTGAATCTTCACTTGAAATCCTAGCTTGTCTTGAACCTCTTCTTGAAAGTCTTGAACAACATCTCCTCGTCTTGATTTATTTTATATATTATTTTATTCTCTTATTTATTTATTTTCTCAGAGGCAGCATAAGGATAGAAAAGAATTGTGAATAGAGAAGGAGACTAAGGCTGTTTATATAAGGTTAGGCAGACGAACCTGGTCAGAATGGCATCCGGATACAGAAGAACGAACCAGATTCGGAAAACTGGAAAAAGCAGGGAGGTCGACCCCCAGGTCGACTACCCAGTCGACCTGGGTGCCTTGGGCGGGAAAATTCCCACCCAGCCCAATCTGGATCCGATTTTTGAATTTTGAACTCATTTCTGAACTGTTTCTATCTGTTTGAATTTTAAACTGAATTCTGAAACTTCCGGAGGTCATATCTCCCTCATACGGAGTCCGATTCTCGCAAACTCGGACTCGTTTTCATGCAGAATTCCGAGACGAACGCAATGGCGCAGCCCGTTTCCCTTAATTTTGATTTTAACTTTACTTCTACCTTGATTTGTGAATCCTAGTGTTACAAAATTACGGGGTGTTACATTCTCCCCCACTTAAAAGGATTTCGTCCCCGAAATCTTCAATTAGGAAGAATGTGTCCTACCATCCAATCACCCATCTACTCAACCATTCAACCACAGGCATTCATTGTCCTTAAAAGATTTCTAATGCTTTCATGTTCATATGCATAGTGTGTATATGTCTTTATCTAATGCAAAATCAGGCGGTCTACTGATTCAGTTGACCTCCTTAATGCGAATCATGTAAGTGCCATGCGTCCAATCATGTATGCAAGCATCCCTAGTTACGTAAATGCTACATGCATGCACAACCATTCATCCATATGCAACATCCATATGATAGCATATCAAGTTCAACTTACAAACAAATACATATCTGTAAATGCAACATGAAAGCGTCCGAACTTGATCTAGTGCCTAATACGTATGCATATGCATCCACGAGCAACCATTAGCAACCACTTGCAGCCACCAACCATAACATGTTTCAAATACATGTTTACATCCATTGGCTTCTACCTAAGGATCGAAGATACGACCTAGAGGATATACTTTGGAAAGAGAGAAACAATTATGCGTAAAGCTCCTAAAAAAAGAAATCAAGGATACACCCTTAAGGAAAAAGGGTATGATGCTAGTATCTAGCCTTCTTGAGCTTTACTCCACTGTATCTTAACTAATTTAATTTCACGATTGTGAAGTTCCTGATCTCCATTTCCAAAATAAACAGAAGTCAATCACGGTACCAAGTGTATGATTAGAGGTCTCCTTCTTATCCACCATGCCATAACTATAAGGGTCGAAAGGTTACTACGTGCTTTTTAGAGTGTCTGCCACAACTATTCATCTCTCACGCAAACCATCCTACTCGACATTCCTCAAGTACAAACCCCAAAGGCCTAAACCAATATCAGACAAGCACCCAAGGAATATCTCCTCCGAATTTATACGATCTACGTGAGATGATATAAGCAAACTCTATAGCTATTCTCAAATCTCTACTAACCAAAATAATAAACTGGTCGGACCACCAATTGGATTTGAGACTCTAGTGGGATCTTTCTACTATACAAGTACTATGGTGCAGAGACTCAATTATGGAAGTGGATATGAACAAATGCGAAGCGCTAAAACGAACAGAAAAACTAGATTCTTCCAACAGAACCTTACTACCTTTCTCCTAGGTACGCTTGGTGGCGAAAGTAGGTGCTTGCCCTTCTGAAAATCTTGTTCCTTGTTCTTGCCCTTGTCCTTAATTATATGCCCTATCATACCCTAGTAAAGATACTTCCTCTTGTCATAGGTTTTATAATTTCTTCCTCCTTCGTGAGCTAAATCTACATCCATGAATTCCTCATCCTAGGGTTATGCTACTTAGCCAAACTCCTCATCCCCTTCCATGTGTAACCATGTTGACAAATCTCTCGAAAGCTGCTTCCATCGTACAGAAAACCCTATAAGCTTGAAAGAAAACTGGCCGTAGGTGAAACAACTATGGCTATGGATGGAAGCCAGGCACGACTTCGCCCATCGATGAGGTTACCTTCCAGAAAGCCAGGAGCCCCAGAGACTCAAGGAAGAAGGAGACAAGAATAAAAACATAGGAAAAGAAGATAGTGCGTATGGCTTTTGGGGAATATGCCTTTAAAACAAATCTTTTCTTTTAAAAATGCTGCTTTTAAAACCATTTTGAAAACAATTTTTCAAATCCTTTATCTGATCTGGTAACCTTCAGCTCTGATACCACGTGTAACACACCACATCCGTTATGTCACTCACAAAGGGAATGCACTAAGTTCTGTGGAGAATTTTAGGGTAAAAATGCAGATAAATTACAAGACAAACAGAAATTAAACAGCGGAAAATAAAACTTTGCTTTATTGATAAAATAGTTTGTACAATGATTTCTTTACAATATCAGAGTATCATCTGTCTTACAAAATAAAGAAGCATAAAACAACATTTATATTCCCCAATTTTAGCAAGAGCCAGCCATAGCATCTGAAAAGAGAATCCAAGCAAACTTCGACAAATCTTCAAGCTGGGAAAGAGTGACAATCCAACTTAACCTGAGCCATACTATTTCCTTCTTTACTACCTGGGGGGGAAGGGAAGAAAAGAAGACGAAAGAAAAACAGAGTCAGACATAAAGCCTGAGTAAGTTCAGTAACTTCTAGCATGTGAACATGGAAAAACAAAACGACATGAATTAACTGAATACAAGATGACACCATGATGATAGGATCAGCAAGATTAGACAAGATTAACACAAGATATGCTAAGATAAGACTAACTGGATATGCTCTAATACTTTCGCCGCTTCGTTATTTCCTTGTTATACTAATTTCTATATCTCTGCACCACCTAACTAGTGTCCCAACTAGTAATGATAACGTGATCCCAATCCCTGTAGATTCCATTGCCTTCAGGCATACATTATTTATTACCTAGATCTAATCTAGGGTTTTCTATCAAGTGCTTTCTAGATTCAACTAGAGTTTACGCTATCTGCTGAACGCTTCTCGGATTCAGGGTTTATGCCACCTAGTCCAACTAGGGATTATGCTACCTGACGAACAATGCCCCAAGTCTAGGACACACTAACTAGAGTGGTATATGTTCCTATACTTTCCCACGCATGTATCGCGAATCGTTATCGCTTGTCTAGATGCACATGTCCTATAATGTGTGGCCCGAGTCCTGTGACAGGGCAAATCAAGGAATACAGAACTCGTTCGGGAGCTTTCAGATATCTGCCGATGCAGATGCTAAGGTCTGTTTTTGTTCCAGTGGCTATGGTCCCACTTGAGCCCTCCCTCAACTAATGAAAGGCACACCTTGAAAAATGAGAACTATACGCAGGCCCCCTGGTGCCCCACTATCCTATGGCCATCCTCACCGATAACTAGATAGCAAGTATATGGTCTTTTGGAGTTCTCCGCCTTTCCGCTTCACGTATCTCAATTGACTGAAGATGGATGGTAGACGACGAGTTGCTATCACAGGGCTACCGTTTTCTCGCCGACTCACGCTGGTCCATCCTAGTCTTTAGGTTGCCATATTTTGCAACCAAGGCATACCCTTGGTTCTTCTACCGTAGACCTTAACCCCTGTGAGCCCAGGAGGATCATCTGCAGCCTCACAAAGGGATACCAAGAGTACCCTCACGTCCCCTCGAAGCCTCGGGCTTCGTAACCCAATTCGTTGGAGCCTTCTTTTTAATCAGACGGACGTTCGCTCCTCCTCGTGTTATACTAAGAATTACTACTTAGTTTTGTCAACTAAGGTTTACCACTTAGTTTCCAGAATCGTTGTTTTCTTAACTAAGGTTTACTACTTAGCTCCTTTTAACTAAGGTTAACTACTTAGTTCCCTTTCCCGTCAATTTGGATTGGTTAAGTGTCATTAGTCAATTCAAGCTACTTAACCCTCTTCATTTATCTTGTTAAACTGGTCAAGTGTTATCAGTAATTCATGTTGACTTAACCCCATCACAAACCAAGTTATATTGGTTAAGTATTTCTTATTACTTAACCCTACCCATTCATCCTGTACTGGTTAAGTGTTCCTTTTAACTTAACCTTGCCCGTCTGTTTTAACTAACATGTTATTAATGTTTAAGTATTATCCCTTCATGTTTTAGACTTAACCCTATTCCTTTATCACAATCTGATGGTTAAGTGTTCAAGTTTACTTAACCCTACGGTCTAGCCCAGCTAGCATATCAAATTGGCTAAGTGTATTTACTTAACCCCAACCTCTAGACTAGTTAACATGTTAATTTGGCTAAGTGTATTAACTTTACTTAACCCCACCTTCTAGTCTAGTTAACATGTTAATTTGGCTAAGTGTTTTCTTAGTTACTTAACCCCTACGAATCTTGTCTTGTTACCATGTTAAGTTGGTTAAATATCCCTATGGACTTAGCCCTCCCATTCTAGCTTAACTGTGTTAAGTCGGTTAAGTGTTCCTATGGACTTAACCCTCCCATTCTAGCTTAACTGTGTTAAGTGTCTGTATGAACCTAACCCCACCCACCAGTCTGGCTATCATGTTGAATTGGTTAAGTGTCTTTGTTAGCTTAACCCTACCATTCTTGTTCTAGCTTTAACTAAATAAATTAAAGCCGCTACCACTCACATTAGACAAATATTGTTGCGATTACTGGATGTGCCGGTTGGTTCCCGGCAGGTTTACATCGCAACTCAGTCTAACCTCGGGTTAGGCATATTCGTGTTTTCTAAGTTCAAAGGGGTTTTGATTAATTTGAAAGTAACCATCCTGTCCGTCGGATCAGTTAGGGATAGCCAGGGAGAGCAGGAAACTAGTATTTTCCAAACCCAAGCCTAGACACTATCCTCTCTGTCACCCTAGAACTTTCTGGTGTGTTATTAAAAGAGATGTCGTTAATAAACCTTTAATTTGTCTAAATTTTCATTTTCTCACTTAGGACAAATTCTATAAGTAAATCATTCCTAATTTACTTATTTCCTAATCACTCTTTTAATGTAAATTGCCAACATTTATTCTCATGGCTCATTCTCCCCTCTATATCATATTTATGCTTTTTGGTATGTAAACTATACCAAATTAAGTGTCACTAACCATGGTTTTTCTAAACATGACAATTACTCCCAATTACGGCCAATTTCAAATTTATGCCAATATACTTATTATGCCAAATTAGCTAATCCAATTCTGATTTAACATTCTAATTACAGTTAATGTCAAACTAGACCTATTATTCTAGTTCATAATTCATGTAAATGCTAGATTTACAAGTCAATACTAGATTCAAATTACACATCCTATAATTCATGTCAAATTTATCCAATTTGCATTTCTATGAACATGCCATAATACATGTTCCTAATTTATGCCAATTTCCAAGTTAAAACCACGTTTTTAGTAAATTTGATATTTTGCCCAAATCGTATTCCCACCGTTCGTATAATCGTGATTCAATCTAGATTCTAGATTCGTAGAAAATAGGGAATGAACCAAAGATGCTATGCAAAAGATAGACATAATAACTGGCATAAAAAGGGTTGAATAACGAAGTAGGTTCAAGAACATGGGTAGACCTAACTTAATAGGTAAATTCCTAAGGTCTAAAACCAAAGAAAACCAAGAATAGACAGAATAGAGACGTAGGTTCAAGAACATGGGTAGACCTAACTTAATAGGTAAATTCCCAAGGTCTAAAACCAAAGAAAACCAAGAGTAGACAGAATAGAAAATCAGGTTTAGACCCAATTTCACAGTCATAAAACTTAAGCAACACTTTCCTAGTCAGGAATCATAGGTGTTTAGTCACAGTTGTCCTTGTTATGTCATAGGCAATAGTTTATGCTTCCTAGTCAAAGGTATAGGCTTGTGTTCATAGTCAAGGAAATAATTCTTACATTCACAATCACAGTCATAGGCAATGCTCATAGTCATAGGCAATGTTCATAGTCATAAGCAATTATCATAGTCATAAACAATGTTCATAGTCATAGGCAAGGCCTAATTGGTCATCAAATCATAACAGTTCTTAATTAGGTCCAAAGATGTAGGCACAGATTCGAATAGAAAGATTTGGCATATTCTTTTATTCCTTTAATTCATGTCACGAACAGAGAGAAACGTTCAAATCTAAAAAGTAACCGACTTACAGAGGTTAGATTAGATTCGTAGAAAAACAGTCGTTGCAGTCGTTTGAATCTTCACTTGAAATCCTAGCTTGACTTGAACCTCTTCTTGAAGGTCTTGAACAACATCTCCTCGTCTTGATTTATTTTATATATTATTTTATTCTCTTATTTATTTATTTTCTCAGAGGAAGCATAAGGATAGAAAAGAATTGTGAATAGAGAAGGAAACTAAGGCTGTTTATATAGGGTTAGGCAGACGAACCTGGTCAGAATGGCATCCGGATATAGAAGAACGAACCAGATTCGGAAAACTGGAAAAAGCAGGGGGGTCGACCCCCAAGTCGACTACCCAGTCGACCTGGGTGACCCAGGTCGACTACCCAGTCGACCTGGGTGCCTTGGGCGGGAAAATTCCCACCCAGCCCAATCTGGGTCCGATTTTTGAATTTTGAACTCATTTCTGAACTGTTTCAGTCTGTTTGAATTTTAAACTGAATTTTGAAACTTCCGGAGGTCATATCTCCCTCATACGGAGTCTGATTCTCGCAAACTCGGACTCGTTTTCATGCAGAATTCCGAGACGAACGCAATGGCGCAGCCCGTTTCCCTTGATTTTGATTTTAACTTTTAATTCTGCCTTGATTTGTGAATCCTAGTGTTACAAAATTACGGGGTGTTACAGTTAGCATGACACAGCAGAAGTTGTAGTGCCGAGTATACTAGAAGGAGAAGGGGTGGAACGAGAGGCGACAGTGTAATGAGTTCCAACTCATATTTTGGAAACAGAAATTAAGAAGCTACGCAATCGTGAAGTTAAGACAGTCAGAGCACAATGGGTGAACCTCAAGAAGATGCGACTTAGAAGGCTGAAGACTAGATACGCGCATCATACCCTTTTTGAGGGTATATTGTTGATCTCCCTTTTTTCTGTAAAGTTTATCTGCATGTTAGTCTTTATCTTTTAAGTATATCCTCTCGGTCCTATCCTCGATCCTTAGGTAGAAGCCAATGGATGTAAACATGTGTTTGAGACATGTTATGTTTGGTGGATGCAAGTGGATGTAAGTGTTTGCTAGTGGTTGCTCGTGGATGCATATACACACACATTAGGCACTGGATCGACTCCGTCACCTCCATATTGCATATGCATGAGTGAATTTTTATATATATGGATTAAAACTTGAGGTGATATCATATGGATGATGCATCTGAATGTATGGTTGTGCACTCATATAGAAATGATATGTATCAATAGGGTTCTTTTGCATACATAATGAACGCATGACACTATCATGAATTGCATTAAGGAGGTCAACTGAATCAGTGGACCGCCTAATTTTGCATTAGACAAGGACATATACACACACTATGCATACGATCATGAAAGCTTTAGAAACCCATTTAAGGACAATGGATGCTTATGATTGATTGGTTGAGTAGATGGATGTTCGATGGTAAGATACACATTCTCCTTGACTTGAAGATTTCGGGGACGAAATCCTTTAAGTAGGGAGGAATGTAACACCCCGTAATTTTAAAATGGGATATAAGAGATAATTAAAGAATAATTAATTATTAAAAGAAGAATTAGATGAAACGGGTTACGCCATTGCGTTCGTCTTGGAATTCTGCTTGAGATAGAGTCTGAGTTTGCGTAAAACGGATACCGTATGAAGAAGATATGGACGAATGAAGTTAGGCAAAAAAACCAGAAATCGACCAGAATGCACTGGCGCACTTCACAAGTGCGCCAGTACAAAAATGCACTGGCACACCTTCCAAGTGCGCCCATACCAAACCAGCACAGAATTCTGGAGTGCTCTGTGATGATATGATTTCTTCTAAGTGGCTGGATGATGTGTATTTGAGCTGGGTGTTTCTGATGGACTCCTAGTTCATCTAAGGGCTCTAAATAATCATAGACATCTATATACACGTAGCTAAACCTAAACCCTAACATTGTAACCCTAAAACTATGGTCCGTCATGATGTTCGTCTACAAGCTAGCCTAGCCTCCTTCATCCTCTCCAAACTAGAAAATCAAATCCAAACTAGTAATCGATCAAGAAGAACATCAAATCAAATGTCTACATCAAAGGATAGCTTTTCAAATTCAGAAATCAGATCTCAAAAATCAAGATCCGTCCTTTTTCTATAAGTTCAGTTATTGTTCCGATTTAAACACCTAATAAGAAATCATGACTTTAATAACTGGGTCTAGAACTATGCCTACTTCTATTCGTGCCTATACTTTTGTGAATTCTGAATTTCTTATGCCTATTGGACTGTTGTGACTGACATAAAAAAACCTATCATGCCTATTGGACTGTTGTGACTGGCATAGAAAAACCTATCATGCCTATTGGACTGTTGAGACTAACATAGAAAAACCTATCATACCTATTGGACTGTTGAGACTGACATAGAAAAGCCTATCATGCTTATTGAACTGTTGTGACTGACATAGAAATCTATCATGCCTATTAGACTATTGTGACTTATATGATGAAACCTATCATGTTATACATCCTACGCCTTTGAGACTATTAGGACTGATGCATTTAAACCTATCATGTTGTATTAAATTTGTGGTTCTTTTATGTACATTGAATTACATGCTAAGTTATGTTCATACATGTTATATGTTAGATCCAAGCTAGTACCCATGTTTAAGATCTATATAAGTTCAAGTTTATACAATTAGACCTGTGCTAGTTCGCGTGTTAATTGGATCTAATTTAAATGCAAGATTACATTCATGTGCATGATTAAATTTATGTCGTTCTATCCCAAATTTATACTACGCATGTTGATCTATATTGTCTATGCCTGTTGAAATATTACATGTCCCTTTCTTTTCTATTTTGTTTATAAGTTAGGCTAATTTGCGAGCCTAACGTTCTATGTGAATTATGCGAACGAATAACGGGGAAGACGTTGGGGAAAAATATTTAACTACATGCTATTGGCATGGATTGGCTCATAATCGTGTAAATGATTAGTAGCATGAAATGGCAAAATTTGTATACCTAGAATTATGGACATAATTTAGAGGGTAAATGGGGCATGACTTGAACTGACAACACTAGTGGATAATTTACATATAAACATAAATTGTAAATATGTAAATTAATTAAAAGATGAATATGTCTAACCCGAGGTTATATTGAGTTATGGTGTAAGACTGCCCGGAACCGCCCGGCACATCCAGCAACCGTAACAGTATAGATCTAATGTGAGAGGTTAGCGCATTAATCCCAAAAACCCGAGGTTAGATTGAGTTGCAGTGTAAGACTGCCCGGAACTGCCTGGCACATCCAGCGACTGCAATAATATAGATCTAATGTGAGAGGTTGGTGCTTTAATGAATAAATTAAAGCTAAGAAATAGACAGACTAAGAATGGTAGGGTTAAGTTAATCAAAGCAACACTTAACTAATATAACATGATGTGTGACAGGGTTAAGTAACACAAGAGGGCAACACTTAACCAATGTATCATGACAAGTGGTAGGGTTAACTAACACAGAAGGGCAACACTTAACCAATGTAACATGACAAGTGGTAGGGTTAAGTAAAACAAGAGGGCAACACTTAACCAATGTAACATGACCAGTGGTAGGGTTAAGTTAACACTTAACCAATGAACGAGTGCGGTTAAGTTAATGGGAAACACTTAACCAATATAATATGTTGAATGAACATGGTTAACTAAATAGAAAACACTTAACCAATTACCACATGATGAATGAGAAGGGTTAAGTTAATAAGAAACGCTTAACCAACATGACATGGAGTGTGGATGGGTTAAGTTAACTTGAATGGATGGATAATACTTAGCCAATTTGGGGGGTATATGAATAGACCCTAGAAAATCCTAGTAACGGGGACCCATTTCAGCAGTAACCCACATAGATGTATCACGGTACCCTGAACTAGGCAGGGTGGGGCACGATTACAGGGCTAATTATAAGCGGTCAAAATAGCAGCAGAGGGTGCAGCAGTGTAGTTCTGACGGAGTATGGGCATGCACGTGCTTCGGAGTTGAAAAGCAGGCACTGGGCATCAGTAGTATACACTGTGCATCTAGAATTTGTGTCGGGTTGCTATCATAGGGATTGATACACCTTATGGTGGGACCAGCATAGGGTATCTACATGCAAGAGGGCCGACTGACACAGACACAAGGAAAAATTAATACAAGTAGGGAGTCGATCGATGGGGTAGTAAGGGTACATCTAACATCTTCATGGCAATTAGGCTGATTGAGGTAAGACCCTCATACTAGATGTACACCTGAAGGCCACAATTGCGGGGTTGGGATCACCTTATTTTATAACACAGGATACTAGTTGGGACACTAGTAGGGAACACGGATCCTTTTTCACAGGATACTATTTGGGACACTAGTACGGGATACGGATCATTCCATAAAAGACACTAGTTAGGATGCTAGTTGGGTGGTGCGGAGAAAATAGGAAATCAGAGAAAGAACCGAAACGCATTCATTGTATCTTACCTTGTCATACCTAACGATCATCATTTGTTGTCTTGTTATGCTTATTATCATGGTTATGTCTGGTATTCAGTTTATTCATGTCATGATCCTTTTACCTGTTTGCATGCTGAATAATCACTGGACTTACCAGACTTATGTCTGGCCCGTTTTCTTTCCCCTTCTTTTCTCCCCTCCCCCCCCCCCCCCAGTTCACAGGGAGGGAATATTACCACTTAGTTCAGTTTTCTTTCCAAGCTCGAAGATAGATGATGTATTGCTTTGGACTCTCTTTCTAGTGCTATGGCTGGCTCATGCTTTATTGGGGAATATCATTGTCATTCTATGCTACTTTATTTTGTTAAACAAGACAGATGCTTTGTTGTAATGGGTAAGGGTGTTTTGGTGTTGGAAAACAATCTTTGTACAAGTTGCTTTACCAAGCTGTTGTTTTATCAATAAAGTAAAGTTTTATTTATTTTCCGCTGTTTAAATTTTGTCTGTTTTGTAATTTATCTGTTCTATGCACTTATGACGACCCACTGAAGTTAATGCATTCCCTTTGTGAGTTACTTTAACGGAGGTGGGGTGTTACATGTTAGGTGGAAACTCTTTAACTACGGTTTATATATTTAATTAGTAGCTAGATTAATTTAAGTATAGTGATGAATTATTATTGGTTAATGATGATTGATATTTGTTGTGATGGATGATGGATGCGAAGTTTAGAACACGCTATTAAGCGTTAGTGTTATAACGCTTGTGCACAATTATGATTTGTTGAATCATGTTGACGATGGTTGTTATGGATGTTTAAATGGTTGTTAATGTTGTTTTGCACACACTATGACACAACAATTATGGTATCATATTGGTGATCGACAAATCTCCTTCATAATTAAAAGCAGTATCATTATTGAATTTGAAGGTTAATAATTGGAAAAGACCATATGTATGAATTCGTATATATTGTTAAAGTTCTTTAAATGAATAAATAAATACCGGAACATTCTAGGATGACAGAGAGGATAGTGTCTAGGCTTGAGTTTGTAAATTAAGTTTCCTGCTTTCCTTGGCTATCCCTAACTGATCTGACGAATGGGACGGTTAATTTGAAACTATTTGAATTTAGAAATGAATTGGAATTTGATTTATTAAGTAAAAATTTGGAAAGTCAATGTAAATTACTTTAAATGGTTTTAAATGGTTTACATAAGTATATAATGGTTTTCTAAGGTATTTTGAAATATTGAAGAATAATTTTTATTGCGATCAAAATAGAGTTTGCCATATAGCTGTAATTCGTGTACTTTAGATGCAAACTATAAACGCTTATAACTTTTCCAATCTAAATTGGATTTCCAAGAAACGAAAAACATTTGATTTATATTAACAAGAGATTTTAAATGAGTGAAAGAAGATTTTAATTTCGAGTTAGAATTTTCAAGTTATGTTTAAAACCATTTTGGAAATTGTAGTAACCCACATTTTTAGCTGTTGAACTATTTATTTATTTAATTATTAAATATCGATTTCTCGATATCGAGAACGTGAATTAAATAATATTGAATATTTAATTAATAATTATAATATAATAAAATATATTATAATGTCGAAATAATCAAAAATATTGGAAATACAAATATTCTGTGAATGGGGTCATCCCAAAGATTTAATTCAACTTAGAGTTGGATTATATTGACGAATATATTCAATCGACGACAGTTTGAACGTATAATTATAATGCAATTAAAATAGAGCTTGAAACGACGCGGCAGTTCGCTATTTTGCGATTCAGACTTCAACTGAATGTACAGGATTCGTTTTAAGCCGAATTTCTGTGAAACAAGAAACGTGTGGAGCTGGTGGAGTATATCTTTCTAGTGGAAGAGAAAAATGGGGATTTCGTCGTGTAGATTTTGATTTAATTCCAAATCAAATTTCAGAAAAATCGCTGTAGAATTCCTTTATAATTTGCAACGCTTTATATACGTTATAAAAGGATTTTTCAATGTAAATTGAACATCGATTCAATCTGGACTTGGAATATCGAATATATAATTACCCTGAAGCTGTATGATATTCTGGTGTGAATATATACGATAATATAAATTTATTTATATTTAATATAATTTTTATTTAAATATATTTATATATTTAAATGGGTCATCCAGAGCTTTAAAAATACGCTGTGTGAGCATACGAAGTCGGAATTCGACGAAACTAATTTTGTTGGATCCGCAATGTTAAATTATTGCTAGATGCCAGTTTCCGTGATTTTTAGAGTCACTGTGTGGCCGTACGGATTTTTAGAGTGAAAAACAGTCAATATTTTGACAGTTAAAAATACGCTGTGTGAGCAAACGGAGTCGGAATTCGACGAAACCAGTTTTGTTGGGTTCGTAATGTCGAACTGTAGCTGCATGTCCAGTTTTGTGATTTTTAGATACCGCATGTGATCGTACGAATTTTAGAAAGCAAAACGAATATTTAAAATGAATAAGACTAAATTATCTCACTAAATATCTTATAAAATATCTAACCTCTTATCTCTATAAGTACCCCCTTTCTATCTTAAGACCTAAAATTTATCTTCTGTAAATCAAAAATCATGGCCGCCAGAATTCTTTATCTTCATTCAATTTAATGGAGAGAAATACTTAACAAATTTGAGTGAGGTTGGATCCATCGGACTCCGGTGCTCAAGTGCTTTACTCCAGTAGCCTTCGTTTGGAGTACGACGCATTTCTGTGTGGTTTGAAATCGTCCAGGCGATGCTAGGGCTGAGCCTTGTCGGGGTTAGGGGTCGTTTTAGGCAAAGCAGATGATGGAGGAAGGTTTGTCAAGGGGAGCCGCACCTAGTGAGGGTGGTTGGGGGATTTCCGGTCGACTCTGGTGGAATCTGACATTTGCGTCGCTACTGGTAGAAGCAGTAGGTCGGTGTTGGGAACATCATCGAGTTCAAGGCTAAGGGGGTAGGCAGGTACGGATTTTGATGGCAAATGCAGTGCTGGGGGTTGCGGCATGAATTGATGGCCAGAGGAGGAGAACAGGTCGGTCAACGTGAGGGTCAAGGGTGGAGAATTAGTCGGGTTTTAAATATCTGGGAGGGCCGGTTTTGATTTGTGAAAAGGGGAAGATGGTTTAGCGGTTGGGTTTGTAATGGGGGGTATTGGGCTCTAGAAAAGGTAAGGCCCATGTCATAAGTAAATGTTTAGTTAATATAATTTAAACTATTAATGTAAACTTATAAAAGGTGCAATTATCTCATACAAAGTCCAATCGACGAACCGTCAGTTGCGTTGAGATCGTGGGGACGGGCACTATAACATGAAGCTGACTGGAAGTGAGTCCGAGCTCGCTACAATTTATTGTAAAATAAATTGTCCGTCTGAATCAAATCAAAGACAGTTAATCGTTTTAACGATAACAGTCCAAGGTGAGTAAAACTCACCAACTCTGAACAGTTCATAATTTCATGTTGTATTTTTAGAACTGTTAGAAATTGTCTGTTTGATTGTGTGTTGACTGTTGATTGAACTGCTAGTCAGTTAATGAAATATTATATATATAATATATATAAACAGTTAGATAGTTATATATATTGATTCTGTTTATCAGTATAATTCATATTGAACTGTAAGTGATGACAATCATGTTGTGTAACATCTGTGGATGCAGGGAAACAGGTTGGAGGAATCCGTCTGGATTCCTCAACAGTTATTTTATTGTTTTTCATATATTGTGATATGTGATGTGGTGTTAAATCTATGGTTGATTATATGTGTTTGGATGAGATTTGTCATCATGATTTGATATGTTGAATACCACAACATACGTGATGTTAAAAAGGAGATTTTCAAAGTGATATTGAAACCAGAATATTTATAAACTGGAATATTTATAAATAAGAGATATTTATAAATTTGAATATTTATAAATAAGGAATATTTATAAATTGAAATATTTATAAATAGGAGAAAATTTTAAAAAGGAAATAATTTCAAAACATTTTCTTTTGAATGGAAAGGCCTGTGTGGCGGGTTTGGGGATTTTCCCGATGCTCCCGTTACAAAGGAGGTTATGGCGAATTTTTCAGAGAATTTAAGGAGTTAGAATATTTCAAGAATAAATTTGAAAAGGAAATATTTGTAAACCATTTACAAATAGAATTGAAAATGAAACGTTATAAAAAGGAAATCATTTTTAAAGTGTAGAACCGTTATTTAAAAGTAAATCTTTTCAAATGAATAAAACGTTGTTAAAAAAGGAGAAATCGAATATAAACATTCGAAAGTTAGTAATCGAATATGGTATTCGAAAGTTAGTTAATCGAATATGGTATTCGAAGTTAGTTAATCGAATATAGACATTCGAAAGTTAGTAATCGAATATGGTATTCGAAGTTAGTTAATCGAATATGGTATTTGAAAGTTAGTTAATTGAATATGTTATTCGAAAGGGGTTAGTCAAGTCGAGTTAGTCAAATAGAGTTAACCAGTTAGAGTTAATCAGTTAGAGTTAACCAGTTAGAGTTAATCAGTTAGAGTTAACCAGTTGGAGTTAATTAGTTAGAGTTAATCGATTAGAGTTAAAACGAACTAGAGTTAATCAAATATAGTTATTTGAGATAGAGTTAGTCAAACATAGTATTCAGGGTAAGTTGCCATCTTGTACGACTGCTAGCGTAATTCGCAGGGCTGTAAATAGCCTACGGCGGTCGGATGTTTCCTGAGGGAGTCAGGCGTAACCATTGTGATCGCTGCGATCTAGAGTCAAGCGAATGGAGTTTAATCGAATATTAGTTATTCGATAGGAGTTAATCGAGTTGATCGAGTTGAGAAATAAGTTAAGTTAAATAAGTTGAGTTGATCGGGTGGTTCGACCAAGTTAGTCGAGCCTAGTTAATCGAATCAAATTGGTCGAACCAAGTAAGTCGAGTTAAGTTAGTCAAGTTAGTCGAGCCTAGTTAATCGAATCGAATTGGTCGAACCAAGTAAGTCGAGTTAGTCAAGTCAAGTTAAGTTAGTCGAGTTAAGTTCGTCGAGTTAAATAAATCGATGTTAGTTTCATCGAAAGGAGTTATCGATGTTAGTTTCATCGAAAGGAGTTATCGATGTTAGTTTCATCGAAAGGAGTTATCGATGTTAGTTTCATCGAAAGGAGTTATCGATGTTAGTTTCATCGAAAGGAGTTATCGATTATAGTTTAATCGAAGTGAGATTTTCAAATATGAGATATTTGAAAGGAAGAGTTATCGAATATTAGTTATTCGAAGAGAGATTATCGAATATCGTTTATTCGAGAAGAAGTTAATCGAATATAGGTTATTCGAAGAAGAGTTAATCAGATAGAGATTTCTCGAAGAGAGTTAATCGACAAATTCGATTATATCGAATTCGGGAAAGTACTTATACTTTCCAGTGTTTAAAATAGAATTTTATTTATATTTAAATAAATAAGTGTTAGGTTAATTTTTCACTAATAAGAATAGAAGTTATAATTAAAGTTAGATAATTCGAAAGGAGGAATTATAACGTTATCGTTATAACCAATGTTTTAAATATAGAAGTGGACTAGTAAAAATTGAATCCGAGAAAGGCGTAAAGAAGTTGTTAAAGATTAAAAGATAAACTTTGACCATTTTGAAGTTATAACGTTGTTCAGTTAAGGTCTGAGAGGTAATTATACCCCAACTTGAGTGACTTCCTTCTTAACTAAGAAATGGTAAGGTTTGATCGTAAAGAAGTTTTGGAAATGTTTTCCAAACGAGAATCAGAAATGTTTTCTGATAAAAGAAAATAGCAAATGTTGAATATAGGGAAACAAGAGATAAGTAAATAAATGAACTAAAGAGATTATGTTAAATGATGTTTGTTCGATATAATTTCCATTTGGAAATAATATCGTTGTTTGCACACTTGTTTTTCTTTGATAGTTAACTCACCGACTATTGAAGTTTTGACCACTTTAACGTTGTTAATATGGAGAGACCGGTTGGATTATTATCCATAGAACCACTCTGTATTGGCATAAGCGTTGCGAATCATATATGCTAAAGATAATTGAAGACGGAGTAAAATGCAAGGGCTATCCAGTTTACAGAATGGTGCCTTCGGTTTGTCCAGTCCCAGGACAACTTGTATGGACGAAGGTCTGACAGAGTATATCCAATGGATCGTGTAAGTTGATCTGTTCAAACGTATTCACGTTTGGTGGCGGAGGAATTCGTTTCTCTTAGTTGTATACCCGTGTTATTTTTCGATAAGTCAATTTGTGATTTGGTAGTATGACGATGCGACATTTCTAAGTGAATGAAGATGGATGTCTGACATAGTATTTCCAAACGGTCACGTACATTGATTACTTCAACTATACCAAGAGTGGAAGCGGAGAAGGAAACTTCTTTTAGCTGACACGTAATGTATGGTTGTAGACGTAAATTAGTGATTTCGATGGATTTGACAATGTAGCATTCGAAGTGAATCTGATGTGATGATAAAGCGTAGCTTCTAGCCTCATCAACCGGTAAATGACAGAAATCGGGCAGGCAGCATGGCTAAGTCGGTCGCACCGAAGTAGGGTGTATAATCACCTATCTAGTGAATATTCATTTGTTTCTTAAAATCTATCAATGTTGTCCCATATATATACGGGAACGGTTGCTGATCCCAACCGTTGGTGATGTACATTCGATACACTCAAGCGAAATGAGTGGTCGGTCATGTGTGGCTGAGTTGCAAGATGTTCTTGTTGAACTCCAGTGTATCGTTCCTAGAGTACACTGATCGGAAGGTGGTTCCATACCTTGTCATAGTTGGAAATCCAATCATCCAATACGTGCTTGCGATTTTGATTGTATACTATATATGTAGTAACGTGAGATGAAAGTGTTTCTGCTAGATTGATATTTATTTGTACTTAGACATTATTATAATATCAGAAGGATATTGCTTTGAAAAGTTATTTGGATTCTCATAAGGGAAAAACCCGTTCCGTTATGCGGCGTGGTCTTGTGAGATATCCTTTATTTAATCAAGTATTAAATTGTTTTACTCATACCAGTCCCATGACTGACCCGGAGTTTATTTTGTTGCTTTCCCTAAACTCTTGGGTGCCTAAATTTGTACGGGCAGTCAAGTAGTCGGGATTTACAGATATACTGGAAGAGCTTGGAGCAGGAGGCTTCAGGATCATATAGCTATAGTTATTTCCGCTGTGTTGTAAGTGATGTACTCTGATAAGTGCTATTGTATACATAACTGTTATATTTCAAAGTTATGTTATCTATTATATGTTATTCGTTCCGCTGTGAGTTCGTGTCACTCTGATGTTGTGTTCTTCTTCTTCTTTTGTTCTAAGTTTCTATCTTATCTATTCTCACCTTCTAATTTCTTTCATTAATTACCGGGATTTTTCGATGTTTTGGTTATCGACATCGAGCTTACGTCGATAACCAAAGTCGCCGAAAATCCGGGTTACTACAGTTGGTATCAGAGCTTAAGTTAAGAATTACTTGGCTCTGTGGCGTGACTCGGTAGAGATAGGGTTATTAATACCCTAGATTGAGTTTGAGTGTATATATACGAGTGCGTATTTGTATTTGATATAAAAATGGTTTTATACTGTGGAGATTCATTGGGTGGGTTGTTTATGAGTTCTGGTCAATCAGTTTGATCCACTGTATCGGTAGGAGTAAATAAACACTTGAATACGATGGACCGACACAGTATGGATATGTGATATATTATCATATATAGGGTATATTTGTTGCTATTATAATCGAGTAAGATTATAAATTAAATGGTTAAGTATATAACCAATCAGAATCATATAAGTAAAGTATATGAAATAAGATGAATTAAATATGAATTTAAATCAGATTTGGAATTAAAATAAGGAAATTTTAAGTTCCTGGGAGATTTTGAAATGTTTTCAAAATGGAAGTATTTAGTAATGGTTTTGAAAATGATATAGTATTGAAATCACGTGGGTCGCTGGAAAATAATTCCGATGATGACTGCGCAGTATCATCGGTGTTATTTTCGAGTTCTAAGTGACGGATTACTACCAAGGATTTAGTTTTTAAAATTGTTTTTGTGAAAACAAGGTGTTCAAGAAATTCAAAGGTTTGAATTGGTATTATGATTTCAAATTTGATTTGAAAGAAACCCAGGGATTTAAGTTTTGGAATTAAAATTTAACGTATGAAGTTAAATAGACTGAGATGACAAATGTGAATAAGAGAATTAGAATTAAACTTGAACTAAGTTAAATAAAATTGAATTGGATTAAAGATAATCTAGAATGGAACCAAATGGATGAGTCAATAATTTGGAATTTGATATTGGGGTTCGAATGAAAATTCGATTTGGATTTGAGGATATGAACTGATTGGAATTTGATTGAGATAACACTGGTATATGCTGAGTTGATAGCATATGGAAGTGATAGAGTTGATGTGCCCGACAAAAAGGTACCAGTTTATATTATATATGAGTTTGGATTTTATGAGCCGAATTGGCAAGCCGCTTGGCTGTTTGATTTTCTTTTGGGTTGGAGATGGCCCAGAGAGGCGAGTTGGAGTTTGAGATATCGACCAGTACAAAGGAGGTGCTGGCGAAAAAATTTCAAAAGTTAAGGTGTTAGAAAATTTTCAGAATTTTTGAAAATTTAGTTAGTCGGAATAAATTAATATTTTAGTCGATATTAATTGGTTCAGTTGAAACCGGAGACAAGAGGTAAACAGATAAATTTTTACCCAGAAGATAGGGTCATCCCTTAGCTTAGCAATTTCGAGGACGAAATTTTATTAAGGGGGGAAGATTGTAGTAACCCGCATTTTTAGCTGTTGAACAATTTATTTATTTAATTATTAAATATCGATTTATCGATATCGAGAACGTGAATTAAATAATATTGAATATTTAATTAATAATTATAATATAATAAAATATATTATAATGTTGAAATAATCAAAAATATTGGAAATACAAATATTCTTTGAATGGGGTCATCCCAAAGATGTAATTCAACTTAGAGTTGGATTATATTGACGAATATATTCAATCGACGACAGTTTGAACGTATAATTATAATATAATTAAAATAGAGCTTGAAACGACGTGGCAGTTCACTATATGGCGATTCAGACTTCAACTGAATGTACAGGATTCGTTTTAAGCCGGATTTCTGTGAAACAAGAAACGTGTGGAGCTGGTGGAGTATATCTTTCTAGTGGAAGAGAAAAATGGGGATTTCGTCGTGTAGATTTTGATTTAAGTCCAAATCAAATTTCAGAAAAATCGCTGTAGAATTCCTTTATAATTTGCAACGCTTTATATACGTTATAAAAGGATTTTTCAATGTAAATTGAACATCGATTCAATCTGGACTTGGAATATCGAATATATAATTACCCTGAAGCTGTATGATATTCTGGTGTGAATATATACGATAATATAAATTTATTTATATTTAATATAATTTTTATTTAAATATATTTATATATTTAAATGGGTCATCCAGAGCTTTAAAAATACGCTGTGTGAGCATACGAAGTCGGAATTCGACGAAACTAATTTTGTTGGATCCGCAATGTTAAATTATTGCTAGATGCCAGTTTCCGTGATTTTTAGAGTCACTGTGTGGCCGTACGGATTTTTAGAGTGAAAAAAAGTCAATATTTTGACAGTTAAAAATACGCTGTGTGAGCAAACGGAGTCGGAATTCGACGAAACCAGTTTTGTTGGGTTCGTAATGTCGAACTGTAGCTGCATGTCCAGTTTTGTGATTTTTAGATACCGCATGTGATCGTACGAATTTTAGAAAGCAAAACGAATATTTAAAATGAATAAGACTAAATTATCTCACTAAATATCTTACAAAATATCTAACCTCTTATCTCTATAAGTACCCCCTTTCTATCTTAAGACCTAAAATTTATCTTCTGTAAATCAAAAATCGTGGCTGCCACAATTCTTTATCTTCATTCAATTTAATGGAGAGAAATACTTAACAAATTTGAGTGAGGTTGGATCCATCGGACTCCGGTGCACAAGTGCTTTACTCCAGTAGCCTTCGTTTGGAGTACGACGCATTTCTGTGTGGTTTGAAATCGTCCAGGCGATGCTAGGGCTGAGCCTTGTCGGGGTTAGGGGTCGTTTTAGGCAAAGCAGATGATGGAGGAAGGTTTGTCAAGGGGAGCCGCACCTAGTGAGGGTGGTTGGGGGATTTTCGGTCGACTCTGGTGGAATCTGACATTTGCGTCGCTACTGGTAGAAGCAGCAGGTCGGAGTTGGGAACATCATCAAGTTCAAGGCTAAGGGGGTAGGCTGGTACGGATTTTGATGGCAAATGCAGTGCTGGTGGTTGCGGCATGAATTGATGGCCAGAGGAGGAGAACAGGTCGGTCAACGTGAGGGTCAACGGTGGAGAATTAGTCGGGTTTTAAATATCTGGGAGGGCCGGTTTTGATTTGTGAAAAGGGGAAGATGGTTTAGCGGTTGGGTTTGTAATGGGGGGTATTGGGCTCTAGAAAAGGTAAGGCCCATGTCATAAGTAAATGTTTAGTTAATATAATTTAAACTAATAATGTAAACTTATAAAAGGTGCAATTATCTCATACAAAGTCCAATCGACGAACCGTCAGTTGCGTTGAGATCGTGGGGACGGGCACTACAACATGAAGCTGACTGGAAGTGAGTCCGAGCTCGATACAATTTATTGTAAAATAAATTGTCCGTCTGAATCAAATCAAAGACAGTTAATCGTTTTAACGATAACAGTCCAACGTGAGTAAAACTCACCAACTCTGAACAGTTCATAATTTCATGTTGTATTTTTAGAACTGTTAGAAATTGTCTGTTTGATTGTGTGTTGACTGTTGATTGAACTGCTAGTCAGTTAATGAAATATTATATATATATATATAATATATATAAACAGTTAGATAGTTATATATATTGATTCTGTTTATCAGAATAATTCATATTGAACTGAAAGTGATGACAATCATGTTGTGTAACATCTGTGGATGCAGGGAAACAGGTTGGAGGAATCCGTCTGGATTCCACAACAGTTATTTTATTGTTTTTCATATATTGTGATATGTGATGTGGTGTTAAATCTGTGGTTGATTATATGTGTTTGGATGAGATTTGTCATCATGATTTGATATGTTGAATACCACAACATACGTGATGTTAAAAAGGAGATTTTCAAAGTGATATTGAAACCAGAATATTTATAAACTGGAATATTTATAAATAAGAGATATTTATAAATTTGAATATTTATAAATAAGGAATATTTATAAATTGAAATATTTATCAATAGGAGAAAATTTTAAAAAGGAAATAATTTCAAAACATTTTCTTTTGAATGGAAAGGCCTGTATGGCGGGTTTGGGGATTTTCCCGATGCTCCCGTTACAAAGGAGGTTATGGCGAATTTTTCAGAGAATTTAAGGAGTTAGAATATTTCAAGAATAAATTTGAAAAGGAAATATTTGTAAACCATTTACAAATAGAATTGAAAAGGAAACGTTATAAAAAGGAAATCATTTTTAAAGTGTAGAACCGTTATTTAAAAGTAAATCTTTTCAAATGAATAAAACGTTGTTAAAAAAGGAGAAATCGAATATAGACATTCGAAAGTTAGTAATCGAATATGGTATTCGAAAGTTAGTTAATCGAATATGGTATTCGAAGTTAGTTAATCGAATATAGACATTCGAAAGTTAGTAATCGAATATGGTATTCGAAGTTAGTTAATCGAATATGGTATTCGAAAGTTAGTTAATTGAATATGTTATTCGAAAGGGGTTAGTCAAGTCGAGTTAGTCAAATAGAGTTAACCAGTTAGAGTTAATCAGTTAGAGTTAACCAGTTAGAGTTAATCAGTTAGAGTTAACCAGTTGGAGTTAATTAGTTAGAGTTAATCGATTAGAGTTAAAACGAACTAGAGTTAATCAAATATAGTTATTTGAGATAGAGTTAGTCAAACATAGTATTCAGGGTAAGTTGCCATCTTGTACGACTGCTAGCGTAATTCGCAGGGCTGTAAATAGCCTACGGCGGTCGGATGTTTCCTGAGGGAGTCAGGCGTAACCATTGTGATCGCTGCGATCTAGAGTCAAGCGAATGGAGTTTAATCGAATATTAGTTATTCGATAGGAGTTAATCGAGTTGTTCGAGTTGAGAAATAAGTTAAGTTAAATAAGTTGAGTTGATCGGGTGGTTCGACCAAGTTAGTCGAGCCTAGTTAATCGAATCAAATTGGTCGAACCAAGTAAGTCGAGTTAAGTTAGTCAAGTTAGTCGTGCCTAGTTAATCGAATCGAATTGGTCGAACCAAGTAAGTCGAGTTAGTCGAGTCAAGTTAAGTTAGTCGAGTTAAGTTCGTCAAGTTAAATAAATCGATGTTAGTTTCATCGAAAGGAGTTATCGATGTTAGTTTCATCGAAAGGAGTTATCGATGTTAGTTTCATCGAAAGGAGTTATCGATGTTAGTTTCATCGAAAGGAGTTATCGATGTTAGTTTCATCGAAAGGAGTTATCGATTATAGTTTAATCGAAGTGAGATTTTCAAATATGAGATATTTGAAAGGAAGAGTTATCGAATATTAGTTATTCGAAGAGAGATTATCGAATATCGTTTATTCGAGAAGAAGTTAATCGAATATAGGTTATTCGAAGAAGAGTTAATCAGATAGAGATTTCTCGAAGAGAGTTAATCGACAAATTCGATTATATCGAATTCGGGAAAGTACTTGTACTTTCCAGTGTTTAAAATAGAATTTTATTTATATTTAAATAAATAAGTGTTAGGTTAATTTTTCACTAATAAGAATAGAAGTTATAATTAAAGTTAGATAATTCGAAAGGAGGAATTATAACGTTATCGTTATAACCAATTTTTTAAATATAGAAGTGGACTAGTAAAAATTGAATCCGAGAAAGGCATAAAGAAGTTATTAAAGATTAAAAGATAAACTTTGACCATTTTGAAGTTATAACGTTGTTCAGTTAAGGTCTGAGAGGTAATTATACCCCAACTTGAGTGACTTCCTTCTTAACTAAGAAATGGTAAGGTTTGATCGTAAAGAAGTTTTGGAAATGTTTTCCAAACGAGAATCAGAAATGTTTTCTGATAAAAGAAAATAGCAAATGTTGAATATAGGGAAACAAGAGATAAGTAAATAAATGAACTAAAGAGATTATGTTAAATGATGTTTGTTCGATATAATTTCCATTTGGAAATAATATCGTTGTTTGCACACTTGTTTTTCTTTGATAGTTAACTCACCGACTATTGAAGTTTTGACCACTTTAACGTTGTTAATATGGAGAGACCGGTTGGATTATTATCCATAGAACCACTCTGTATTGGCATAAGCGTTGCGAATCATATATGCTAAAGATAATTGAAGACGGAGTAAAATGCAAGGGCTATCCTGTTTACAGAATGGTGCCTTCGGTTTGTCCAGTCCCAGGACAACTTGTATGGACGAAGGTCTGACAGAGTATATCCAATGGATCGTGTAAGTTGATCTGTTCAAACGTATTCACGTTTGGTGGCGGAGGAATTCGTTTCTCTTAGCTGTATACCCGTGTTATTTTTCGATAAGTCAATTTGTGATTTGGCGGTATGACGATGCGACATTTCTAAGTGAATGAAGATGGATGTCTGACATAGTATTTCCAAACGGTCACGTACATTGATTTCTTCAACTATACCAAGAGTGGAAGCGGAGAAGGAAACTTCTTTTAGCTGACACGTAATGTATGGTTGTAGACGTAAATTAGTGATTTCGATGGATTTGACAATGTAGCATTCGAAGTGAATCTGATGTGATGATAAAGCGTAGCTTCTAGCCTCATCAACCGGTAAATGACAGAAATCGGGCAGGCAGCATGGCTAAGTCGGTCGCACCGAAATAGGGTGTATAATCACCTATCTAGTGAATATTCATTTGTTTCTTAAAATCTATCAATGTTGTCCCATATATATACGGGAACGGTTGCTGATCCCAACCGTTGGTGATGTACATTCGATACACTCAAGCGAAATGAGTGGTCGGTCATGTGTGGCTGAGTTGCAAGATGTTCTTGTTGAACTCCAGTGTATCGTTCCTAAAGTACACTGATCGGAAGGTGGTTCCATACCTTGTCATAGTTGGAAATCCAATCATCCAATACGTGCTTGCGATTTTGATTGTATACTATATATGTAGTAACGTGAGATGCAAGCGTTTCTGCTAGATTGATATTTATTTGTACTTAGACATTATTATAATATCAGAAGGATATTGCTTTGAAAAGTTATTTGGATTCTCATAAGGGAAAAACCCGTTCCATTATGCGGCGTGGTCTTGTGAGATATCCTTTATTTAATCAAGTATTAAATTGTTTTACTCATACCAGTCCCATGACTGACCCGGAGTTTATTTTGTTGTTTTCCCTAAACTCTTGGGTGCCTAAATTTGTACGGGCAGTCAAGTAGTCGGGATTTACAGATATACTGGAAGAGCTTGGAGCAGGAGGCTTCAGGATCATATAGCTATAGTTATTTCCGCTGTGTTGTAAGTGCTGTACTCTGATAAGTGCTATTGTATACATAACTGTTATATTTCAAAGTTATGTTATCTATTATATGTTATTCGTTCCGCTGTGAGGTTCGTGTCACTCTGATGTTGTGTTCTTCTTCTTCTTCTGTTCTAAGTTTCTATCTTATCTATTCTCACCCTCTAATTTCTTTCATTAATTACCGGGATTTTTCGATGTTTTGGTTATCGACATCGAGCTTACGTCGATAACCAAAGTCGCCGAAAATCCGGGTTACTACAGAAAAGGTCGTTATAAGAGAAGTTATCGACCATAACCATAAACAGCCATTTTTAATGTTTCTAAAAATATGGAAAAAATTGTAAAATCATTATAAATTATGTAAAAAATATTTTGAATTGTAAATTTTAAGTTCTCACTAAGAAAAGCAATATTTTGATCGAAGTAATTAAGGTAATTGTTTTGTGACACTTTTGAAAACACTATTGTAACGCTTTCTTCGAAAATAATCTATTTTGAAGTTTTTAACCCACAAGCTATTTTCCAAACAACAAGTAATCATTTTTATATGATTTGTGGAATGTTTTCAAAGGTTCAAAAGTATTGGAAATATTTTATATGGAATTGAAATTGATATTAATATGGGTTTTCAATTTAAATAATTGGATATGGTTAGAGATAAATCTTCTGATGTTTGATATTAATCCGGTAGATGATGATTCTTACTATTTGAGGAATTTAAAAGGTAGTTCACCATTATTCCGCTTATAGTGTGAGTTGGATATCGAGATTAATATTAAGTATAAGTTGATAGTATTTCTATCCAGATCTAATGTCAAAGAGTTGAATAAAACTTTTAATTAAGATAAGAGTTTCCTAAGTTGACTGGGATAAGTTGGATAGAAATAATCTTCGGATTTTTGATATGAAATTATGTGGTGTAAATGTATACTATTTGAGGAATTTGGAAGATATTATTATATCGTTATTCCACTTATAGTATTCGTTGATTATGAGAATTGATATCGAATATAAGTAGATACAATTTCTGTGTAACTTATGTTCGATATCAATTGATTTGGGTTTTGTCGTGAATCATATCTTCAATAATATCATTCTTGAAACCCAATGAGATTGAGTTATGGAAATTCATATTGTAATTTGAGGATTTAATCAGATCTTCGATTTAAGGAAATTAAAAGTGAGGAATTGGAAAGAAAGTATAATCTTTTAGTTAAGATTAAAGAATGGAATGTTGGAAAATCAATTTAATTGGAAACTAGGGTTGAAATGTGGGGTAAGGGTTTTCAAAGGAAACTGGAATTTTGATAACGTGTTATCAAACGGAAAATTAATTAAGGCTTCGGGGCTAGATTATCTTGTATTTAAGGGATGTGTTTTAAAGGAGAAGGGTTAAATATGGATTTTGTTAAAGATAATTTGAGAATAGATTTAAAAAAGTTTAATTTAACGAAATCCAAAATGGAAGGAGATTTGGTAGAAAGCATGTGTGTTCCGTGATTGTTTTTTTAATTGCTCTTATTATTTGGAAAGATCGGGATCGGCATTATGTCTGAAAACCATTCCAAGTAATAATACGACGTTGTGGAGCAATTGAAGACATTGGAGGCGGCATTGAAGACCGGGACCCTTCGTGTCGTAAGGGCGGCTTGCTGAATGTCTCGAAAGGCTGGCTCCCATTCGCAGATGGATTTTATATATCAGCTAAGTGGCATGAAGCCCGAACGTATGTAAAGGAATTCCGGATTATTGTTTCTTTCAGACCTAGAACGGACATGTATGGATTGTGTATCTGACATTGTAATTGACTGCGTAGCACTGATCTTTATTAATATATATCTGCTTGGTGGCGGAGAATTTATTCTCTTGCTTAACACCCTTCTCTAAGACGTATGAGCTTAGAGGTTATATATTCAGTGATGCGTAGTGAATGGACAATGTGGCATACTTAGGTTATGTGATGAGCCATATGGATGATCAAAGAATGGCTTATTTAAGCATAGCTTTGTGTATATCGTGACCTCGACGAACCTCACACCCCGGATTGATGGTAAACTGGTGGTCAGATTTTTATGTTCGTTTTGTATGTTTGGTGCACCGGGATGTGATGATGAAAGGGTACTGCGAAGTCCCCAGTCTGGGATGCTATTTGTTGGGTACTCTGATTCATGTATGGTGGGTTAGTATAACGGTGTCCGAGTCTGGACGTTATCCGCAAGTACTGGGATGATGCGCGCAAGAAAGTTTGTGAGCCCACGAGTGATCTTTCGTACCAGGAACCATCATGTTCGAGACCCAATCTCCACTACGAGCCCGTACGGTTTTGATTATATAGCCTGCTGGTTACCGGCAGGATTGTCAGTATAATGCAATGCGGCATTATGCTGGCTAGAATTAATACATTTATTTGCGAAAAGTTTTTTCACACTATATATAGTAGTAAAAGAAGATTTTCACATATGAAGGCATTTTTGGTTATCATAAGGCAAAATTCGCCCATTTGGTGTGTGCTTGCATTGTGTGATGTGGGACGAGCTTATGATAGCTTCATTTTTTTTTTAAAGTCTGTGGATTTCTATGCACTGGTATTCACTTGAAGTAAACCCGTTCTGCATTGGCGGCGTGGTCCGGTGAATTACCTAACTTTAAAATAAACCCTAAAGACAACTGTTTTGACTTCTCACACCAGTCTCATGACTGACCTGGAGTTTATTGTTCCCACACCTAAACTCTGGGTGCCCATAATTTTTACACGGGAAGCCCAGTAGTTTGGTTCACATATTTAGCCTTGGAGTTGGTTGAAGTAGGATTCTGGTTCAACTGGAGCTATTATGTTTGGAGCATTCGCATTCTTCCACTAAGTTTAGTATCTTTTCCGCTGTGTAACCAATGTACTCTGATGTACCGCTTGTAACTCTGATGTAATATTATTTTAATGATAATGGAAAAGTTGTTTTTATTTTGTGCAAATGTTTAAGTGCCCCTAACAATCCGTCTTTGTGAACGGTTTAAGTCGGTTTAATTAATGGCGAAAACCGAGCAAAAAGTCGGGTCGTTACATAGTGGTATCAGAGCTTTGGTTTATACAAAGCAATGGGGTACGATACAAATGAACAAATGGATGGACTCATCAGAGTTATATATCTCATTAAAGATAGGGTTAGTAATGCCCTAGAATGATATTTTGGAGTATTATATTTGATAGAGGTATTTGAAAATATGAAATGAGTTTTGAAAAGTTTTAATTTAAGAAACAAACATATTTTGGAAAGATATAGTTAATTATAACCTGGATACTTAATCAAATGATTAAGGTTAAGTTTACATTTTGTGATTATAATTACACATAAAATACTTCTTATGGCATGGTAATTAAGCCCCTTCCACTGATCAGGAAAATGATCCGAGTACAAATGCCTTTTGGATTTAATTTCACTATTGGGGATTTCGAAATATCGATAAACCTGGGTCAAATTTGTTAAGGTAACTAATTAATATGGTTAGAAATTAAAAATTAGAATTTGAGTATTATATTCGATGTTGAGGATGGACTATCAAGTATAAGAAGATTTTGAATATACGCCTAGCTAACGTATATACGTAGTCTTGAGTATACTAGATTTATATAGAATCACACTCAAGTCACTTGAAGATAATTCTGTTGATGATTGCAGCATCATCAGTATGTATTTTCGAGTTTCGAAAGTGGGATGACTATATGATTCCGATTAAAACATCAATATATACTTAAATCCATTTAGATAAGTGTTTGAAATTGTTTGGTAAATTGATATGAATTTAAATAGAAAAGTGAAAATTTGATTGGGTTGTAAGAATTATACCAGGTAAACTTGTTAGTAAGGGATAAGCCAGTAAATTAAGTGCAGCGTAAGCTGGATTTTTCAACAAAATTTCCTTATAAGAACAAAGATGGAGTTTGGTTTATCAGGTACTGAATAGTGGATGACCCTAAAACAAGAAAGGAAAGCTCATAATCGAAAAGAAAAGGAAGAAAGCCTTGGATTGGAGAAACTCAAAGGTATCTATTTTTATAGATGTAGTCAAGAAGGACATTTTGTTGTTTTATGCTCAGAAAGAATACAAAAGAAAACCATTCGAGAAGACATATTTGGTTTCAAATGCAAGAAGAAAGGACATTTTATACGTAAGTGTCCTAAAACAAAGAAGAAACCCATGAACCTAACAAAAGAAAAGAAGTGTTATCGATGCATAAAAGTAGGGCTTGTAGTCCAGGATTGTCAGTTAAAGAAGGGAGAAAGACCAGCTAAAGCACACCCACCCGTCGTCATAAGTGAAGAAGAAGGAATGCAAGAATTATGTAATCAGAGCAAGCTCTTTGACCCCTAGGGAATTATCTCTAAAATGTTGGATGCGTGAATAAATGTATGTATATGATGTTAATTATATATAAAAAAAAATAAATCTTTTTAATATATTCTATCATATATCCAAATAGATCCTACTCTAATGAAAAAGTTATTGAATTTAATTAAGGATATAGATAGGAAGATTGGAATTATTGACAATTTTGGACAAGTCGATAAGTTCTAAAGTATATTATGGCAACTAAAGGAACTGTTTAAGTAAGCATAAATACCTTGTGAATTAAGTTTCACAATTTGATTAAAGGATTTTGGCAAGCGGGAATAGTAAGAAGAAATTACCTAAACTGAAACGTTTAGACAAGCTGAGTACGGAGATGGTCAAGTTTTTCATGTAACGAATAATAGTAAATTTTGAAAACTGAAAAGGAACAAGTTTCATAACCTTTTCATTTGTAAGATAATATCTAAGAGCATAATTTATAAGTCTAAATGTTTTTTGAAAGAAGTAAATGGTTGAGTGTAAGTAATTGGCCCAGTAAACGATGAATCGAATATAATAGGTAACCGGAGGTTATCGTAGGAAGACATGTAGATATGGTTATCCGTTAATACATGTGAGAAAATGGAGCTTTGGTATAAAGAATTTAAATCTTGAATTTGTCTAATAAGTAGTTAAAATTCCCTTTACTTTTCGAGGACGAAAGGTTTTGGGGGGGTGAATGTAACGATCCATAATTTTTAACCAAATTAAAATTGGAATTTTTATTACTTAATTTGAATTTAAATTTGAATTTGACATAAATTGTAACACCCCACTCCCGCTATGGTCACTCGCTAAGGGAATGCCATAACATCGGTGGAGTATTTTAAGTGAATATAGAACAGAAAAATTACAGCAAGACAGATATAAGTAATACTTGAAAATTTAAAACATCATTTCATTGCAGCGGAAAGTAAAACATGTTTGGTTACATCACAAAACCATAATAAGAGTCAAGTACAAAATATCCATCCTGATAAATAAAAATACATAATCCCAATACATCAACTGATAGCCATAAAAGAAAAGGGTAAGCTGAGCTCTACATCTAGGGTCCAAGCTCCAAGAGAGTAATAAAAGCAGCCTGATCAAAGCCCACTCGTGCTGGGCCCACTCTGAGAACCTGAGGGTTGGGAAAAAGATAAAAACAACGGGGTCAGACATAAGTCTGAGCAAGTCCTATAACTTTAACAATACAATCATTAAAGTAATTAGGGTATGATATAACTTGGTACGGTGTGACTGGGGATAAATGACTACACTCAGTAGCCAAACAGACTTAGAATGAACTAAGATAACGATAAAGACGCATTTACCCACCCAAGGATAATTACTACACTGCACCACACCAGTCATTCCTACTTAAAGGTTGATCCCACTAAGTGTACTTAGTAATTTAGTAGTTTCGTGTACCCCTATCTGACTACATAGGTGTACCCACTACTCCCCAAGCGATCGGCTCCCTAACGTAGATACCCGTGCTGGCCCCACAATGGGGTGTATCATCCCCCAAGGTGGCAACCTGATCGGTGCACGGCTTATACCTACACGATGCAACAACGTCTTATCTACCAGCCCGGGTCCACACACGCATATGAAACCCGTTGGTCCTGCGTTGCCACCGCTAACCCGTTTTGGCCTCTTATAGTCAAGCCCAATATGCGTGTCCCGTCCTCGACTTGAGTCGAGCCCACTAAGATACATTTGGGATATTGGTTGAGATGGGCCCCCACAAGCTACCCACCTAAGCTTGTCATTTCTAGTGTATACCACTTAACCCTTTAATCATGTTTTAATTACATGTTCCACTTTGGTTAAGTATTCTAATCGTATTTTCTATTGCCACCCAAGGCAACCACTAGATTTCCACATGCCACCCAAGGCACCCACATAACCCCTCATGTCCCTCTACATGCTAATATGGTTAAGTGTTTCTTAATTAATTAATTAAGATCATGACCTCATAAAGACCTCTCACATTAGACCACCTTTTATGACTGCTGGATATGCCGGTTGGGTCCGGGCAGACTTCCATCATAAAAAGGGTCTAACCTCGTGTCTTTACTTTAATCACGTATTTAATTTATGACTAAGACCTCTCACATTGGGCCAATCATTTGTAGCTGCTGGATTTGCCGGTCGGTTCCGGGCAGACTTCCGCTACAAAAGGGTCCAACCTCGTGTCTTAGTTGATTAATTACACCTAATTAATCACCCCCATAATTTGTATTAATTATCCCTAATTAATTACACATTTTTAAGAATATGGGTAGACCTAACTCAATAGGTAAATTCCCAATTCCATAGTATGGGTAGACCTAACTTAATAGGTAAATTCCCAACTCCATAATATGGGTAAACTAACTTAATAGGAAAATTCCCAATTATGTCCATTCATTTTATGTTATGCTTAAGCATACCAACTTTACACATTTCTATTAACATGCATATTAACCCCATCGTTTCCCACGTAATTCGTTCTCATGACATGACATATAAATGGGAAGATTCATCATAAATGTGATGGGTTCAACTTAGCACAACATTGGCATTTACATGGGTTTAAAAGGTGTCAACTTGCATCATAACATTAAACCCAACTAGCATAAATCATTAACCCAAACTTGCATGAATCACATATGTCATAAAGAGGGTAACTTGCATATGTATGTATGTCATACAAAAAGGTGAACTTGCATATGTATGTATGACATACAAAAAAAAGGGTAAACTTGCATATGAACTTGCATATAAACTTGCATATGAACTTGCATAACATGTCATACATAGAGGCAAACTTGCATATGTTATGCATATCATAAAAAGAGACAAACTTGCATATGAACTTGCATATAAACCCACATATGAACTTGCATAACATGTCATACATAGAGGCAAACTTGCATATGTTATGCATATCATAAAAAGAGACAAACTTGCATATGAACTTGCATATAAACTTGCATATGAACTTGCATAACATGTCATACATAGAGGCAAACTTGCATAACTAACAAATATCATAAACTTGCAAACTAACATCATGAACATATAGCATATGACAACCACAACTTGCATAGATCCACATTTACAACCATAGCCTCATAATATCCTATCCTAATTAGTTTAGCAATTGCTTGCTAAAGGCGTAGGAACTCACAAATAACTAATTAGCACTCCAATGAGGAAGATTAAGTTGCTAGAGTGGATTAGAACTTGATTAGAGTTGATTTGAGATGCTAACTTCCTCTCAACTTTGGTGGAGGCTCCTTCTAGTTTTAATTTGACGGCATGAGGCCCTTGAATCTATTTTTAGTATGAATTAGGGTAGTCTTAGGGTGTATTTATAGATTAGGCAAGCGTTTTAGGCCATTAGATTAACCCTAAATTAGATTAGGACCATCAGATCTCGGAAGCTTCCAGAAAACAGCCCCAAAACACAGCCAAACCCTAAAATGGTGCACCAGGCCAAACTGGCCGAGCACCCCCTGTCGACACCCAAGTCGACAGGGCTGTCGACTTGGTCCTAGCCAAGTCGACTGCCCAGTCGACAGGGCTGTCGACTTGGGTAGCTAGGCGGGAATTTTCCCGCCTGCGCCCAATGGCCCCAATTTCGAAATTTGAACCTGAATTTTAAATCTGTTTTGAACTTTGAATTTTCTGTAAACTTCATTGGGCCATAACTGGGCCATACGGACTCCGATTTACAAAATTTCGGACTCTATTTCGCGTATATTTCCGAGACGAACGCAATGACGCAGCCCGTTTACCCCAATTCTCAGATCTGAGATTATTTATTCTGCAATTAGTGAATTTTAGCATTAACTGAAATTCGGGGTGTTACATTCTCCCCTCCTTAAAGGATTTCGTCCCCGAAATCTCTAAGCTAAGGAGAATGCATATCCTACCATCCAAACAACCATCTACTCAATCCATCAAACATGGGCATCCATTGTCCTTAAAACAATTTCTAATGATGTATGAGCATATGCAAAAAGTGTGTGTATATGTTCCCTATCTAATGTATGAACATATGCAAACCATGATAGTGCCATGCATCCATTATGTATGCGAGAGAACCCTATCGACACATACAATATCTACATGAGTGCACAATCATTCACCAAAATGCATCATCCATATGATAACACAATCATTATACATCCATAAATATAGCTACCTACACACAATTATATGCAATATGCAATATGAAGTGACTGAGCCGATCTAGTGTCTAGAGTGTGTGTATATGCATCCACGAGCAACCACTAGCAAACACTTGCATCCACATGCATCCATCAATCATAACATGTCTCAAACACATGTTTCAACCATAGGTTTACCCTATCTAAAGGTCAAAAGTACTAACGAGAGGACATACTAAAGATAAGATAAGTACTAGACAAACGATGAAGGAGAAGTTAAAAGACATACCCTCAAAAAGGAATGGGTACAATGAACGCATCTTCGCTTCCGTCTCCCAAGTAGCGTTGCTCTCATCTTCTCCCCATTGTACTTTGACTAGTTGAACCTCTCGATTCCTCAATTTCCTAGTCTCTGACCCAAGGATGCGAGTAGGAGCTCGTCGAATAGTCGCATCACGCTCTACTTCCACTTCTCTAAGCAAGCTCGGCTCTACCACCTCTGCGGTCTCATGTAGGCACTTCCTCAAATGTGACACATGGAATACATCATGTACACCACTAAGTCTGTCGGGCAACTCCACTCTATAGGCCATCTGTCCAATCCTTTCCTTAATAGGAAACGGTCCAACAAACCTTGGTGCTAACTTCCCAACAGATCCAAAGCGAACCACATTCCGTAACGGAGACACTTTGACAAAGACCATGTCCCCAACATCAAACTCAAGATCCGTCCTCCTCTTGTCCGCATAAGATTTCTGTCTGTCTTGCGCCGCTTTCATCCTTCTTCTAATCAAATCAATCTTTTCCGAAGTCTCTCTAACCATATCGGGCCCAAGCAAGATCTTATCCGTAGATTCCCACCAATATGTAGGTGATCGACAAGGCCTTCCATAAAGAGCTTCGAAAGGAGCCATGCCAATACTAGACTGAAAGCTGTTATTATATGCGAACTCCACCAATGGAAGATGCTCTTCCCATGTACCTCCAAAATCCAAGATACATAGCCTCAAAAGGTCTTCTAAAATACGATTCACCCTCTCAGTCTGGCCGTCCGTCTGAGGATGATATGCGGTGCTCAAACACAACTGAGTCCCTACCGCCTCTTGCAAACTCTTCCAAAACTCGCTAGTGAAGATAGGATCTCGATCGCTCACAATACTGGAAGGTACACCATGCAATCTAACAATCTCTCGAATGTAAACTGAAGCTAGCCATGGAGCAGTCCTCTTACTCTTCACGGGTATGAAATGGGCGCTCTTAGTAAGTCTGTCTACCACAACCCAAATTCCCGTATTACCCTTCCTCGATCTTGGTAATCCATCGACAAAATCCATTGAGACACTATCCCACTTCCATAGCGGAACTTCCAATGGGTGAAGCAACCCTCCGGGTTTCTTTTGCTCCGCTTTCACTTGTTGGCACACCAAGCATCTAGCGACATACTCGGCCACGTCTTTCTTCATACCGGCCCAAAAGAAAACTCGCTTCATGTCTTGGTACATCTTGTCCCCACCGGGATGAATGGTCATCTTTGAACGATGTGCATCATCCAAAATAGCCTTCCTAAAACCTTCGTCTTGCGGTACACAAAGTCTATCGTCTCTACGCAACCACCTCTTATCATCTAGGGTGTACCTACTCAAATGGTTGGACGACTCCCCCCTTATGAGCTTCTCTACTAACTCAACCAACTGTGGGTCGTCTCGCTGTGCCTCGCCAATCCGTCCCAAAAGAGTAGGTCTAACTTCCAAGGAAGCTAGAAAACCGGGTACAAAGTCAACGGAAGGTCTAAAATCAAACATCGAGATGAATTCCAAGCTTTGCCATTCCACGAATAATGGACTCAAGGTCAACCTTTTTCTGCTTAAGGCGTCTGCCACCGCGTTACCCTTGCCAGGGGTATATGCTATATCAAAATCATAGGACGCTAAGAATTCCATCCACCTTTGCTGCCTCAAATTCAAATCCTTCTGAGAGAATAAGTACTTCAAAGATTTGTGGTCTGTGAACAATTCGAACCTCTCGCCAAGAAGATAATGGCGCCATGACTTAAGCGCAAAAACAATAGCGGCCAACTCTAGATCATGGGTAGGGTAATTTTTCTCATGCACTCTCAACTGCCTTCCACCATAGGCTATTACCCTTCCCTCTTGCATTAAGACTACGCCTAGTCCTGTTCCACAAGCATCGGTGTAAACAACAAATGGCTTACTCCCATCTGGCAGCACTAAAACTGGAGCGGTGGTTAAAGCTCTCTTTAACCGTCGGAACGCATCCTCACAATCTACGTCCCATGTGAAAACAAGATTCTTCTTCGTCAAGCGGGTTAATGGAGTTGATATCTTCGCGAAGTCTTTGATAAACTTCCTATAGTAGCCCGCCAACCCTAAGAAACTTCTTACTTCGGTAGCATTCTTCGGAACCTTCCAATCTTGGATGGACACTACCTTCGCGGGATCCACAGCTATCCCTTCCTTAGAGACCACGTGCCCTAAGAATCGCACTTCCTTCCTCCAAAAGTGACATTTAGAGAATTTAGCCTTAAGGGTATGCACTCGAAGAGTCTCCAACACTTCCCTAAGATGTAGGGCATGCCCACTCTTGGAAAAGACCAAGATGTCATCCACAAAGACCACCACGAACTTATTAAGGTACTCCCTGAACACCCTACTCATCAGATCAACAAAGTATGCGGGGGCGTTCGTCAAACCAAATGGCATCACAAGCCACTCATAAAAACCATCCGGAGTCCTAAAGGCAGTCTTCTCTATACTATCCTCAGCCACTCTCGACTGATGAAACCCCGTGGCTAAGTCCAACTGCGAAAACACTGAGGCGCCAACCAACTGATCAAAGAGATCATCAATCCTCGGCAATGGGTGTCTATTCTTCTTTGTCAGTTTATTGAGTTCTCTATAGTCTACACAAAGTCTGAGGGACCCATCCGCCTTCGTGGCAAAAACTACTGGAGCACCCCACTCCGATATACTTCATCTTATGAACCCCTTCTCAAGCAACTCACCCACTTGCTTATGGAGTTCCCTCCTCTCCCGAGGAGCCATGTGGCGCACTGGCAAAGATATTGGTTTAGCATTGTCTACCAGATAAATTCGGAAGTCTATCTCCCGCTTCGGAGGTAAGCCCTTCACCTCCTCAAACACATCCGAGTACTCCCGGACCACTCTAACAGATCGCAAACTTTCGACCGAAGCGTCAAGCGATTCAAGATAACTTAGCATAACAGATTCCATGGGATTACAAGAGATCTCGAGAGTGTTACCCAAGCGGGTCATAAGCCTAACAACTCTCCTTTCACAATCAAGAACGGCACCATTACTGGATAACCAGTCCATGCCCAAAATCAACCCATAGCCCGTGAAGCCCAACACAAAAGCATCACATCTAAACTCAACGCTAAGTATGGAAATCTTCAAACCCAAACACATCATGGACAAATAAGTGGAGCCCCCAATTGGGTTTGAAACAACCAAGGGATCATCTACTAAACTGGTGTCTAAGTGCAGTGACTCAACTAATGATGATGAGATAAACGAATGCGATGCGCCAGAATCGAATAAAGTACGGACAGGATGATCAAACAGAAAGACTAGACTTTCAACGGAAATAATTCTACCTCTCTCCTGAATCGGTGGAACTGCGAGAGCCTGAACTTGCCCCCTTGCCTGACCCGGTGCCATAAGAGCTTGCACCTGCCCTCCTGAGGTAGATCCCGTCCTCTGCCCCTTCTTAGGGCAGTCCTTCACTAGATGCCCTGCTTCGCCACAGTTGAAGCAGCCAGTCTTCTTCTTCTTGCGACAATCTTTGCTTAGGTGGCCTGGTGTCCCGCAATTGAAGCACTTCTTCTTTCCCTTGCCACCGTTGCCTTTCCCACCCTTGTTTTGTTGTTGCTGTTGAGGTTTCTTCTGATCTCCTTTCTTCTCGGGTGCCTTATTAGCATTGGGACCCTTCTCTTCCTCATGCATAAGTGCCATGTCTACTAGCTTCTCAAAAGTGGCCCCCATAGGGATGTGAGTCATAGCCAATCCATGCATCGGTTCATTCAAGCCTTTAACGAACCTCAAAGCTTTCTTCTCCGGAGTATTCACCATGTCCATGCCAAACCTTGCCAATTGATTAAATTTATTGACATATTCCTTCACTGATAAGTTTCCTTGCTTTAGAGTCAAGAACCTTTCCATGTACAGATTTTCTTTCGCTCTTGAAAGAAACTTAGTCCCAAACCTTTGCCTGAAATCCGCCCAAGAGTCAACAAGGCGTTCTCCATTAGTGACCTCCCACCAGAACGAGGCCTCTCCCTTCATTAACCAAGCAGCTAACTTAACTTTCTTTCCTTCTTCCATCTCAAAGATGTCTATCAACTCTTCCGTCTCCTTAAGCCAATCCCTAGCTTCCACGAAAGTTTCAGATCCTTGAAAAGATTTCCCGCCCATAGCCTTAAATTCCTTGCAAGTCTTAGCAAAAGTATCCGTGCGAGGAGGAGGAGGAGGAAGATCGGGTGCAAATGGTGGTGGTGGAGGAACATTAGCTGGCCCCGCAGCGGCGGCCCTAGCCTCCATCAATCTCCTATACCATACTGGTATCGTCACCCCCAGAATGTTAAGATCTTCAGCCATGCTGAAACGAAAAAGAAAGATTCAAAACGGAGAATTGGAGAATTCGAAAGATAAAGATATGGCAATTGGGGATTATGCTTTTCTTTCAAAAACTATTCTCTTAAAAGACATGTTTTTGAAAATACTTTTTCCAAAAATGTTTTTAGAAAAATAGTTTTTCTAAAAATTTTATCTGTTCTGGTAACCTTCAGCTCTGATACCACGTGTAACACCCCACTCCCGCTATGGTCACTCGCTAAGGGAATGCCATAACATCGGTGGAGTATTTTAAGCGAATATAGAACAGAAAAATTATAGCAAGACAGATATAAGTAATACTTGAAAATTTAAAACATCATTTCATTGCAGCGGAAAGTAAAACATGTTTGGTTACATCACAAAACCATAATAAGAGTCAAGTACAAAATATCCATCCTGATAAATAAAAATACATAATCCCAATACATGAACTGATAGCCATAAAAGAAAAGGGTAAGCTGAGCTCTACATCTAGGGTCCAAGCTCCAAGAGAGTAATAAAAGCAGCCTGATCAAAGCCCACTCGTGCTGGGCCCACTCTGAGAACCTGAGGGTTGGGAAAAAGATAAAAACAACGGGGTCAGACATAAGTCTGAGCGAGTCCTATAACTTTAACAATACAATCATTAAAGTAATTAGGGTATGATATAACTTGGTACTGTGTGACTGGGGATAAATGACTACACTCAGTAGCCAATCAGACTTAGAATGAACTAAGATAACGATAAAGACGCATTTACCCACCCAAGGATAATTACTACACTGCACCACACCAGTCATTCCTACTTAAAGGTTGATCCCACTAAGTGTACTTAGTAATTTAGTAGTTTCGTGTACCCCTATCTGACTACATAGGTGTACCCACTACTCCCCAAGCGATCGGCTCCCTAACGTAGATACCCGTCCTGGCCCCACAATGGGGTGTATCATCCCCCAAGGTGGCAACCTGATCGGTGCACGGCTTATACCTACACGATGCAACAACGTCTTATCTACCAGCCCGGGTCCACACACGCATATGAAACCCGTTGGTCCTGCGTTGCCACCGCTAACCCGTTTTGGCCTCTTATAGTCAAGCCCAATATGCGTGTCCCGTCCTCGACTTGAGTCGAGCCCACTAAGATACGTTTGGGATATTGGTTGAGATGGGCCCCCACAAGCTACCCACCTAAGCTTGTCATTTCTAGTCTATACCACTTAACCCTTTAATCGTTTTTTAATTACATGTTCCACTTCGGTTAAGTATTCTAATCGTATTTTCTATTGCCACCCAAGGCAACCACTAGATTTCCACATGCCACCCAAGGCACCCACTTAACCCCTCATGTCCCTCTACATGCTAATATGGTTAAGTGTTTCTTAACTAATTAATTAAGATCATGACCTCATAAAGACCTCTCATATTAGACCACCTTTTATGACTGCTGGATATGCCGGTTGGGTCCGGGCAGACTTCCGTCATAAAAAGTGTCTAACCTCGTGTCTTTACTTTAATCACGTATTTAATTTATGACTAAGACCTCTCACATTGGGCCAATCATTTGTAGCTGCTGGATTTGCCGGTCGGTTCCGGCAGACTTCCGCTACAAAAGGGTCCAACCTCGTGTCTTAGTTGATTAATTACACCTAATTAATCACCCCCATAATTTGTATTAATTATCCCTAATTAATTACACATTTTTAAGAATATGGGTAGACCTAACTCAATAGATAAATTCCCAATTCCATAGTATGGGTTGACCTAACTTAATAGGTAAATTCCCAACTCCATAATATGGGTAGACCTAACTTAATAGGTAAATTCCCAATTATGTCCATTCATTTTATGTTATGCTTAAGCATACCAACTTTACACATTTCTATTAACATGCATATTAACCCCATCGTTTCCCACGTAATTCGTTCTCATGACATGACATATAAATGGGAAGATTCATCATAAATGTGATGGGTTCAACTTAGCACAACATTGGCATTTACATAGGTTTAAAAGGTGTCAACTTGCATCATAACATTAAACCCAACTAGCAGAAATCATTAACCCAAACTTGCATGAATCACATATGTCATAAAGAGGGTAACTTGCATATGTATGTATGTCATACAAAAAGGTGAACTTGCATATGTATGTTTGACATACAAAAAAAAAGGGTAAACTTGCAAACGAACTTGCATATAAACTTGCATATGAACTTGCATAACATGTCATACATAGAGGCAAACTTGCATATGTTATGCATATCATAAAAAGAGACAAACTTGCATATGAACTTGCATATAAACCCACATATGAACTTGCATAACATGTCATACATAGAGGCAAACTTGCATATGTTATGCATATCATAAAAAGAGACAAACTTGCATATGAATTTGCATATAAACTTGCATATGAACTTGCATAACATGTCATACATAGTGGCAAACTTGCATAACTAACAAATAGCATAAACTTGCAAACTAACATCATGAACATATAGCATATGACAACCACAACTTGCATAGATCCACATTTACAACCATAGCCTCATAATATCCTATCCTAATTAGTTTAGCAATTGCTTGCTAAAGGCATAGGAACTCACAAATAACTAATTAGCACTCCAATGAGGAAGATTAAGTTGCTAGAGTGGATTAGAACTTGATTAGAGTTGATTTGAGATGCTAACTTCCTCTCAACTTTGGTGGAGGCTCCTTCTAGTTTTAATTTGACGGCATGAGGCCCTTGAATCTATTTTTAGTATGAATTAGGGTAGTCTTAGGGTGTATTTATAGATTAGGCAAGTGTTTTAGGCCATTAGATTAACCCTAAATTAGATTATGACCATCAGATCTCGGAAGCTTCCAGAAAACAGCCCCAAAACACAGCCAAACCCTAAAATGGTGCACCAGGCCAAACTGGCCGAGCACCCCCTGTCGACACCCAAGTCGACAGGGCTGTCGACTTGGTCCTAGCCAAGTCGACTGCCCAGTCGACAGGGCTGTCGACTTGGGTAGCTAGGCGGGAATTTTCCCGCCTGCGCCCAATGGCCCCAATTTCGAAATTTGAACCTGAATTTTAAATCTGTTTTGAACTTTGAATTTTCTGTAAACTTCATTGGGCCATAACTGGGCCATACGGACTCCAATTTACAAAATTTCGGACTCTATTTCGCGTATTTTTCCGAGACGAATGCAATGACGCAGCCCGTTTCCCCCAATTCTCACATCTGAGATTATTTATTCTGCAATTAGTGAATTTTAGCATTAACTGAAATTCGGGGTGTTACATAAATATATATGGTTAATAGAATTTAATAATTTTGATAAGTTATATGATAGATTTTACTTGAATTATAAATGAGAATGATTATTAATGAGTTTGGATTTATTGGTGCTATTTGTCGTTCGATCGCATTTGTCAAACCATAACCCGAATTAATAGCGTTAGAATTAAGTGTTGCCTTTAGTTTTCATAACATTTAAAAGAAAGTGCTACCAAAAGTTCTTTTTTCTTCTTAAGACAAGTGTTAAGACACATGTCTTTATGCATGCTCCCTTCCATGCATGATTGCCACTTGCCCCCTTATGTGTCTTTAACTCCTTACTCCTCCTTTCCTATATAAGGAGGCTCTTTCTCCATTTTTTACCATTCCATTTCCATTTCCTCCTTTCCACCTTCTACTTAAAGTTTATGGCAATGGTTTCCATGGAATAAGTCTTCCTCTTTTCCATCACCACCTTGCCAAAGTTCATCATTCTTCTCCTCCTCTTATAATATAAAGAGAGATTAGTGTATATTATATGATATATATTTTGGTGAAGAAGACGTTGCGTTGAAATACTGTCTGACGGTTCGCTTAACTAGGCTCGCCTACCGTGAAGATTTGGAAAGTTGTTAGGTGGGAACTCTTTAACCACAGTTTATATATTAAATTAGTAGCTAGATTAATTTAAGTATAGTGATGAATTATTATTGGTAAATGATGATTGATATTTGTTGTGATGGATGATGGATGCGAAGTTTAGAACACACTATTAAGCGTTAGTGTTATAACGCTTGTGCACAATTATGATTTGTTGAATCATGTTGATGATGGTTGCTATGGATGTTTAAATGGTTGTTAATGTTGTTTTGCACACACTATGATACAACAATCATGGTATCACATTGGTGATCGACAAATCTCCTTCATAATTAAAAGAAGTATCATTATTGAAATTGAAGGTTAATAATTGGAAAAGACCATATGTATGAATTCATATATATTGTTAAAGTTCTTTAAATGAATAAATAAATACCGGAACATTCTAGGATGACAGAGAGGATAGTGTCTAGGCTTGGGTTTGGAAATTAAGTTTCCTGCTCTCCCTGACTATCCCTAACTGATCCGACGAATGGGACGGTTAATTTGAAATTATTTGAATTTAGAAATGAATTGGAATTTGATTTATTAAGTAAAAATTTGGAAAGTCAATGTAAATTACTTTAAATGGTTTTAAATGGTTTACATAAATATATAATGGTTTTATAAGGTATTTTGAAATATTGAAGAATAATTTTTATTGCGATCAAAATAGAGCTTGCCATACAGCGGCAATTCGTGTACTTTAGATGCAAACTTTAAACGCTTATAACTTTTGCAATCTAAATCGGATTTCCAAGAAATGAAAAACATATGATTTATATTAATAAGAGCTTTTAAATGAGTGAAAGCAGATTTTAAATTCGAATTAGAATTTTCAAGTTATGTTTAAAACCATTTTGGAAAAATTCGCTATAAGAGAAGTTATCGACTATAACCATAAACAGCCATTTTTAGTGTTTCTAAAAATATGGAAAAATTGTAAAATCATTATAAATTATGTAAAAAATGTTTTGAATTGTAAAGTTTAAGTTCTCACTAAGAAAAGCGATATTTTGATCAAAGTAATTAAGATAACTGTTTTGTGATGCTTTTGAAAACACCATTGTAACGCTTTCTTCGAAAACAATCTATTTTGAAGTTTTTAACCCGCAAGTAATCATTTTTATATTATTTGTGGAATGTTTTCAAAGGTTCAAAAGTATTGGAAATATTTTATATGGAATTGAAACTGATATTAATATGGGTTTTCAATTTTAAATAATTAGATATGGTTGGAGATAAATCTTCAGATGTTTGATATTAATTCGGTAGATGATGATTCTTACTATTTGAGGAATTTAAAAGGTAGTTCACCATTATTCCGCTTATAGTGTGAGTTGGATATCGAGATTAATATTAAGTATAAGTTGATAGTATTTCTATCCAGATCTAATGTCAAAGAGTTGAATAAAACTTTTAATTAAGATACGAGTTTCCTAAGTTGACTGGGATAAGTTGGATAGAAATAATCTTCGGATATTTGATATGAAATTATGTGGTGTAAATGTATACTATTTGACGAATTTCGAAGATATTATTATATCGTTATCCCACTTATAGTATTCGTTGATTATGAGAATTGATATCGAATATAAGTAGATACAATTTCTATGTAACTTATGTTCGATATCAATTGATTTGGGTTTTGTCATGAATCATAACTTCAATAATATCATTCTTGAAATCCAATGAGATTGAGTTATGGAAATTCATACCATAATTTGAGGATTTAATCAGATCTTTGATTTAAGGAAATTAAAAGTGAGGAATTGGAAAGAAAGTATAATCTTTTAGTTAAGATTAAAGAATGGAATGTTGGAAAATCAATTTAATTGGAAACTAGGGTTGAAATGTGGGGTAAGGGTTTTCAAAGGAAACTTGATTTTTGATAACGAGTTATCAAACGGAAAATTAATTAAGGCTTTGGGGCTAGATTATCTTGTATTTAAGGGATGTGTTTTAAAGGAGTAGGGTTAAATATGGATTTTGTTAACGATAATTTGAGAATAGATTTAAAAACGTTTAATTTAAGGAAATCCAAAATGGAAGGAGATTTGGTAAAAAGCCTGTGTGTTCTGTGATTGTGTTTTTAATTGCGCTTATTATTTGGAACGACCAGAATCAGAATTATGTCTGAAAACCATTCCAAGTAATAATACAACATTGTGGAGCAATTGAAGACATTGGAGGCGACATTGAAGACCGGGACCCTTCGTGTCGTAAGGGCGGCTTACTGAATGTCTCGAATGGCTGGCTCCCATTGGCAAGAAACCCGAACGTATGATCAATGATCTTTATTAATATATATTGATAGAAATTACTGCGTAAGGGCGGCTTACTGCGTAGCAATGATCTTTATTAATATATATCTTCTTAGTGGCGGAGAATTTATTCTCTTGCTTAACACCCTTATCTAAGACGTATAAGCTTAGAGGATATATATTGATAGAAATTAGTGATGCATAGTGAATGGACAATGTGGCATACTTAAGTTATGTGATGAGCTATGGATGATCAAAGCATGGCTTATTTAAGCGTAGCTTTGTGTATATTGTGACCACGACGAACCTCACACCTCGGATTGATGGTAAACTGGTGGTCAGATTTTTATGTTCGTTTCGTATGTTCGGTGCACCGGGATGTGATGATGAAAGGGTACTGCGAAGTCCCCAGTCTGGGATGCTATTTGTTGGGTACTCTGATTCATGATGGTGGGTTAGTATAATGGAGTCCGAGTCTGGACGTTATCTGCGAGTACTGGGATGATGCGCGCAAGAAAGTTTGTGAGCCCACGAATGATCTTTCGTACCAAGAACCATCATGTTTGAAACCCAATCTCCACTACGAGCCCGTATGGTTTTGATTGTATAGCCTGCTGGTAACCGGCAGGATTGTCAGTATAATGGGATGGGGCATTAGGGTGGCTAGGATTAATACATTTATTTGCGAATAGGTTTTTCACACTATATATAGTAGTAAAAGAGGATTTTCACGTATGAAGGCATTTTTTGTTATCATAAGGCAAAAATCGCCCATTTGGTTTGCGCTTGCATTGTATGATGTGGGACGAGCTTATGATAGCTTCATTTTTTTAAAAAAGTCATTGCAGATTTCTATGCACTGGTATTCATATGGAGTAAACCCGTTCTGCATTGGCGGCGTGGTCCGGTGAATTACCTAACTTTAAAATAAACCCTAAAGACAACTGTTTTGAGTTCTTACACCAGTCCCATGACTGACCTGAAGTTTATTGTTCCCACACCTAAACTCTGGGTGCCCATAATTTTTACACGGGCAGCCTTATAGTTTGGTTCGCAAATTTAGCCTTAGAGTTAGCTGGAGAAGGATTCTGGTTTAACTGGAGCTATTATGTTTGGAGCATTCACATTCTTCCGCTGAGTTTAGTATCTTTTCCGCTGTGTAACCGATGTACTTTGATGTACCTCTTGTAAATCTGATGTTATATTATTTTAATGATGATGGAAAAGTTTTTTTTTGTGCAAATGTGTAAGTGCCCCTAACAATCCGTCTTTGTGAACGGTTTAAGTTGGTTTAATTACTGGCGAATACCAAGCAAAAAGTCAGGTCTTTACAGCATCAGATTTATCCTATTTTTTCCTCTACTTCTTATCCGAAGGCGGATCCTATGGAAGGTCAAAGGATTGGGATGCGAGCTGTGTAGTTATCGACTTAGCAGACAACTTTATAATTAACCCTGATTTGGGATCAACTGCAGAGATAGGTGGCACAATTAGAGGCTCTTGCTCCTCTATTTTTAAGGCCAGTTGTTCGTCCTTCTTGGCCTTCAAGTCGGCCAAAGTCAGGTTGTCTTCATCCTTTGTATCTCCCATGATGGTGACCTCCTCTTCTTTGTCTCCATGACCACCGTCGGTATCCTATAAAGCTTCGATGATTTCATCATCCTTGGGAACATCGGTGCTTGATACCACAATGTCCTTTTCGGCTGTTGTGCCCTCGGTTTGCCTAGGGACCTCATGATCTTTAGCACTAGGGGGTACACTGACTTTCTCAACCTTTGCTTGTCTTCATGCATCCTTCTCTGATGGCTTTACACCTATATTATGAGAAGTAACTGTTATTAGTTTGGGAGATAATGTGGTCTTCTCAATTGTTTGCTCCACAACTCAACGACAAGTAACAATAGCTTTGAAAAATGGTGGAGAGAATATGGAGATACCTTCGGCTGACTCCTTTCCCGTAGCTGTAATATAAACCCAACTGTTGGAGGAACTGGGACCTCGGAGATCAAGGGATCGTCTGGATTATACTCCTCAACCTCAAAAGTCTTGGGCTCCGGTGTTGAGCTTGAACCCTCGTCAATTTTGTTCTTACCCTTGAGCTCAAGCATTCTTTCTCCATGGCCTCCTGTATTTGACGCCTACCCTCTGCTAAAGCCTTAGACTTTCCACATATGAGAAAAGTCTGCATGAGTTGATCCTTATCGATTTCTTCGACCTTCAAGCATCGCTTCTCGCTCTCAACAATCAGCTCCTATACGTTAACAAAGGTGGCGGGATAATTACTGATCCAAGCAATATCTCGAGTCCGAATGACTTGAGCAAAAAAGTCCACTAGCAGTTCATCGAATTCCTTTATCTTCTTCTTAGCCGCAGCAAGTTTAGCAGTAGCAGTGGAGGCGGACTCGAGAGCTACATTAGCATTGCCTTCGGCAAGGGCTGCTCTCTCCTCAGCGTGAGCAAGTTTGTCTTTTAAACTTTACATTTCTCTCTCCCAAGCGACCTTTTCTGCGGCAACGCGATCTTGTGATGTTTTTAGCTCAGTATTAACAGATTTGAGATCCTCTATCTCCTTCTTTAGAGCCACTCGCTCTTGGTTGTTGGAATCAAGTTCAAGATGGAAGTGTTTCTTTGCGCTTTCTAACCCAGTTTTGTAATTTTCAGCATTCCGCTGAGCTAGAGCGAGCTGAACTTGTACATCATCAAATTCTTTCTCTGCCTTGCTCCTGGATTTCGCATTGTGATCAATTTTCACCCTTGCCTTGGCAGCATCTATTCTAGATGATGGATAACGTCTAAAAGATTCTTGGTGTGCTTTTTCATCGCCGTATATAGTTTGGCTACAAGACCGACTTGGCCCACAACTTCAACATCCCAGTCCTCAGGAACTAGTTCAAGAACTGGAACAAACATCATCCTTTCAAAGTAGATGTCGGGGAACTGATTTCACAAATGCTCTAGTTTAGCCTTATTTTCAGAAGTAAGGAAACCTTCATGTACAGTGGCAGTGTCCAAGTGGTGTTGACCAGATGGGACAAGAGCTTCCTTATCTTTTTTTGAACTTTTGCTTGGACCCTTGTATTTGTCTTTGGATTCATGATGCTTCTTCGAAGATTTACTCTAAGACGATATACTCTTCGGGGGAGTCAGATCTTTAGGATGCTGCTTGCCTCTCGCCTGTGGCACTTGACGACTATGGTATTTCCCAGGGTCTTGCTTCGAAGTAGAGCGAGACCGTGTAGAGTGAGGCTGATAAGAATTACGGTGTCGTTGGTTATCACTTCCCCAATTTTCACTGTGGTCATGTTTAGATACTGGGTTGAGTCTGGGAGTACAACCACGAAGTTCACGATGAGAATACGAGAAGCGACGATACATTTTTACTGTAAAGAATAACAAATAAGTATGAGAGTTGTTAGTACAAATAGTACATGAGTGTTTTGACAAGTGGTGCATGTGATTTGTGTATCCCGTGTAATCCCCCCTAATGGACCAGGGCCCAGAGCTAGGCTCATATGTACAATATCTTTCTCTTTGGTGGGAGTGGTTTCTTCTTCAGAGATAGGGAAGAATGGTTCCCCTCCAAAGTCTTCAGGTGTGTAGATGTTATCTGGCAGGGGGATCTTGCCTAACTCCCCAAATATATGTTCCTCTGTTAATGCATCATGAGTGGTAGTCTCTACTAGTGGTGGAGTCCTTGGGGGGAGACTGCCCCTTGGAAACTGAAACCCTCTTTGGCTTGTCAGCTCGGATTTCATCCCCTTTGTATACATTCAAATCCTCATCATCCTGATCAATCTTAGGTGAAGGACTCTTACGATACTTGGTCGTCTTCGTGGCTTCTATGGTCACTTCTCCCTCGGCCGGGGAATGCTACTAGATTCCCCAACTATTTGAGTAGGAGGCATGTACTTGTAGGGCTTGCCACCTGGACTAATCCTGAATCTTACGTCCAGAAGGTGGTCTTTGTAAAGGTTCTCGTCGGCTATACATTTCTTAATTTTATAGAGTTCCGACTTGCTTTGTAAAAGGTGAGACAACCGGTCCTCGTACACCGAGCCTTCTGTCTTTTGTAAATTATGAGTTGTACAAAGAAAGAGAAATATTAGCACTTCAATTATACAATTGGAGCATGCAATGAAGAATTCGGAACCTACTTGATTGTAGCCACTTCCTAGCACACTCGGCTTGGTGTTTTATGCAAAACCAGTCAGACTTATCATCTCCTAAATTGTTGTGTCCGTCCGACAATACCTTCCTAGAGGGGATCGATTCAAAGAAAATGAAGTTCGGAGTCCCCGTGGAGCGATGCTTGAAATAGTAGTAGAAGTTCAAATCTTTGAATGTAAGCTCGGTCTCTAAAATCTCTGCACATGCAATATACAATGTGTACAAAGCTGCATAAGCATTGGGATGGAGCTGCATAGGAGCAATGCGTAGTCGTCTTAGAAGATCGACGGCAATTGGAGGAAACAGAAGAACAGAGCCTACCAAGCACATGACTCTACTGATAGCCATGTACCCCTCCGGAGTGGAATGAGGTCTATCTCCATCCTCTGGAGTTTTCATGTCGATCCGGGGGATCCTATGTCATAAGCATAGTTTCGTTAACTTTATATCATCCAAGTTGGAAGTTATGGAGTCACTCAGTTTCTCTTTCTCTACTTCTTTAGCACTCGTCAAGAGCTCGATCATCTTCCTCAAGTGATGTGCTCTCAGAAGATGATGATTCTGTGTCAAGATCTATTTCATAATCGGAGTTAGAGTTACTTCAATCTGGATCTGACGGGAGTACATCGGGATTGTAATAGTTCGACGACTCTGGATCTGCACTTTTCTCTGATATTCTTGTTGAACGTCTATCAGACATGGCTGTTTTGTTGATAAACAAAAGCGGAAGAGATTAGAAGGCAGTCACCGTGAATCCTGTGTATGTGCAAGTGATGGTGTGTGCAAGTGTGTACGGTGCCGAAAAGAAAAATACAAAGGCAAACAGATAAGCATGAAATTAGTCGTTGTATGTCGCCTAGTTTAGTGGTCGTCCAATTCAGAAGGTTCATCTTAAAGGCTCTATCCTAACTGTTCGTTGATGTGTTAGAGTTGCATTGAATTTAGGTCAGAAGGCAAGTCGGTTTGTTGGTTATGATGATCTATTAGACTTTAATACACAACTCCTGGCAGAGGAATTGGCTCATGGAGAGAAGCTCGACTCGTGATCGGGATGCGGCTCGTGGTTGAGCAACATCATGAGCATGACGTTGGCTCGCTCTGGATGGCTCATGGAAGAACGACCAGGTCGTGGAAGGGACCTGTCTCGAGGCCAAAGCTGCGAAACTCATCGACTCGTGGATGAACGGCTCGTTGACCACCTTCACGACCTGCCTTACTGTCCTTACCCACAAACCGTACCCCTTTTTTCATCCATAAACCAATACTTTGCTTTCATCCATAACTCGCCTCACTTCCTCCAACTCAACATCGTCATGAATCGCATCATCACGCCATTCACAAATCGACCTGCTGGAACTCGTCTTCCTCCTTGTCAACTCTTTCTCCTACCTATAAACCCACGCCCTCCATCCAAATTGAACCCAATGCATCACCTCCACTTTCAGGCCTCAACACTGCAAACTCCGTCGTCATCATTGCTGCTGGTTAGCGATGGCCTAAAGAATCCACGGCCAATCCTTTGGAATTAAAGAAAAATGAAGGAGAAAATAAATCGCAGTCGAGATCGCTTTGATTACCTCTTTAGAACGAATTAAGGGGGCATTGCTGATTTTGGGGGAAAGGATGAGTTAGGGTTTCGAGCTGAAGGAATAAAGCTGCGGTGGCAAGAGTGAAAAGGTAGAAAGAAAAAAGGAGAAAGGGAGGGGGCTGGCTTATACAGCTTACACAAGGCTTTTGGTCTCCCCTATTTTGTCTTATGGGATCGACCAGGCCCAGTAGACCATGAACGCACCAATGAGCCCACCGATTGCTCGCGCAACGGCATGATCTACTGCCTGTTCGTGATACACACCCAAGGGGCACGAACCGTGGCATAGCCTAGCAACCCAGACTTTGACACGACTACTGGATTGGAAAGCTAGAGGTTCTTACTATAGAAGAAAGGAAGTTATTTAACACTATTTTTACAAAAATTTAAGGACTCACTTGAAAAATTAATCGCAATGTGTTCCGGAATCTAAGAGACTAAAAGTCAATCAATAAGCAGAGAAATAATTGGAAACCTAGCCTGATATTTATACATGTCAAAGGACATGGCTATTCGAAATGTCGTAAACGTACAAGCAGTCGTAAATATGATCCACACCCTTCCAAGAAAAGGTACTTCGGCAATTTCGAAGCATGTTCCATCCCTGATAAAACATACTTCGAGGGGGCAAAATGTTCGCTAGTTTTGTGACTAAGCCACCAAGAAGGAAAATATCCATATGTAAATGGAGGAAGACTCATATACAAAATTTCAAGACAGATTTAACTTGGTTCATGAAGCACTATAACCCGATCATGACCCAGCTGACTCCACCCGCTCGTGATCCCCCTGTCTCGACCCGCTCATGAGAAGCTACCCATCACCCGTTCGTGATATAGGGTCACGAACCGACCTTGCGACTAGAGAATAGTGGCCAAGACTTGGTCATTCACAAACCGAGATTGAAGGATCTTGCGACACCTGTCCATAACCGCCATTTTGACTATTTTCATCAAGCCACGAACTAGTCCGAGATCCTCGAGATTCGTGCCACGTGTCTTCACGAACTGCCTGCAGATATCACTTATAAAAAAGGGTCCGTTTGTCATAGGTCCCTATTAAGTTTCAAAATTAGGCTCACATCCGGTCCAACTTTTCATGTAAATTAGGTCCCTATTTTTTGAAAATTCATTAAAAAAATATAAAAAAAATCACGTAAATTCATAATTAAATAAAACATGTTCACGCCAAAAAAATCAGGTGGAAAATCAATCAACAAACACGTAAAAATCAAAAAATACACAAAACAGCGAAAAATGCAGTAAAATGCATAAAAACATGCACATATTTCAAATAGTTGCATACATGTATGGATCTATTTCAATTCCGCATCATACAGCAGCATATATGCATACATGTATGCAGATTTTCCGAAATACATGCATGATTTCATGCATTTATTCGATTTCTGCATGGAAAGCACGCATGCTTGCATATGTGCATACGAGTATGCAGTTATGCAAAAAATATGCATTCAAGTATGCACATATTGTCACGCCTTCGGCTTTCAACGCATTACTACATACAAGTATGCAGCTATTTTGAATAACAGCATACTTGTATGCAATTATTCAGCAGGCTTGCGGATCTTTTTTGCATGTGTATTTAAAAAGTTGCATACATGTATGCAACTATCAGTAATAGTTGCATACATGTATGCAACATTTTTTTTTTCAGTTTGCGTGGGCTCCTGGGATTATTTCCAGAATTTAGAATATATATTTTTTATGCATGAGCGCATTTTTTTTTGCCAGAAATTGAAAAAGGCGAAGGGGACTTGAGGAGCAGGCGAATGGACCAAAATATCTGGGCGGCATCTAATTTTAGGGACCAGAAACATATAAAAAAAAGCGGGGGGACGTGGCGTGAATTAACTTTGGTTTTAGGGATGTGTCCCTAATTTTCACTATAAAAAACCCCATAATTGGCATTTTTCAGGATCTTTTGGCAATTCTGATATTGTTTCCACCATTACTGTTTTTCCATTATTTCTAGTCAGTATTATCACGAAATTATTGAGTGAATCATCACTGTAAAAGTTAGTTTGAGAGAAATCATTGATTGTACTCGCATTCAACGTATAATCAAAGACATATAAAGTGGGCGTAGGCTCGTTAACACCAAACCGCTATAAATTTGGTGTGTTTATTGCATTCTCTTTCAGTTCTTATTGTTATTCCCAGCAATTCTAGACAATTTGGGTGTTAGAGCCATAATTTAGTCTAACAGCGTTGTATTTGCCTTCTTTTACTGTTGCATTTGCTTTTTCCTAATGTTGTATTTCAAGATAATGGTGTTGCATTACATAAAATAGTAGAAAGTCCACATGACATGTAGATGCCACAGGTGACATGACATGTGACACGTGTGCAGCTAACGTGGAGAGCTGACGTGTCGTGTGACACATAGGCAACTGACATGGAAAGCTGACGTGGTCGCCGTTATCGTGACCTGGTAGCCAGGATCTAACTAATTTTCAAGCAATGCTAAATATTGTTGCATTACGTGCAAATAGTGTTGCATTACGTGCAAATAGTGTTGCATTACGTGCAAATAGTGTTGCATTACATTTATAATGCAACACTTTCTTTCCGTGGCAGTAGATTGTAATAACCCGGAAATCCTGAGCCAATTTAAAATTTTTATTTTGGCAATTTTGACGAATTTTGAATATTTAAAATGAATTATTTTAAATAATAACGACGAGAAATTTATTTTGAATAAAATTAGAACGTATATATTTATATTGATCATCGTTAGGATATAAATATTTATTTTAAATTATAAAAGGAATTGAAAATGGCGCGGTAGTTCGAAAATTCGATTTCAAATTTCAAATGGATGTATAGGATTCAAAATAAAACGGATTTTAGTGAAACCAAAAATATTAGAATCTAATTGAGAATATCTTTCCAACGAATCCGAAAAATTGAAATTTCATAGCGGGGATAAAAAGTTATGTCCAGTTAAAAATTCAAAATAGTCGCTATGGAATTCTGGCCCTTAAAAATGGAAATTTTGCAAACGACCTCGGTTTTCGATGAAACCACTTTTGTTGGATCCGTGATGTCAAGTTATTGCCAGGTTTCAAAGTTCGTAATTTTCTGAATCAATATGTGAGCGTGGCAAAGGAAAACGCGTTTGACCAGTTTTAGTTGATTTTAATCGACTGGGAAATGGCCATTTTTCAATTGGTCTAAGAATTTGACGAAAATAGTTTTGTTAGGACCATATCGTCAATGCGAAACTAGAAATAATTTTTCTGGAATTTTTAAGTCTGTATGTGGCCCCGGTAAATTGAAATGTGCGTTCAAATTCAATATACATTGATTTATATTTTAATTTGAGCGGAAACTGACCGTAACAGTCGAATTGGCTTATGATATATATCCCATTGTGTTCGGAATGGGGGTATTACGCTAGGGACGACAGTCGTTGGATCTCGTTTGGAGGTCGAAATAAAAGTCAACTTTAAGGAATGCATTAATTAAATAAATAATATTATATATAATATACCCCCTCCCCTACCTTTTCTCCCCCGTCAGTTCTGAAAGAAAATAAATAAATAAAATAACCTGCTGCCCTTTCCCACTCGTCGCCCCTTCATCAGAGCCGCCACACCCCTCACCTGCGCCGCCGCCGAGCGCGCACCCCTCCCCGACCTCCGACCCTCCTCTGCTCGCCCTCCTCGCTTCTCTCTCCAGTTCGATTAAACCGTAGACCCCCCTTTTCAGCCCCAAATCACCACGGCGCCACCACCACCTCAGAAACTGCGAGCACCAGATCGATGGCGCCACCACCGCCTCAGAAACTACGAGCGCACCTATCATCCCCACGATAATGAAGAACAATGAGTTTTTATAATAGAAAGATCTGTTTTTTTTATAGGAAAAATCCGATTTTTTCTGATGATAAGGAAACGGGTTTTAAAGACAGTATTTCTATGAATATAAAGACGACATTTCTATTTATATTAAAACAAGATTTTTTTAATTTTTATTTAGAAAAAAATTTGATTTTTATTTAGAAGAAGTCGAGATTTTTTTAACAAAGAAAGATTAGATTTTTAGCATGGCAAAGATTTGATTTTTCTTTATACCAAGATTTGATTTTTCCTTATAGCAAGATTTGGTTATTTCTTTATAAAAAGACAAGATTTTTGAAAAAAAAAGGTTTGATTTTTAAGTAGAGAGAAGAAACGATTTTTAAAAATCATAAAAATATGATTTTTTTTTATATGACAGTAGCGATCAAAATATGATTTTTATATAATAGAAAGAATAAAATATGATTTTTATATTGGTAGAGTATTAAAAATATGATTTTTAATATATAGAACATCATATTAAAAATGTGGTTTTTAATATGAACAGCGCAAAAAGGATGGAGTAGGAATTTCGGGCAAATCAAATCGATCAGATGTTCAGAAATATAATGGCGGTGTGGAACCCAAAGGTGAGAACTCCTCACTTTTATTTTGATTTCTAGTTGAAATATATACTAGGATGCATATGGTATTTAGTAGCACCCGACACCCGTCGTCCACAGACCATGGATGACTTGTTTGTTTGGTTGCAGTGTTGTGAAATTTGATTGTGTGATGTGAAATGAAATAAAATATTTTATAGTGGAAAATATCCTATAGTTAAAAATATGATTTTTAACATGTATCTAAAATAAGTAGTAATAAACAAATCGGACGATTTGTTTATATTCATTGATTTGACTGATATTGATTGGGATGATAAATTTTACACATCGCCCAACTGCACAAATAAAATCTGTGTTTGTTGATTTGAAACCCCACACAGGTATTGGGACGATATTTGACGTACACTAATCACGATTGTTTAGTTGTATGTCAATCGATGGGTTGACAGACTGTGTAAGCGTTAATTATTTATATTTAATGCTTATGCAGTTGTGTGGTGCACTCTGGATGGTGGTTGATGATTTATCGTTGCTGTTATATACATGTGTTGTAGGGAATCCATATAATAAACATTATATGGTAATTGATTGGGCCTCATTCCAATTTGGAAAATAAGTAAAATATAAATATTCATGTGTTGAATAGAAATAAATATTCATGTGTTGAATAGAAAATAAATATTCATGTTGAATAGAAAAAAATAGTCATGTGTTGAATAGAAAATATAAATTCATGTGTTAAATAAAAAATATATTCATGTGTTGAATAGAAAATAAAAATTCATGTGTTGAATAGAAAATATAAATTCATGTGTTGAATAAAAAAATAAATATTCATGTGTTGAATAGAAAATAAATATTCATGTGTTGAATAGAAAATAAATATTCATGTGTTGAATAGAAAATATAAATTCATGTGTTGAATAGAAAATATAAATTCATGTGTTGAATAGAAAATAAAAATTCATGTGTTGAATAGAAAATATAAATTCATGTGTTGAATAGAAAATATAAATTCATGTGTTGAATAAAAAATAAAAATTCATGTGTTGAATAGAAAATATAAATTCATGTGTTGAATAGAAAATATAAATTCAAATAGAAATTATAAATTCGTGTGTTGAAATAAAATATATATTCGTATGTTGAATAGAAAAATATATATTCATGTGTTGAGTAAAATATATATTCATGTATTGAAGAAAATATTCATTTGCTGAATAGAATAACGAAGTTATTGAAATATATAAAGCCATGTTGGTTATATATGCGCCATTTTGACGCAAACGATATTTATATCGATTATATTCGTCTTTATAATGAATATAGAAAAGAAAGTGATTTAAAAATATAATGTTTTGAAAATATTATCATTTGTATATCGATGATGTGGAATATTCTATTTTGATTCGAAATTGAATATGAAGTTGAAATTGTTTCGAAAATGAATTTAAAACGATTTATAAAATATGTTTTGAATGGAAATCGACGAAATATATATAATATATATATTATACATATATTTAATGGCATGAATAGAACGCGCCGCGCCGCGGCAGTTCGCGAATTTCGACCATTGACTTCGAACGGATATTACGGGAAATCCGACCGTCGGATTCTCCCAACACTAGAACCGTTGGGTTCGTATCGAAAAGAGCTTTCTAAAGAATATTAGAGATTTGAAATCTAACGGTTGGATTTGGAATTGTGTCCAAATCAAATTTGGAAAAGGTCGCTGTAAGTGCAGTTCGATGGCCGTTGATGGAAATCGACTGTACGGGCCTTGATAAAATTATTAAAAATTGTAATAATTTGTGTAAAATCATAAGAAATGATTCGGAAAGAATTGTGATGAAAAACTCCATATTTGAAAAGATAAAAATATATTTTTATCGAAATTAACTAGTTTTGAACTAGAATAATAATTTTTTTTATAAATAAATTGGATTTGAAAGTTTTTTAAAAGTAACCAGAAGTTTCAACAATTGAATTGGAATGGAATGTGATTTTGTGGTTTATAGTGAACCGTGTTTTAAATGACGTTGGTTCTTTAACCCAGTTAAAGACAGGATATGATTTCCCAAGTTAAATAATCATTGATAGTGATTTTTGGGAAGATTAAAACCAAGTGGAGTTTTAATGAATCTTTAATTAGATTGAAATGATCGAGAATGGAGTATCACCAGTTTTGCTCTAGGAGATAGTTAAATCTTTAATTAGATTTGAACGTGAAATGGTAATTCAATTTACCGATGACACCATGGTGTTAGATATGAAGTATGACCAGTTTTACTTCATGGGATGAATAGGTTGGGATTGGGAAATAAAATAAATGATTACTTTGGTGTGGTTCGCTAATCCCAACTAGTTTGTATTGATATTCAAAAGAAGATTAAAGAATAAATTTATAGAATTTATCTTAGATAAAATTAATGGGGACCTTTCCCAAAGTATAAGAATATTCGAATAAAAGAATATTCTGAATAGGAATGAGGCGTATGTTGTGTTTGTATAACACTTGTTTATTATATACACGAGTTATTCAGAAAGACCGAGTTTATCCCATTCTGGATAACTGATTCGACGTGGGGTCGAGGATGAAGATGGTGGTCGAAGACCGGAGGTCTTCACATCGTTTGGGTGATTACTGATGATCTTGATTGGGTTGTGCACCCAAGAGGAGGGAATCAGTTGGTGATCGTCCAGACGTACTTGGAGATCGATGGATATGCGAGGTACAAGGTGCCTCCGGTTTCGTTCAGACCTAGAACGAACTTGTAAATGGACTATGTGTCTGACATTGGATTTTATTCTGTTTGATTGATTTTTATTAAATATATATCTGTTTGGCGGCGGGGAATTTATTCTCTTGCTTAACGCCCTTCTCTGATACGTACGAGCTCAGGGGTTATATATTGATGGATATTAATCGCTTGGAGTGAATTGCCTGTGTGGCATGCCTAAGTGGCAATTGATCAGGGCTTCTGTTGAAAAGCAAAGTCTTGTGGTTGATGATCAAAGCACCGCCTGTGTGGCATAGCTTTGTGTAATGTTGATTCGCGAGCCTCACACCTCGGTTGTGAACCAGAAACGGGAGAGGACATTAGGGAGGGCATGCGTTTCCTTCTAGCTAGGGTGGTGTCAGTGACCTACCAGCCCTGACATTTATATTATTTTCACATGTGTGGTTGTTGCTGTTGCAAGACGCCTCGGATATATCGGTGATTGTGTGGAGCTGATGGAGTCATTTGGCTCATTTACCCCCCAAACGGTGGGGAAACGTAGTGTTCAGGCATAGTAATCCACATCGGTGGACCGGCCCTGACGATCCAAGACTTGTCTGCACGCTTGCTTGAGACATGGGCTAGATTGTCTCGAATTCATTGAGGACTATCTTTTGCCTCGGTTCACATATGGAAATCCAGCTTCCAATACGTGACTTTGCGGTTTTATTTGTAGAGCCTAGTATGGCAACATGATATATGGTACCCATGCCGTCTATGATTGATATTTATGATTGAAATTCTTTTGACACTATACACGTATAATAATATCAAATGATTTTTTTAACGTACCAAGCATGTTTGGCTATTATAAGGGAAAACCCTATCCTCCGGCTTGTGTTGCATTGTGTGATGGGACCTGGGTCTTATAATAGCTTCATTTTTCCAAAAAGCATTGCACTGTTTTGTTATATGCACTGGTATTCTTGGGAGGAAACCCGTTCCGTGTTATACGGCGTGGTCCCTTGAAATATCTGATTTAAAGTAAAGCTTTAAATAACTGTTTTGGTTCTCACACTAGTCACATGACTGACCTGGAGTTTATTGTTTTAACCTAAACTCTGGGTGCCCTTATTTTTGACACGGGCAGCTAGTAGTTTTGGTTTTGCAGATTTATATTCACAAGATCCTGATTAACAGCTAGAATGGTATCCGAGAAGCTTTGTATCTGTATATCTCCTTTATTTATGTTTTGTATTATTTTCCGCTGCTATGTAATGTATTGTAATATCTGATATTTATCAAATGTATTTTATTCATTCATACTCTGTATATTATTGTAATCTAATGAAATTGTTGTAATATACAATGAAATGTTCTTCTGTCTGCGTTCTGATTGGTCGTGTTCTCAAACAATCATGGGTTTCGAACGGTCTTGGTCGGTTTAGCGATCGATTCGGATCAAGCGAAATTTCTTTTCGTTACAGTTGGTATCATAGCTTTGGTTTACAGAGCTCGGAGAACAAGACACGTTAGAACCAAACGAAAGGATTCATCAGAGATTGGATTAGTAATATCCAATGATAATGACTCGTTAGAGATAGGATCAGTAGTATCCTAGAACGAGTGTGAAGAGTGGTGTTTTTAAAATAAAAATGAAAACAATTTTTGTTTTGAAAATTTAAATCAATTATTCGTATTTGATTATTTATTTGTATTGAGTTGGACAATCAAGTATATAAAGATTTTGCATATACGCCTTGCAAACTTGTATTCGAAGTTTTAATACACTGGATAGGTATAGAATCACACCCTAGTATCCCGGGGATAATTCTGATGATGCGGCCACATCATCAGTATTTATATTTGAGTGCCGAAAGTGTGATATTTATATATTTCCATAGACTGGTGTGAGAATCAAAACTAGATAGGGCTTATTTGCCATCAAAATCTGATATTAGGACAATATATCAAAATTATGAATCTGAAACGTTAATTCACTAATTGATTGATGGTTGTGTTGTATGATTATTCCTTTAAACCATTATGTGAATGAACGGTGAATTTAGGCCAAATTGAACCAAATATTGAACTGTATTGAAAATTGATTGCAAATGCATGCATATACATATATATGTGTGAACAGGTCATTGTAAAGAGGCAAGAGCAGAAGAATAAAATTGTTTGCCCGACAAATAGGTACATGTTTATTGTATTTCTTGGGTTTTTGATGATTTTATGAACCGATTGGCTAGCCGCTTGGCTTTTTCTTTTTCTTTTGATTTGATGAGGGCTATGGGAGGTTATTTGAAATATCCCGAAGTCCCCGGTGCAGGGGAGGTTATGGCGAAATTTTTCGAAAATTTAGGGTGTTAGCCAAATTTTTGAAAAATTTGAAAAGTTCTTAGAAACTGAAGAACTTAAGCCGCAAAGAAAATAATGGAAGTAGAGTTGATTTGTTAAACAACTTTCGGCTTCGTTCCTTTTCGGGGACGAAAAGTTTTAAGTGGGGGAGATTGTAATAACCCGGAAATCCTGAGCCAATTTAAAATTTTTATTTTGGCAATTTTGACGAATTTTGAATATTTTAAATAATAACGACGAGAAATTTATTTTGAATAGAATTAGAACGTATATATTTATATTGATCGTCGTTAGGATATAAATATTTATTTTAAATTATAAAAGGAATTGAAAATGGCGCGGTAGTTCGAAAATTCGATTTCAAATTTCAAATGGATGTACAGGATTCAAAATAAAGCGAATTTTAGTGAAACCAAATATATTAGAATTTAATTAAGAATATCTTTCCAACGAATTCGAAAAATTGAAATTTCATAGCGGGGATACAAAGTTATGTCTAGTTGAAAATTCAGAATAGTCGCTATGGAATTCTAGCCCTTAAAAATGGAAATTATGCAAACGACCTCGGTTTTCGACGAAACCACTTTTGTTGGATCCATGACAAAATTCGTAATTTTCTGAATCAATATGTGAGCGTGGCAAAGGAAAACGCGTTTGACCAGTTTCAGTTGATTTTAATCGACTGGAAAATGGCCATTTTTCAAATGGTCTCAGAATTTGACGAAAATAGTTTTGTTAGGACCGTATCTTCAATGCGAAGCTAGAAATGATTTTTTTGGAATTTTTAGAGTTTGTATGTGGCCCCGGTAAATTGAAATATGCATTCAAATTCAATATACATTGATTTATATTTTAATTTGAATGGAAACTGATCGCAACAGTCGAATTGGCTTACGATATATATCCCATTGTGTTCGGAGTGGGGGTATTACGCTAGGGACGACAGTCGTTGGATCTCTTTTGGACGTCGAAATAAAAGTCAACTTTAAGGAGTGGATTAATTAATTAAATAAATAATATTATATATAATATACCCCCTCCCCTACCTTTTCTCCCTCGTCAGTTCTGAAAGAAAATAAATAAATAAATAAAACCCGCTACCCTTTCCCACTTGTCGCCCCTTCATCAGAGCCGCCACACCCCTCACCTGCGCTGCCGCCGAGCGCGCACCCCTCCCCGACTTCCGACCCTCCTCTGCTCGCCCTCCTCGCTTCTCTCTCCCGTTCGATTAAACCAAAGACCCCCCCCCCCTTTTAGCCCTAAATCACCACGGTGCCACCACCACCTCAAAAACTGCGAGCACCAGATCGATGGCGCCACCACCGCCTCAGAAACTGTGAGCGCACCTGTCACCCCCACGATAATGAAGAACAGTGAGTTTTTATAACAGAAAGATCTTTTCTTTTTTATAGGAAAAATCCAATTTTTTTATGATGATAAGGAAATGGGTTTTAAAGACGATATTTCTATGAATATAAAGACGACATTTCTATTTATATAAAGACCAGATTTTTTTATTTTTACTTAGAAAAAAATTTGAATTTTATTTAGAAGAAGTCAAGATTTTTAAACAAAGAAAGATTAGATTTTTAGCATGGCAAAGATTTGATTTTTCTTTATACCAAGATTTGATTTTTCTTTATAGAAATATTTGGTTTTTCCTTTATAAAAAGATAAGATTTTTGAAAAGAAAAAGGTTTGATTTTTAACTAGAGAAAAGAAACGATTTTTAAAAATCATAAAAATATGATTTTTTTTATATGATAGAAGCGATCAAAATATGATTTTTATATTATAGAAAGAATAAAAATATGATTTTTATATTGGTAGAGTATTAAAAATTCGATTTTTAATATATAGAACATCATATTAAAAATGTGGTGTTTAATATGAACAGCGCGAAAAGGATGGAGTAGGAATTTCGGGCAAATCAAATCGATCAGATGTTCAGAAACATAATGGCGGTGTGGAACCCAAAGGTGAGAACTCCTCACTTTTATTTTGATTTCTAGTTGAAATATATACTAGGATGCAGACGGTGTTTAGTAGCACCCGACACCCGTTGTCCACAGACCATGGATGACTTGTTTGTTTGGTTGTTGTGTTGTGAAATTTGATTGTGTGATGTGGAATGAAATAAAATATTTTATAGTGGAAAATATTCTATAGTTAAAAATATGATTTTTAACGTGTATATAAAATAAATAGTAATAAACAAATCGGACGATTTGTTTATATACACTGATTTGACTGATATTGATTGGGACGATAAATTTTACACGTCGCCCAATTGCACAAATAAAATCTATGTTTGTTGATTTGAAACCCCACACGGGTAATGGGATGATATTTGAAGTACACTAATCCCTATTGTTTGGTTGTATGTCAATCGATGGGTTGACAGACTGTGTAAGCGTTAATTATTTATATTTAATGCTTATGCAGTCGTGTGGTGCACTCTGGATGATGGTTGATGATTTATCGTTGCGGTTATATACAAGTGTTGTAGGGAATCCATATAATAAACGTTATATGGTAATTGATTAGGCCACATTCCAATTTGGAAAATAAGTAAAATATAAATATTCATGTGTTGAATAGAAATAAATATTCATGTGTTGAATAGAAAATAAATATTCATGTGTTGAATAGAAAATAAATATTCATGTGTTGAATAGAAAATATAAATTCATGTGTTGAATAAAAAAATAAATATCCATGTGTTGAATAGAAAATAAAAATTCATGTGTTGAATAGAAAATATAAATTAATGTGTTGAATAAAAAAATAAATATTCATGTGTTGAATAGAAAATAAATATTCATGTGTTGAATAGAAAATAAAAATTCATGTGTTGAATAGAAAATAAAAATTCATGTGTTGAATAGAAAATATAAATTCATGTGTTGAATAGAAAATATAAATTCATGTGTTGAATAGAAAATATAAATTCATGTGTTGAATAGAAAATAAAAATTCATGTGTTGAATAGAAAATATAAATTCATGTGTTGAATAGAAAATATAAATTCATGTGTTGAAATAAAATATATATTCATGTGTTGAATAGAAAAATATATATTCATGTGTTGAATAAAATATATATTCATGTGTTAAAGAAAATATTCATTTGTTGAATAGAATAACGAAGTTATTGAAATATATAAAGCCATGTTGGTTAGATATGCTCCATTTTGACGCGAACGATATTTATATCGATTATATTCGTTTTTATAACGAATATAGAAAAGAAAGTGAATTCAAAATATAACGTTTTGAAAATATTATCATTTGTATATCGATGATGTGGAATATTCAATTTTGATTCGAAATTGAATAAGAAGTTGAAATCGTTTCGAAAATGAATTTAAAATGATTTATAAATACGTTTTGAATGGAAATCGACGAAATATATATAATATTATATATATATATATATATTAAATGGCCTGAATAGAATGCGCTGCGCCACGGCAGTTCGCGAATTTCGACCATTGACTACGAACGGATATTACGGGAGATCCGACTGTCGGATTCTCCAAAGACCAGAACCATTGGGTTCGTATCGAAAAGCGCTTTCTAAAGAATATTAGAGATTTGAAATCTAATGGTTGGATTTGGAATTGTGTCCAAATCAAATTTGGAAAAGATAGTTGTAAGTGCAGTTCGATGGCCGTTGATGGAAATCGACTGTACAGGCCTTGATAAAATTATTAAAAATTGTTATAATTTGTGTAAAATCATAAGAAATTATTTGGAAAGAATTGGGATGAAAAACTCCATATTTGAAAAGATAAAAATAGATTTTTATTGAAATTAACTAGTTTTGAACTAGAATAATATATTTTTTATATAAATAAATTGGATTTGAAAGGGTTTTAAAAGTAACTAGAAGTTTCAATAATTGAATTGGAATGGAATGTGATTTTGGATTTATAATGAACCGTGTTTTAAATGACGTTGGTTCTTTAACCCAGTTAAAGACAGGATATGATTTCCCAAGTTAAATAATCATTGATAGTGATTTTTGGGATGATTAAAACCAAGTGGAGTTTTAATGAATCTTTAATTAGATTGAAATGATCGAGAATGGAGTATCACCAGTTTTTCTCCAGGCGATAGTTAAATCTTTAATTTGATTTGAACGTGAAATGGTAATTGAATTTACCGATAACACCGTGGTGTTAGATATGAAGTATGACCAGTTTTACTTCATGGGATGAATAGGTTGGGATTGGGAAATAAAATAAATGATTACTTCGGTGTGGTTCGCTAATCCCGATTAGTTTGAATTGATATTCAAAAGAAGATTAAAGAATAAATTTAAAGAATATATCTTTGATAAAATTAATGGGAACCTTTCCCAAAGTATAAGAATATTTGAATAAATGAATACTCTGAATAGGAATGAGGCGTATGTTGTGTTTGTGTAACACTTGTTTATTATATACGCGAGTTATTCAGAAAGACCGGGTTTATCCCATTCTGAATAACTGATTCGACGTGGGGTCGAGGATGAAGACGGTGGTCGAAGACCGGAGGTCTTCACATCTTTTGGGTGATTACTGATGATCTTGATTGGGCTGTACACCCAAGAGGAGGGAATCGGTTGGTGATCGTCCAGACGTACTTAGAGATCGATGGATATGCGAGGTACAAGGTGTCTCCGGTTTTGTTCAGACCCAGAATGAACTTGTAAATGAATTGTGTGTCTGACATTGGATTTTATTCTGTGTGATTGATTTCTATTAAATATATATCTGTTTGGCGGCGGGGAATTTATTCTCTTGCTTAACACCCTTCTCTGAGACGTACGAGCTCACGGGTTATATATTGATGGATATCAATCGCATGGAGTGAATTGCCTGTGTGGCATGCCTAAGTGGCAATTGATCAAGGCTTCTCTTGAAAAGCAAAGTCTTGTGGTTGATGATCAAAGCACCGCCTGTGTGGCATAGCTTTGTGTAACGTTGATTCACGAACCTCACACCCCAGTTATGAACCAGAAACGGGAGAGGACATCAGGGAGGGCATGCGTTTCCTTCTAGCTAGGGTGGTGTCAGTGACCTACCAGCCCTGACATTTATATTATTTTCACCTATGTGGTTGTTTCTATTGCGAGGCGCCTCGGATATATCGGTGACTGTGTGGAGCCGATGGAGTCATTTGGCTCATTTACACCCCAAAGGGCGGGGAAACGTAGTGTTCAGGCATAATAATCCACATCGGTGGACCGGCCCTGACGATCCAAGGCTTGTCTGCGTGCTTGCCTGAGACATGGGCTAGATTGTCTCGAATTCGGTGAGGACTATCTTTTGCCTTGGTTCACAGATGGAAATCCAGCTTCCAATACGTGACTTTGCGGTTTTATTTGTAGAGCCCAGTATGGCAACATGATATATGGTACCCATGCCGTCTATGATTGATATTTATGATTGAAATTCTTTTCACACTATAAACTTATAATAGTATCAAATGATTTTTTTTAACGTACCAAGCATGTTTGGCTATTATAAGGGAAAACCCTATCCTCCGGCTTGTGTTACATTGTGTGATGGGACCTAGGTCTTATAATAGCTTCATTTTTCCAAAAAGCATTGCGATGTTTTGTTATATGCACATGTATTCTTGGGAGGAAACCGGTTCCGTGTTATACGGCATGGTCCCTTGATATATCTGATTTAAAGTAAAGCTTTAAATAACTGTTTTAGTTCTCACACCAGTCACATGGCTGACCTGGAGTTTATTTTTTTAACCTAAACTCTGGGTGCCCTTATTTTTGACACGGGCAGCTAGTAGTTTTGGTTTTGCAGATTTATATTCACAAGATCCTGATTAACAGCTGGAATGATATCCAGGAAGCTTTGTATCCATATATCTCCTTCAGTTGTGTTTTGTACTATTTTTCGCTACTATGTAATGTATTGTAATCTCTGATATTTATCGAATGTATTTTATTCATTCATACTCTGTATATTCTTGTAATCTGATGAAATTGTTGTAATATACAATGATATGTTCTTTTGTCTGCGTTCTGATTGGTCGTGTTCTCAAACAATCAGGGGTTTCGAATGGTCTTGGTCAGTTTACGATTGATTCGGATCGAGCGAAATTTCTTTTCGTTATGTAGATGTGCTAAAGCGTTGCCTTAGAGGGCTAAGGCAACGGCCGCGGATGTCACACCCTTCCGGTGTTGCCTATTTGAAAAATGGGGAAAATGCAACACTTTTTCGATCTAAGGCCACATAAAACTTGTGTCGAATATGCCCACTTTTGTAGTAGTGACCCTTGATCAAGGTATAACACCAAGTTATATCATCAATGGTCTGGTTATCATAATGGGTATTGGGGGTGATTATACTAATTTTTTCGTCTAACATTAAGCAAGGAACTAATGAGCATGGGGAAGATTTCCAAATGGAAACCGCAAGAAAGCATGGGTTTAGATGAATGGTTATAAATTTTATAATATGATTTATATAGATTCAATTTTAATATACCTTATTTGATCTACATTGTTAAAATTCAAATTGCAAATATGGTAGATTAATTAGGAAAATTAAATAGTAGTATATGAACATACTTACCTTTACTTATCTAGACCTGCAAACATAACCAACGAACTGAAAAAAGTTTACATAATTTTAGATTTTAGCAGTAACTCCAGTTCAAACTATTTTACTGTGAACTTGTGTAAAATTAAAAATTAAAGTTGAATCATAAATTTAGAAATTGCAAAGTTAGCTCATGGTATTGCTTTATAAATCAATATTGACTTATAAATCAATACGACGTAGATTTGAAGAATAATGTAATTAAATTACAATTAATCAAACAAATGAAATAAAATCAAAGAATTGAAAGATCATAAAACTTATGACGACCAGTCAACTGGGCGTTCTAAAATGGCTGATAGTTGGCTATCGACCGTTCTTATGCAAAGAGATTGGCCAATTGGCGTTTTTCAAAATGTATCGAAGATTGGCCGAGGGTCCGAGTTATAAATACTTAATAGTTATTCGTATACACACACACACACATATATATATATATATATACACACACACACACACACGATGTGTACGCTATGGTGGTGTTTAAGCACAAATACAACAATAGGGCACCTTATGGTAGCATTGTAGGGACCCCACGATTCTTTGTTGGGGTACATGTAGTCGTAGTTTTGGAAACTTTAGTCCCACTTTAAATTTGTATGGGAACCTATGTGAGACACTTACATGTACCTAGAATATTTGAGATGTAGTCCAATAACAGAAACTGTAGGATAACCATATGTTGGAGAACCTCTAGTGTTTATTGGTCGATCCATAGTTGTAGAGGTTCACTTACTTGTTCGATCCTTGTAGGAGTGTAATGACCTGAAAATCCCCGCCTTTGAATCGACCATAAGCCACACAAGTCTGATCCAAACGGTAGAAATCCTCGAACCCTTATGGGGTACAACACATCTGAACAAAACATAAACGAACATTTTATTTCCATTACAACAATTTTACATTAGAGTACAGAAAATATCAGAGCATAGATAACCGATAAGTAATCCAGAGTATAAATCCAGCCATAATCTGAGATCCTTCTTTAAGAATATCTGCAAAACCAAAACCACTGGCTTCCCGTGTGGAAAATATGGGCATCCAGAGTTTAGATGGGAAACAATAAACTTCGAGTCAGTCATGGGACTGGTATGAGAATCAAAAAATTTATTTTCTTTATTTTAAAGTTAGGTATATCACAAGAGCATGCCATATATCACAGAACGGGTTTCCTCCACATGAATACCAGTCATAAAAACTCGCAATGGTTTTTGAGAAATGAAGCTATTATAAGACTCAAGTCCCATCACACAATGCAAGCGCAAACCAAAGGATAGATTTTTACTTTATAATAGCCAAACATGCCCTATACGCGAAATTTCTCTTTTTTATTACTAGTGCATAGTGTAGAAATCAATTTAAAAAATAAATATATTAATCTTAGACCGCATAATACCCCCATCCTATTATGTCTCCATATAGGTTAGCAACTAAAAACGCAAGGTTTGTATTGAAAGTTGGATTTCCACCAATGATCAAGGCAAAGGATCTTCCTTATCCGATTCGAAACACTCTAGCGCATGTCCCATGACTTAGGCGCTCAAGAGACCTAGATTGGTAGAGCTAGTCCACCGATTCTCGGTGAGTTCGGTCACTGCTGAACATAACATTCCCCCGGTCATGTCTGACCATCACACTAGTCGGTTGTTTAACCATTGAAACACCCCACCTCCGTTAAGGTCACTCACAAAGGGAATGCTTTAACTTCGGTGGAGCATTATAGGTAAAAGATGTAGATAAATTACAAGATAGACAAATAAAGTAGCGGAAAATAAAGTCATTTTATAAACAATTTAATTCAGTCAAGCCTTTACAACAATTAGCTCAATCATACTTAAAGTAATACATAGAAATTCTGTCTTAATTCAAAAACTTCCAAGTATAAAAGAAGCACAATAATAACAATGATATTCCCCAATAAAGCATGAGCCAGCAATAGCAGTGGAAGAAAGAATCCAAAACAATACATCTACTTTCTTCAAGCTGGAAATGATTCGATCTAAGCTGAAGTATTCCCTCCCTACGGACCTGGGGGGGAACGGAAGAAAAGAAGACAAAAGAAAATGGGTCAGACATAAGTCTGGTAAGTCTAGTGACTATTTAGCATGTAAACAAGAAAAGGGTTATGATGTGAATAAACTAAATCTAGGACAACACACTAGAAATAAGATAATAAGGCTGAATATGCTATCACACCCATTTTATTTCTCTGCACCACCTAACTAGTGTCCCAACTAGTAATCTATATAAAATGATCATATGATAACGTGATCCCAATCCCCGCAATTGTGGTAGCCTTCAGGTGTACATCTATCGTGAGGATTCCACCTCAATATGCCTAATTGCCATGAACATGTTAGATGTACCCTTACTACCCTATCGATCGGCTCCCTACTGTATTAACTTTTCTTGTGTCTATGTCAATCGGCCCTCTCTTACGTGTAAATACCCTGTGCTGGTCCCACCAAAAGGTGTATCAATCCTTATGATAGCAACCCGACACGATTCAAGATGCACAGTGTATAACTACTGGTACCAAGTGCCCACGTTTTCCTACTCCGGAGTACGTGCATGCCCGTAAACCGTCGGAACCTACACTGACGTACCCTCTGCCACTATTTTGACCGCTTATAATCAGCCCAGTAATCGTGATCCACCTGGCTTGTTCAGGGTACCATGATACATCTATGTGGGTTACTGCTGAAATGGGTCCCCGTTACTAGGGTTTCCTACGGGTTAAGTTCATGGGCCTATATATAAATATTACCCACTTACACGAGATTTACTTAACCCTCCCACCGATTCAAGCATGTTTATTTAATGCTTAAGTTTTGTGGGCCTATATTTACTAATATTACCCACCAACCCGATATGTACTTAACCCTCCTGCACTTTATGTCATATTAGTTAAGTGTTGTCCCTTCATGTTAACTTAACCCACACATTTATCATGTCATATTGGTTAAGTGTTTATTGTAAACTTAACCCTCCTCACTTATCATGTTGGATTGGTTAAGTGTTTCTTATTAACTTAACCTCGTTCGTCCATCAAGTTATATTGGTCAAGTGTTTATTAACCCCCACGTGTTCATCATGTTGTATTGGTTAAGTGTCATCAATCAATTCAAGTTACTTAACCCACCTACTTGTCATGTTATTTTTGGTTAAGTATTGCCTTCTTGTGTCAACTTAACCCTACCACAAATCAAGTTATATTGGTTAAGTGTTGCCCTCTTGTTTTAACTTAACCTTACCACAAATTAAGTTATATTGGTTAAGTGTTTCTTATTACTTAACCCTACCCATTCATCATGCTATACTAGTTAAGTGTTTCCTATTAACTTAACCCTAGTCATTCATCTTGTTATATTGGCTAAGTGTTTCTCATTAACTTAACCCTAGTCACTCATCTTGTTCATTAGCATTAATTGATATATTAATGCACCAACCCTGACAATTCTAAGTTGAACGTTATCTTTTTCCTGCAAGAGATCTTGAGTGAAAAGTTTTGCTAAATTTATCCCATCAGCTATTTCATATGTGATTACGGGCCGAATCAAAACAAAATACTTCACATTAGAAATGTGTTGTTGCGGTTACTGGATGTGCCGGGCGGTTCCGGGCAATTTTACACCATAACTCATTCTAACCTCGGGTTTTCCTTGGGCATGATGCACTAACCTCTCACATTAGATAGGTGTTGTTGGGGTTACTGGATATGTGGGGCGGTTCCGGGCAGTTTTACACCATAACTCAATCTAACCTCGGGTTAGGCATGTTCGTCTTTTACTTAATTTACATATTTACTTTTTATATTTATATATAAATTTTCCACAATTATTGCCATTCAATCCATGCCCGATTTTTCCTCTAAATCATATTCAAGATTTTTGGTATATAAATTATACCATTTTTATGCCACTAATCATTCATATATTTATGGGCCAAATTATGCCAATAATATAAATTAAAGATTCTTCCCAACGTTACCCCCGTCATACGTTCGCAAAATTCACATAGAATGTTAGGCTCGTAACTTAGCCTAACTTATATACAAAAAGGGAAAGAAGGGAACATTTGCCATTCATACAACGTAATAAGGATCTAACTAAACATGTGTCATATAAATTTTGACATAAAACAATGAACTTGCATTTTTGGTTTCAATCAACATAAATCTTAAGCATATGAAATTACCCAAATCCGACTAGGCATGTAAATGTAAACTTTTATTTTGGGTCCAATGAACATAAACCTCAAGCATATAGAATTGCACAAGTTCAACTAGACATGTGAATGTAAACTTTAATTTGGATCCAATAATCATGAACCTTAAACATATGGTATTACACAGGTTTAATAAGGCATGTAAATATGAACTTTTATCTTGGATCCAACAAACATGAATCTTAAGCATATGGTTTTACACAAGTTTAACAAGGCATGTAAATATGAGCTTTAATTTTGGATCCAATTTTCATAGATCTAGATGTGAATCCAAACATAATACATGTCTTAGCCTAATAACTTGCATGATTCAATAAACATAGATCTAAATGTAGATCTAAACATAATACATGTCTTAGCCTAACAACTTGCATGATTCAATAAACATAGATCTAAATGTAGATCTAAACAACTTGCATGATTCAATAAATATGGATCTAATTGTAGATCTAAACAACTTGCATGATTCAATAAAGATAGATCTAAATGTAGATCTAAACAACTTGCATGTTACATAACATGAAAAAGTCACCAAATTTTCATAATGTACGATTGGTTTAACATCAACATAATAACCACAATAATCTCACAAGCATATACGATAGAATCGTTACAAGAATAGGCATAAATCAGCATCGTCATTATCTTATAACTAGGAATTACTCTAGTTTTCATTTTATTACAAATCACAACTTTTAATCGTTCACATCTAAATAATAACAGGACTTACAAAGAAAAGAAAGTCTTGTTTTCTGGGATCTATTTTCTGAATTTGAAAAGCAATCCCTTGAGGAAGACTATCAATTCTCTAAGTTAGTTTTTGATTTGAAGATTTTGACTCGCTTTCTAATTGAAGAGGAAATGGTGGCTAGGCTAGAACAGTCATGGACAACATGGTGGCTCCTTGGAATGAATTTGTGTGATTTAAGGTATGAGGATTAGGGTTGCTTTTATAGAAGTTAAATCTTATGTGAGTCGTTAGATCACTTTAGGAGCAATCACAACCGTCCATACTAGATAGAGTTATCCAGAATTGCCACCAAAGCCCTAGTGACTCAGCAATAAGTCAGAAAGGACTCAGCAATGAGTCAGAATTGTCTCAGATTTGGATCTGGGCGAGGGGGGTAGGTCGACCCCCTGGTCGATCTGTATAGGGGAGGTCGACCCCATGGTCGACCTGGCCTGGGGTAGGTTGACACCCAGGTCGACCTACCTTGGTATTTTACTATTTAATTTTCTGAATTTCTCTTGAATCTTCCGAAGGTCATAACTCCTTCATACGGAGTTCGATTTACGCAAACTTGGACTCTATCTCAAGAAGAATTCCGAGACGAACGCAATGGCGTAACCCGTTTCCACTAATTCTTGTTTTAAAAATTAAGTATACTTTAATTTGTTACTTTGACGTTCACAGAAAATACAGGGTGTTACAACCATCATCTGAGGCGCCTCAATTCCAACATCCACATAAGTAAATCTGTCTGGGCTCCATACCATGGCATAATTTTTAGCTAAAAGGAAACGTATGTTCTTACTATGCTGTCTTTTATCCTATTTTAGGCCATTCACGGGCTTTGAGGCTTGTCGAAGTCATGTTTCAACATAAAGTTACGTTATGTCAGCCATGCTTTGTTCATCACCCACAAAGCTCTGCTTTTCAACAAAATCTCTAATCAATCAACAACTTAGCATGTCACATTGTCAATTCACACATATGATCAGTTTATGTTAATAATATAACCTTTGAGTTCATACGCCTCAAAGAAGGGTGTTAAGCAAAGAGAATAAATTCTCCATCACCTCAGATATATCATCAATAGCAACTAATCAGTTATGTTATGAAATACAATGTCAGACACACATCCATTCACAAGTTCGTTGTGGGTCTGAACGAAACCAAAGGCACCTTATTCCTCGTCTCCTAAGGGAGAGAGACCCTTGCATATTCGGTCGATCTCCAAGTATGTCCATATGACCACCACTTTAACCTTATAACGGGAGCTACCCAAGGCATCTGCAATAATTCAAACGATGTGAAGATCTTCGGTCTTCAACCACCGTCTTCAATATCTTTGACAATTGTCGTACTAGTTATTCAGAATGGGTTAAAACCCGGTCTTTTCGAATATACATCGCATCATTAAAATCAAGTGATATATAAACATATCATAAGTCTCATTCCAATTCATAATATCCTTTTACCCAAATATTCTTTTACATTGGGAATTACTCCCTTAAATCTTATTAAAGATTAGCATCATTTAAACTTCTTGTTTAAATCTTTCCTTGGAAGTCATTATAAAAGATTATATAATCTCTTTTCATAAACTTAACTCAAATTAATGTTTATAAGCCTTATCAGTATTATCGAGCCTTACAAAAAGGTAATCTCTCGTGTTTTTTCCTATTCTCACCTTATTCATCCCATGGAGCAAAACTGGTGGTACTTTGTATCTAACAACCCTCATATTTGGTCATTTTAATTACCTTCTTTGCTTTTAAATATTTATTGAAAGATTTATTAAAACTCTAACTTAGTTTTAATCTCCATTCGTTCGTTCAAATATTTGTTGAAAGATTTATTAAAACTCAAACTTAAGAAATCATCTTTCCTTTAATTTGGTTAAAGAACAAATGTTATTTAAAACATCTTTCACTATAAATCCAAAATCAAACTTCCATTAATTCCAATTAAATGTATTAATTGGAAAACTTCATTTTGGAAAACTGCATTGATTTTAATTAAAAAATTATTCCATAAACTTTATTATCAACAGGGTTTAAGAATAGTGTTATTGAAGACACCATTCACAAAAAAAAATCAAAATCTAATTTGATATTACATATAAGGCTTTAAATAGAAATCATATCGACTTATATTCAATATCAAATTATGAAACGAACAGATACCGTATAAGGAATAACGATATCTATATCTTCCAAATTCCTCAAAACAGTATCCATATAGTTACGAAATCCAATATCAAAATATCCGAAGATTATTTCCATTCAAATCCAATATACATACATTGGAAAAACTTAACTTGGTTAAGTGCTTATAACTTCAAACTATTTCAATCACTTTTGTCAAAATAGCTAATTTTCACAAAATAGCTTTATGTTATGCGAAACTAAATATATTCAGTCCAAGTCACTTATAAATCATTTATTATGATTTATCACAATTTTTTTCTATTTTTAATAATTTAAAAGCAGCTTAATCCATCGAAAACCAATCTCAGGTCATTTACAGCACTAGCATTGTTTTTATTCAATTTTGATTTGAGTTTATCTCAAAATATATCCGTTGGAATTTAAATCTTCACCTATCATTGGAAAGACCTTTTCATTCTGAAACAAACGTTTTTTATTTTGGGAAAATTCGACGGTTGGATCTCTCGATATGTCAATTCAAAGTGAATGGTCGAAATTCGCGAACTACCACTGCGCGAGAAGTCCTATTCATACCAAATTCGATTTGTAATTATAATTAAATTGAAACCCTTCCAAAATTATTTATTAATTATATAAAACATATATATTTATCTTTGGAAACCACTTTCCAATTATTTCTCTTGAAAATTAAATATTCCAATATTTAATCATTTTAATATTATTTTAATCATTAAATTAACATTATTTTTTAAAACTTTTTGTTTGTAGTCCAAATTGTTCTGACATCCATTGTAAAAATAAATAAGAAAGTTTTTAAAAGGAACTCTTGTTGAAACCTTTTCTATATAGCCTAATCGAACTTCACTTTTACCCGTTACTATTCATTTTAAAAATAAAAATTGAACAAGCCATAACTATATGAAAATTATTTCAAATCAATTTATTCTAGTTATGAATATCCATCGTAACTTTATAAACTTTGTGTCCATCCAAAATCGAACACTGAATTCAAACTTTTAATTTTCACTAAATATTTTATTAATAAAATATTCGAATTAATTCCGAAATGGAATGAGATTCAACCAACCACCATATAATTCAATTTATATGGATTTCAAACATCATTAACATCCAATTACCATATCTCGTGGTATATTCAATATAAGCTTTAAACCACTAACACTTATATGAGTTTGTCAATCAACAGATTAACCGCAATATCAATCATCAATGTTCAACCAATCATCATATAATTTATCAAATAGGCTTCTCAATAATATCCATTAACTAGTAATTAATTAATTGTTTTCTAATAACTATTTAAGGTTCAGTCACTTCCCTATGTCAACACTATTAGTTTTAAGTGTCATATACCCAAGCAACTACAAGTTTATCACTTAAAAATCATATTTTTATCATGTGCTAACTTAACCATTAACAAATTTTAAACATACTAATCACTTCATGTAACATTAACATGTCAATCACATATCAATTTATCACTAACACATCATTACTTACTTTAACCAAACTTGTTAACTAAAAAGTGAGTGAGAGGTTCTCACCAAAGCTTTCCAACACCACGATTCTTCTTGGTAGAAGTTCTCTAACTCTTACTTAACCAAGACTTCACCTTTTCACACCAGTTCCTCAACTATTATAATATATATGTGTATATATATATTTGTGTGTGTATACTTATACTTGAAATTGGAAGAGTAAAAATCAGATTTTTAGGGGTTTTAAGGGGCTTGGAGGCTTAGTCGGTCCCACGGCTTGGATGTGGGGTCCACCACATTACTTGGGTGGAAGGGGGTCGGATGGGAACTGGTGGTCCCGAGGAGTGGATATTAGGTGTAAATGGAGCCTAGGAGTGGAAACTAAGGATTTTATGTGGATTTTAGGGGTTTTGGAGGTGGTGGGGTCCACAAGGAGGAGGGGCATTGTGATGACCCCAAACTCCCGTAGTACGAAAACAAGGATAATCATTGGAATATAACATATAAACAATAACAACAGAACAGACCTATAGAATTACAGCAAATAATGTACAACAAATTACACTGGAAATAATATATCATCAGAGTTACACAGCATAATATGATCATACTTAATACATAATACAGGTTTCAACTTAATATAAAATGTCTGTAGTGGAATCAAACATAATATACTAATGAAGTCTGAACAGCGTAACAGAAATGACAGGATCCATCTCCAGCACCATAGCTATCCAGAATGAATCTGCTAAAACCTGTATACAAGGCTGTCCGTGTGGAAAAGAGGGCGCCCGAGTTTGCAAAGTGAAACAAACTACGACTCAGTCATGGGACTGGTATGAGAAATCTACTTAACTTATTTAATAATAAGGCTAATCACATGACCACGCCGCTAACGCGGAACGGGTTTACTCCATTGGATTGCCAGTGCATAAATAAAGTAAATCGTTAAACAACGAAATGTTTTTTTTAGAGAAATGAAACCATTATAAGACTCAAGTCCTATCACACAATGCAATGCAAATCGGAGGATAGAGTTTTAGTGGTCAAAAATGCTTGATATGGTAAAAACGGATTTGATATTATTATTATTAGTGTATATGTGTTTCAAAAAAAAATCAATCATAATGTATCAATCATAGGCGGCATAGCTATCATATACTATGTGTTTACACCATTATTAAATGCGGTTCAAAAGTTGATAGTCAACTGTCCAGTAAAGAGATCGCTCATACGCCATTCCTCTCGGTCATGCATTCGAACCAGTCGGTCAAAAAGAGTGTGAACTGATCGGTAAAAAAGAATGTATGACCGGTCAGTCAAAAAGAGTGTGACTGGTCAGTCAAAAAGAGTGTGAATCGATCGGTGTAAAAAGAGTATGAACCGATCGGTGTAAAAAGAGTGTATGGCCGATCGGTATAAAAAGAGTGTACGGCCGATCGGTATAAAAAGGAGTGTAACCGACCGGTATGGATAGGAGTGTAACCGAACGGTATGGAAAGAAGTGTAACCGACCGGTATAGAAAGGAGTGTAACCGACCGGTATAAAAAGGAGTGTAACCGACCGGTACCCCTGCACACCGTAATTACAAGACTGCCATACCCCCAAACTACACCTATAAATAGCCCATTGCTCCACCATTCAAGAGACCTATTTTCTTCACCCCGAAGGACCGTCAAATCATTTCTTCAACCTCCAAGCTCCATTCTAACTTTATTAATGGCTTCCATGAATCAAACTACATCATTCCAACAACAAGAAGATCAAATCAAGTCCATCATCCATTCAAAGTGGCTCTAAATCGATTCTAGAGCACTCCAACTGCCATTAATCTTCTCAAACGCTCGGATCTACCACGAATTTCACAGAAAAGTTAAGGAAAATCATCTTATCACGAGATCTAATCCATTTCTTCCAGAATTCAAGTGTGATCTACAGCTAAAAAGAGAGATCCGTCATCTCCAAGCCGAGATCCGTCTTTCCATCTCTTTACAATCGTAATCAAGCCTCCTACAAGCTTCGATTCACATCTCAACCGCCATGGAGTCACCAACAATTCTCTAAGTGCTCAAATCATAGAAGACAAGCTCTCACGATCATTGCATTTCTAGAGATCTTGCCATTTTCACAACGGCGAAGAGAGAATCAAGCCATTAAAACAAGGGAGAATGAGCGTTAATGGAATGTATGAGAGACTTTCATGCAAGTTGTAAATGGAACTTCATAATGAGAAATGATTGGAAAGTGGACGTAGATTCATCTCGAATCGAACCACTATAAAAATTCCCTTGTCTTTATTTTATATTTTTTACTTTTGTGATTGCGGCCTTGCATTTTTTTTCTCTAACCATAATTGGTGAAGTGCACATTTGCACCATTTGGTGTTTGTGTCATTTTTGACGCAAACATTTGGCGCCCACCGTGGGGCCGCGTTCGCATTTCGTTCCTTCACATTGAAGTTCTAAATCTACTTCTTCCATTGATTCCGCAAATCAAAGATCTAGGCCACTCGACGAATTATCTTCGAAATTCAAGGCCTTATCCGAGATCATGGAAAAGTCTAAAAAGACCACTAGCAAGACCGTGGTAGAAGCCGATAATGTTGTCAATGAAGAAACACCGCTCGCAAATCGCTCTGAAGTTGGCGAAATTCAGAAAGCGGAGCCGGTGTGACCCGAAATGAATTAAAAGTCGTTATTGCCAACGTCAACAACCGAATGGATGTCTCTACTAAAATGATGATGGAGAAACTTGACGCCATTCTTAATGCTCGATCAAATTCAGCCCCTCCGCAAGCTCATGTCGATCTCGAAGAGAATGATAAATCGCCCGCTTCCGATCCTAACCACAACGACAATATGGAAGACGATTATGATTGGGCAAGTGACAGGGACGAAGCTAACATCGAAGAATTGAGATCAAAAGCTAAGAATCATTCCGAAATGGATGCTCGAAAGATCGCTAACCCTATTACGGGGACACCCCCTCGTCGAGAAGGAAAAGCACCTAAGCTCTCTAATCGAGATCATATGCCTAGACGGACATTTGAGCTCAGTTTCACAGAGTGTCATAACACTGAAGAATACATTTCGGACATGATAAAACGATCCATGAAAAAGAATCAAGCTAGCAAAGACGACGAAAGAGAATGGGACTTCTCCCCCGATAGGACTCCGTTCACCGAAAGGATCCTCGAAGCAGAATGTCCAAAAAAAATTAATCCTCCGACTTTACCTCTATACAACGGCCTCGTTGATCCCAACTACTTCCTATTCAAATATGAGTGGCATGTGAGCGCAGCTAAAGCGACTGACGAGATGAGATGCACGTATTTTTCTCTCTACTTAGAAGGTGCCGCGTCATTATGGTTCATAAAGCTACCACCCAAATCCATCGATCGATTATCTGACCTAAGCAAAAAAGTTCAAGGAGCAATTCCGCTTGTACGCTACCAAAGCCAAGGACGCTATAACTCTCTCAACAATGAAGCAGAAGCCAGGGGAAACTGTCAAAGCCTTCCTTGGTCAATTTAATATCGCCTTGTCTGAAGTAAGGAATCTGGAACCACGTATAGTCCTCATGGCTCTACTCGACGTTATAGATAAAACGAGCGAATTCGGAAGATGGATAAAGATGAAGGAACCGACTACGCTTGACAAGTTCTATAAGAAAGCAGAGGAGTACATGAGAGTGGATGATAATCCTATACCTCTTCAGATCATTGGCGGAAACCAACTCCATGAAGATCCTAAGAGTGCGGCTATTCAACCTAGTCAGAAGAATACTCAGGGGCAAAAGCGAGCTAATGACGGAAACGACAACAAAGCTAATAAAAAGTTTCGCCCCCTTGACTCGTCTAATTTAACGCCTCTGAATGTCACTCCTAAGAAAATTTACCTTGCCACAAAGGATGCAGAAGATTATCCAAAGCCTCGGCCAATAAGAATGAATGACCATCTGACCAAATCTGGGAAGTTTTGTCAGTATCATAATCAGCCAGGCCACAACACCAACGAGTGCAGACAACTAAGATCATTGATCGAAGAGCTGATTAAGAAGAATCGTTTGTAACAGTATGTGAAAAATTCTCAAGATGCAAATCCTTCTGCGACTACCCAGGGGCAAGGGATATCAAATGACCAATCTGGTCCAAGCAACGTATCTTCTGTTCACACTATGCCAAGGCTGATAATCAACTGATGATCGTTGATCTATAGCTCAGAATAAGCGATCACTATCGCATTTACTTTACTTCCTGTATTACTTTACTCTTTGCTATGTTCTACTTTCTTGTAAATATTCTATAGCGGTTTACATGCATTGCACCGAACAACAACACTATGAATAAAGTATTACCTGCTTGTATGAATCAATGACTTGCCAAATTTACATAAAATTTGCTAATAGACAGTTTCCCATTGCAGGCCATCCAACGAGTGCTTGCTGTCTCATAACCCGACTAAGTGAGACAACCCTGATAGCACCGATTCCATGATAGATCGAGCAAGTCCCGATGAGTCAAACACTTGATAGAGCAGCAAACAATCCTAGATTCGAAACCTCATCCCCCAAAGGTTTGCGAGAGTCTAGGGCACGTCAGTTGGGAAGCGATTACTTACCAAAGGTAAGTGAGCTCCGACCGATGACTGACGTTTGCTCTGCGGATCGATGCAACCTTAACCTATACCTCATGGTTCATGGAGGTCCAGGATGCTTCAGTCGGGCAGCGATTTCTTACCAAAGGTAAGTGAGCTCCGACCGAAGGTTGACACCCGCTCCATGGATCAACCTTAATCTCTACCTCACGGTTCATGGAGGTCCAGGATGTTTCAGCCGGGGAGTGATTGCTTACCAAAGGTAAGTGAGCTCCGACCGACGGCTGACACCCGCTCCATGGATTAACCTTAATCCCTACCTCACGGTTCATGGAGGTCCAGGATGCTTTAGCCGGGCAGCGATTGCTTACCAAAGGTAAGTGAGCTCCGACTGAAGGCTGACGCCCGCTCCATGGATCAACCTTAATCCCTACCTCACGGTTCATGGAGTTCCAGGCTCCTTCAGTCGGGATGCGAGCACTTATGACGATAAGTGACTACAGCCGATGACTGATGCCCGCTCCATGGATCCACACCTTTATCTTAAATCACATGGAGGTCCAGGCTCCTTCATTCGGGATGCAGGCACTTACCACGGTAAGTGACTTCAGCCGATGACTGATGCCCGCTCCGTGAATCGATATAACCTCACCCAAACCTCGCAGGAGTTTGCACTGCGAAACAATGCAACAATCTAAAAATCCTTTTCATAAAGAAAATAACCTTTCCTCATCATAGATTATCAACATTCAACGAACTCTACAATGTCAGTTCAGTCAATCAAAGAAGGCTGAACATCGGATTAAAACGGCCTCTCCAAAACTCGGGGCATCCAACGAAGTTTCCAACGTTGAAACTGATCATCACATGAACTTTGAGCAATAAAGTTTTTGTCCGTAATTAAGACTAACGAAGACCTTCTAGGCGAGGGGCATGAATAATTGGAGACTTCTCCGAAAAGAAGCACAGAAAATAAATCATAGATTGTAGCAGAAAAAATAGCCCGAGTAAAAGCCGGGGCAATCATACATTAGTACAACACTGTCAGCAACAGGCTCTATAATTCAAAATCAAAGCGTTCGCATGCTAGTATAGCATTGGCAAGGAGCAAATGCAAGTTCCGTAAAGGATCTCAATGCAAAATTTGTCAACAACAGCGTTCATTTCGAAGCCTGCATTTCTCACAAGCAGAAAAATGCAAGCTTCGAGGGGCAAGTGTTAACACCGTTATTAAACGCGGTCCAAAAATTGATAGTCAATTGTCCAATGAAGAGATCGCTCATACGCCGTTCCTTTCGGTCATGCATTCGAACCGATCGGTCAAAAAGAGTGTGAACCGTTCGATAAAAAAGAGTGTATGACCGGTCGGTCAAAAAGAGTGTAACTGGTCAGTCAAAAAGAGTGTGAACCGATCGGTATAAAAAGAGTGTGAACCGATCGGTATAAAAAGAGTGTATGGCTGATCTGTATAAAAAGAGTGTATGGAAGATCAGTATAAAAAGAGTGCCCGATCGGCATAAAAAAGAGTGTAACCGACCGATATAGAAAGGAGTGTAACCGATCGGTATAGAAAGGAGTGTAATCGATCGGTATAAAAAGGAGTGTAACCGACCGGTACCCCTTTCCAGCTGTTGCCAACTGTACTCAATGGTATTTCTGTAAATAAATTATAGACCGACCTGTACTCTGCACACTGTAATTACAAGACTGCCACTACTCCAAACTACACCTATAAATAGCCCATTGCTCCACCATTCAAGGGACCAATTTTCTTCACCCCGAAGGGCCGTCAAATCATTTCTTCAACCTCCAAGCTCCATTCTAACTTCATTAATGGTTTCCATGAATCAAACTACATTCCAATAACAAGAAGATCAAATCAAGTCCATCATCCATTCAAAGTGGCTCTAACACGATTATAGAGCACTCCAACCGCCATTAATCTTCTCAAAAGCTCGGATTTACCATGAATTTCACGGAAAAGTTAAGGGAAATCATCTTATCACGAGATCTAATCCATTTCTTCTCGAATTCAAGTGTGATCTATAGCTAAAAAGAGAGATCCGTCATCTCCAAGCTGAGATCCTTCATCTCCAAGCCGAGATCCGTCTTCCATCTCTTTACAATCGCAATCAAGCCTCCTACAAGATTCGATTCACATCCAACCGCCATGGATTCACCAACAATTCTTTAAGTGCATAAATCATAGAAGACAAGCTCTCACGATCATTGCATTTCTAGAGATCTTGCCATTTTTGCAACGGCGAAGAGAGAATCAAGCCATTAAAACAAGGGAGAATGAGCGTTAATGGAATGTATGAGAGATTTTCATGCAAGTTGTAAACAGAACTTCATAATGAGAAATGATTGGAAAGTGGATGTAGATTCATCTCGAATCGAACCATTATAAAAATTCCCTTATCTTTATTTTATATTTTTTACTTTCGTGATTGCGGCCTCACATTTTTTTTCTCTAACCATAATTGGTGAAGTGCACATTTGCACCATTTGGTATTTGTGTCATTTTTGATGCAAACACTATGTCGCCATACTAATTTTACAATTAAAACCGTATGGTGTCATATTGGAAGTTGGATTTCCATCATGAACCAAGGCAACGGATCGTTCTTACCTAATTCGAGACAACCTAGCCCACGTCTCAAGACTCAGACTCACGTGAGCCCTTAGGAGCCAGAGGGTCGGTTCACAACTAATGTTAGTGGATTATAACTCCTGAACAATATGTTTCCCAGCCATAAGGGGCGTAAATAGAGCCACTAGGGACTCAATATCCGAGGTACCTCGCTTTCCATCATCCACATAAGTAAAAATATCCGGGCTTGTAAAACCCAGGCACCGCTTTCAGCTAGAAAGAAACACATGTTCTCCCTGGGTCCTTCTCCCGTTTCTGGTTCATACCGGGGTGTGAGGCTCGTGAAGTAACGCTATACACAAAGCTATGCTAGATAAAGCTGTGCTTTGATCATCAACCACAAGGCTCTGCTTTTCAACAATAAGCCTTGATCATTTGCATCTTGGCATGCCACGCTGACAATTCACGCCATGCGACTGATATCTATCAATATATAACCTCTGAGCTCATACGTCTCAGAGAAGGGTGTTAAGCAAGAGAATAAATTCTCCACCACCAAACAGATATATATTAAATAGAAATCAATCAGCACAGAATAAAATCCAATGTCAAACATACATACATTTACAAGCCTGTTCTAGGTCTGAACGAAATCGAAGACACCTTATTTCTCGTCCCATATGTCTAATACAGAAGAGAGGCAATCGCATATCCGGATGATCAACAAGTACGTCCGGACAACTACCACTGTAACCCTTTCAAAGCAGCAAATCAAAGCATCAGTAGTCATCCATTCGATGTGAAGATCGTCGGTCTTCAATCACCGTCTTCAAATCTTCGACTTCCAATCGTAGATTTATACATTTCTCAAAATATAACCGTTGGATCTTAGCAAATTTTATATCGTTGGAAAGATCTTTCCAAAACGAACCCAATGGTTCCAGTTTTGGGAAAATCCGTCGGTCGGAACTTTCGGTATAATCGTTTGAAATTATGATTTCAAATCACGAACTACCGCGGCGCGATTCATTTTATTTATATATATATATATATATATATATATATATATATATATATATTCCTTCAACGATTTCAACACCATTTTCATTTCAACATTGATTTCTTTATATGAAATCCTATATTACATTAAAAATGTGATTTTTAATGTCATAAACAATTTCATTTCAGCATTGATTTCTTTTATTTGAAATCATACTAGCATTAAAAATGTAATTTTTAATGTCAATACATTTTATTCAAAACTTGAATAATTTAATGATTCTGTCTTACATTTAAAAAGAAAATGTAATCTTTTTAATCATTCATTTACTACATTAAAATTGTAATCTTTTTATTCATTCTTTTATTACATTGAAATATGTAAATTTTATGTCATCCTTTTATTACATTGAAAAATATAAATTTTATTCCATCCTTTTATTGCATTGAAAAATGTAAATTTTATTCAAACACATTTATTACATTGAAAAATGTAAATTTTATGTAAACACATTTTATATAGCAATGGTCATTTTTAATGTTTTGTTTACATTAAAATAAATTTTCAAAGAAAAGACATTTTATATAATAATGGACATTTCTAATGTTTCATTTACATTAAAAATGTAAATTTCAACATCAATACATTTTTATTTCAAACTGTTTATTTTTAAATGTTGCATTTTCATTTAAATGTATAATTAATTATCAATACATTTCTATATAACAAATGACTATTTTTAATGTTGCATTACATTAAAAATGTATATTTGAGAGTAAAGACATTTTTATATAACAATGGTCATTTTTAATGTTTTGATTACATTAAAATGTAAAGTTTCAAAGAAAAGACATTTTATATAACAGTGGACATTTTTAATGTTTCATTTACATTAAAAATGTAAATTTCAACATCAATACATTTTTATTTCAAACTGTTTATTTTTTAATGTAGCATTTACATTAAAAAAATGTAAAATTCAATATCAACACTTTTTTATTTTCAAAATGTTTTATTTTAATGTTTCATATACATTAAGATGTAAATTTCCAATGTAATACATTTCTATATCAAAATGTTTATTTTAATGTTTCATATACATTAAAATGCAAATTTCCAATGTAATACATTTCTATATCAAAATGTTTATTTTAATGTTTCATATAGATTAAAATATAAATTTCCAATGTATACATTTCTATATCAAAATGTTTATTTTAATGTTTCATATACATTAAGATGTAAATTTCCAATGTAATACATTTCTATATCAAAATGTTTATTTTAACGTTTCATATACATTAAAATGTAAATTTCCAATGTAATACATTTTAATATAAAAATGTTTATTTTAATTTTTCATATACATTAAAATGTAAATTTCCAATGTAATACATTTCTATATCAAAATGTTTATTTTAATGTTTCATATACATTAAAATGTAAATTTCCAATGTAAATACATTTTTATATAACAATGACCATTTTTGACTTACAACAAAAATATAAATTTTATGTTGACATATAATGATCATTTTCATATTCATATATGTACTAAAAATCTAATTCTCGTATTATTCAAATAATTAATATATAATAACATGAATATTTTAAAACACAAGGATATTTCAGAAAATTTCGGCAGCATAACGACAGGGTAATTAAAACTGGCACCGTCCCGATATACGGCTCCTCGCACTACCTTAGGCATCGCGACGTTTACAAGGGGTTTAATTTCCTAATACATTTTTCTAGCCAATCTATTGCCACAATATCAACCAATTTCATTTTAGCTACAATCAAACACCAAAAATCAACCAATTCCACATCACAATACAATCAAGTCGTCCATGGTCTGCGGACGACGGGTGTCGGGAGTTTCTAAACTCCGTCTACAACCTAATATATTTTATTTCTCAATTTAGTTGAATTTAGAAATCTCACCTTGCTCTCGGCTTCGCCAAAAATTGTAGCAAACTCTAAAAATTCTCCGGTCTCTTCTAGAATGTAGAAGACGTCGTCACGGTCCCAATGTCTCTTGTTTCACTGGATTTTTACCACATAGCAAAAAGATATGATTTTTATAAGATTAATCAACTTTGCAACGCTTTTAAATGTTGAAACCAGCTTAATTTATCCAAGCCGTTACCTTTCAGAAGAGGTCCAAAACTAGGTCGGGGATTTTCGTAAAATCCGTAAAGCTTCGCGTCGATCGGCCGAAGCCACGTAAAAGAGGAAGGAGAGGCACAGGTTCGTCGGGGGGTGGGACCCAGTTCGATCACCTCTGGTGATCACGGCGGCGAGTTGAAGTCGCGGTCTTCACAAGCTCGATTCAAACGAAGTACTTAACGAAAAAAATCCAACTTGGTATGGATTTAAAGATCTTGAGGAGTACTACACAATCCTCAATTGTGGCACTGGATTTCGTGGAGCGGATTAAGAGAAATCGGAAGACGAAGGCGTAAGGTTTCTAGCCATTAAAACGATGGTGGCGGCTGTATAACGAAATAGGGTTATACGTTATACGCGTATTTATACCGTATTTCTATTTTATTTTTATTTAATTTAATTCTATTTAATTTCAGTTTAATTCCTATATCGCTCTTAACTCCAAATCAAACCCAACGAGTGGTGTTTCTAGCTAAATACCCCCATTCCGGGCACAATGGGATATGTTCGGAAAGCCAATTCAATTGTTTCGATAAGTTTTTCTTTAAATTGAAATATAAACATTTAATTATTTAATTTTGATCGTACATTTTAATTTACCAGGGCCACACACTGACTCCAAAAATTTCCGAAAAATAAATCTAACTATGTTTTGACTATACGGTCCTAAGAAAATTAATTTCGTAAAATTTGGAGACCGTTTGAAAAATGGTCATTTCTGGTCGATCCAAATTAACTAAAATTGACAAAACACATTTTCTTTTCCCACGCTCACATATTGATTCCAAAAATTATGAAAATTGGAATCCTGCAATAATTTGACATTCCGGATCCAAGCACGGTGGTTTCGTCGAAAACAGAGATCGTTTGCAAAATGGTTGTTTATACGGGCTATATATTATATTAAATTCCATTGCGACTTTTCTGAATATTCAACTGGCCATAACTTTTTATTCCCGCTATGAAATTTCAATTTTTCGGATTCGTTGGAAAAATATTTTTAAACAGATTTAAATATTTTTGATTTCACCAAAATCCGATTTATTTTGCATCTTGTACATTCGGTCAAAGTTCAAATTCAAATTTGCAAACTGCCGCGCTATTTCTAACTCCTTTTAAAATTAAAAAATATATATCCATTCTAACTTCGATTTAAATAAACTTTTAATCGTTATTATTTAAAATAAATTATTTTAACTATTCAAAATTCAATAAAATAGCCAAAATAGAATTTTTAAATTGGCTCTGATTTTCCGGGTTGTTACAGGCGTTGCTGCAGTGGTGCGCAGGTGGGGAGGAGGGTGGAGAGGCGGAGGCTCAGGTCAAGTGAGGGAGATGGGGGTGGCGGCCATGGCAAATGCTTGGAAGAAGAGAAAGACTTAAGGAAGAAAAGGTGAAAAGGTAAAAAAAAAATTAAAAAAAGGAAAGAAAAGGAAGGTGTTTTATTGAAATTGAGAGACCATGGATCGATGAGGTGGAAGGGGGAGATTAAAGGGGAGAAAACACATCTAAGAAGCTTGGTTGCAGACACATCATTTGTGTTTATTGACTTCAAGGCTTATACAAAGTGATAAACGTGTTTTCAGTTCCTGCGTCTATTGCTCGTGCGATCAATCAGTAATTCCGTTTGATATGAAATTTTGAATCCTAATATAATTCGTAATTCTAGATCCAATGAAATAGGTCTCGTCGAATTTGGATTTCGTTTGACCCTCCGTTTTATTTTTTATTGTTTTTTCACTTAATTTTGTTAGGTTGACCCGATACGTGTTTATTTTTTGTTAGGTGACATTGATATATATATATATATATATATATATATATATATATATATATATATATATATATATATAAAGCTTTTAAGAGGTTTTGCATAAGTATAACATAAATGTCATTACCTTTAAAAAAAAGTTCAATACTATCTCTGGAAGTTGTTAATAATTTCCTAAAAATCACAGATACAAGATTAGCAATCCCGCTGGCTCAAGGTCAGAATACACGATTGAGATTCCGTGTGTATATGTCCAAAAAACATCGCAATTTGGTTTTGTTGGTATATGCAGGCAAGGGGAAAATTCGAGCTTAACCCCTCATAGAACGGACGTCGGCGCAGTTTTCGCTCACTCGACTGATGTCGACTTGGTAAGCTAATGTAAGATTTTGCAAGCCTTGGAGGAAAGCATTATGTAGGGACAGTCATATGTAGTTTCAAGGATACATATTCGTATTGCATGCGAGAGGAATATTTGGTGTGATGGGTATAAGAGATGATGTGGTGAGACAACCTGCTACCCGGCGTCCGCAGAGGAAGGCATAAACAGACGTTTGTAAGTTATGTTTTTGCCATGAACCGAAGAGGAAGTGCAGTCAACGAAGTTTATTCATCGTGTATTCCTTGGCTTTATTATATAGATTATATAATATCTTCTCCCTCTATTCAAATGATATGAGAAAATGAATAAATTAACTTTTAATATTTTGTTTTTTTAGATCTAAAGAAGTATTTTGTATCCCTGTTATTTTCTTTATATGCTTGTTATGCTTAATGCATATTCACTACAATAGAAGTGCTAAAAGCTCTAACAGGACAACCACAAAGTCGCCTGATAAATACTTTGGACCTTATCAAATCAACGAATGAATCGAAATATTGCATGCAAACTTTTATAATCAAGCGAGTAGTAAAAGCAATTGATCAAAATCACTAAGTTTTTATGTCAAACATTATATAAATTTCCAGAGTACTGAATGATGATGTACAGCACAGATCAAGTATATATGTCCTCACATAACGACAGCAGTCCCAGGGTTAAAACCGAACGCCGCGTCTGTTATATCAAGTGCGAGGCCTGACTCTCCTGTCGTTCGAGTCTCCCCCATCAGAAAGCTGCGCCCACACACTTCGTGCTTTGGCGGCACTTCCACACTCTTCTTCGCACCCTGCTATTATCTTTAGGAGTTCTGACTGAAGCGAAGGGCAGTTCTCTTTCAAGTACTCAAATCCACTTGATCTCATTACAGCTGCAATTTATACACCCATCTCATAAATTATATGTTTATTTCATAGTCTATATTCCTTGGAATAACTGACAAGCACCTTGTCACAGACATGGAAGTGAAAACTAAACTGATACTACTATCAAATTCGTAGTAAGTCGTGGTGGATGAAAACAATAATTAATATCTTCTTCATTCTTCTTCCTTGGAATTCTAAGGGTATACAATTGAATGCATGCTTGTGCGTTTGCAGATGAAAAAATAGCTATCAGGGAAATATTAGTCAACTAGCAAATGATGAAACAGCTTTAGCTGGGATATGGGATTTAAGCACGATGCCCAAACCTCATTAGCCAGTACGCATACCTCATCTCTAATTCTGGAAAATACAGGCCCGATGAAGTATTATTTCAACATTTATAAAACAAAGTTACAAAATCATTCAAAGATTTTACATGACATACCAATTAAAAAGATGCTATAAAGGTTTACTCCCAATCGAAATATATAAAAATTATTAGATATGAAGTGAAATTCTTCATTGGACTTCAACCGGTGCCAGGGGTAAAATTGTTGGCCACATTACCATTGGTATGCACCTATATTGTCAAGTTAAAACGCTCAGCAGTTCTAAAGCAACGGATGAGCCAAAAAGCTATAGCAGCCTAGCAGGACATAGTGAGGATACAAAGAAAAATAGCAAATGTATCAAAGCAACCCCCATACCATCAGCATATGGAAAATAAACATTGTTTATATATAGTAAACCCTAACGCATCTTAATTCATGCAGTTAAAACTCCAGAACTAGAGATGATACAGTTATTTATGTTTGACGCCTAAGCCCTAAACAAAGACATATAACAAAGCTTTATTACTTGGTTTAAACTTTAAAAGAAAACTAGATAATCCCTTTTAATTATCATTAAAAATGCTAAAATGGGTGCTAAAAATTCACGATTTAGAGGGCTTTGTGGCAAATAGCGCTATGTTTAGCAGATCCACTATTTAAGAGCACTAAATTGTAGAAGCATAGTGCTCAAAGGGTGAAAAAAAAATAGCCTTGCTATAACTGTGCTTTATCTGCAGAGGATCTACAATATGTACATGTGTACTGTGTACATCTAGAAACGTATAAACCTACTAGGAATGTAAATTCAGAGTTACCTGAAAGATTCTCTGCTGTGAATTTGAGACATGCAGCTTTAAGTTCCAGTGCGTTATACCTGTCAGCGAATGCAAGGATACTAGCCACAGAAGAAACAGATATATCTTTGCATATGTAAGATTCACATATCAATCGAAGTCTATCCAAGCCATATCTATCTGCAGCTGCTAATAGTTTTCCTACCAACGTATCAGACACCGGCGCAACAGATGCAGGTGATCCTGATTGTGCAACTAAAATTTCATTTTCGTCCACTGCATCCTTGTAAATGAAATGTAGCATGGCCTAGAGAGGATAAAAACACACATTTCAGAAACAATGGTTTGAGGGGGGGGGGGGGGGTGTTTGAAAATCAGGATTTCAGACTAAGTTGTGCAAACGAGCTTGGTATTTCTTGGTCTCATTCTGTGGAAATACAATACAGCAGTATAATCTCCCGGAAATTGAAAATCCTCGGACAAAAACTCAATGTAAATTTTAATCTGCATAAAAGCACGGATATGCACAATACATGCTTGCATCCATGCATTATTACGTTAAATGTGAACTAGTGATTGAAATCATGGAGCCATGGTTGAGGGCTGAATAAAATATGGTATCAAGCTTAGTTCACAAAATACAGGTATGTGTGTCTGAGAGGAGTGTTCTAACACCCATATTTTGCACCGCTCTAAACTCCTGATTTCCACAAGTTCCGAATTAAGTAATATGTATAGTGGGAAGAGAGAGAACGGATTATAATTTAAGCCAGATTACGTGATGGAAATCATGGGGCTAGAGGGATGCCGCAAAAGAGACGTGTCATTGAATGATCCTCGGTACACACACATATACATATTTATACATACATATGGGAAACTCTATTTAGACACAAAATTGCATACAATAAATCTCAACCACTGGATCCTCCCATGAATTACACTCTCCACAAACATGAGAAGCGTTCCGAATAGCCGGCCCTTGTACATATTCATACATACATACATGAGAATCGTTCCGAGACACCCCTGTTTTGCAGCACCCCCACCCTACCGTGAGCCACATTAATTCAAATCCAACAAGATTTTGTAGATGTTCAATCCACATATATACATATATTATCATCTATCCAAAATTTGAGTTTATTCCGACATTCGTCGAATTATATATTTGATGTTTAAATTTAACGATTCGAATAAATGTCTGAACGATGAATAATTGAACTAAAATTTGAAAATGTTACGAATGTCGGAACGAACCCAAATTTTGGATAGATGATAATATATGTGTGGATTGAACATCTATAAAATCTGTAGGTAAGGGTGCTGCAAAATAGGGGTGCCCGAAACGCTCATATATATATATATATATATATATATATATATAAACAGTATATTTTGTTCAGCCTTCAACCTTAGCTCCATGATTTCAATCACTAGCTCAAGAAATGCTATGATGTCATAGAAGAGAGAAAAACAACGAATATTTAGGCTTATGGATTACAAAGGAGCTAAAAAAGCGGGGTTAATTGTCCTAGCTAGGTGTGTGTGAATGGTTTACACCCCTCTTTTTCGTTTTCCATTCTTGGTCCTTGCTTGCTCTTTTGTCAAAATGTTATAAAGTTTCTTTACATATAATCTATTTGCTACAGAGATCATCTAGACGAAAATATGAATGATTGTGAAACTTTTACTCCCCAGATTATAATTTCAATTGATGATTAATATTGGCTGGGTTTCATCCACTGATTTACGATTTTAATAAGTGAAGTTCCAAAGTGATCCAATCATCCAAATATTTGTGAAGATGATCTTGATATAAAACAGATTATATTACGAAAAAAAAGATCATCTCGAAACATTTTGGTACAAAGGCGAAAAAGAGAGGCTGAGGAGAAGCTACAAATTAGAGGGCTACATATTCCTCCTTTTACTCAACACAAAGAGACGTGCCACAGACTACCCTCACCTTAAAGACCTTGGGCTCCAAGTCAGTAATGAAAACCTCTCCCGTTTCCTCATCTTCTGCATCAAAAAACGATGATTTAAATATAGGGGATCTTGCAGCCAAGACCAACTTATGAGCATGGATTTTTTGTCCTGACACATTAAAAGTAACATCAGAAGCTTCTTGATTCTCAAGAAGTGCTCCAAAATGCATTCCCATATCTGAATCCGGAACTGATATTGTGTGTAGCCTGGGGCAATCCATTACTGACACAACTACACCAACTGTGCAATTTATTTTCAAGCAATCATCTTTAAGATAATCAGATGTTTCAAGATTTGCTCTTCTGAAAAAGCGTTTATAGCCCCTGCAATTAATAATACAAAAGATGAATAGTAAAGTTAATATGAGGATAAAGAAAAATTGTACACGTAACAAAAAAATATGGAACGTCTGAAATAAAAATAAAAATAAATACACAAGAAGCTTGAATGTACTGAACTAGTTCACTGTCAAGTGTGTCACTTCAAGTAATATCCCTAAGTTAGTAATGTTTTAAAGTAGTTATGTATTTTTCTGTCTAAAGCACTCCCTCCCAGTTTGTGAACTAGGGGATATTAGACATGTTTATCATAGGAATAACTACGGTGGGTAGAAACTAGAAAGCTTGCCCACACACTTGCACTTGCACATAAACTAATTTACTGAACAAATTTCAGTGTCAAGTGTTATTTCAAGATACATCCCTTCATTAGTAATGATTTAAAGAAGCTATGTCATCTTCTTTTAAAGCCACTCCTGCCCAGCTTGAGAAGCAAGGAAATTGGACATGTTTTCCATAGCATAACAGTAGCTAGAAAACTAACGCATGCACCACCCATGCACATGTGCACAGTTTAATTGATATAGGACCAATTGTATGAACCTACCACATTTATAAACAATGTGGATGCTTCGTACTAGCAAGTATACAATATATAAATATAATTACTTTCTTATACAAGCAAACATAATCATAACAAAGGAAAAAACATTTATGTAATCAGCAATATATAGATAATTTAGTGTTTGAATGGACGACTAGATTGCTAACGCTCTTTAACTATATTCCATATACGTTTGTGATACAAATGTTATGTCGTGCTATAAAATTTAAAACGTGTCAAATAAAATGTGGTTTATGTCATCATTTTATAGTAAATTTATTACCTTATTTATGCCAATAAATTTTATACAATTTCATTATCAAAGAGTACATTTGGAATTAAAAAAGGCAAGCGGTTTTTGCTAAACTACAATTTGAGTGTTGATTTGTCAAATATAAAAAGAATTTTGAAAGATTAGGCAAAAACTTCACGGTCACAAAATATTTACCCCATTATATGGATGGATTATTAATACAGACATCTTTGAACATGAATAAATGGATAGGAAAATAGTGTCATAACCAAAATATGTTGTAAAGCATTTGCCAATGCTGTATTCATCCTAATTTTTATATATGTACTGATTATTAATGGATGTTGATGGTACTACACTTGGACTATCCCTGCTACATGAAAACACTAAGATACTAGTCATTACATCACCGTCCTCTGGCCCAAACTCATGGTGGTGTGGTAGAAGCAAGCAAAAATATACTTCTACGTAAATGATGGTTGAGATATCCCATGTTTAAAGGTTAAGTCGAACTGTTATACTTATAATGACGTTAAGATCCACATGCAGTACATAAGAAATATTAATTACTGATTCAAAATTATGATGATAGACTTCAAGTTATTTGTTCTAACTGCATTGACCATGTGAGAAATAATTATACATCCATCAATTTCCTTTTATGTGCAATGGGTACACAGTAAACCATTTTTAATTTTATAGCATGCCAAAATTAAACTCTAGTCATGATTAGAGTATGAATACAATGCCAGGCAGGGCAAGTAGTATTTCATCGCTATTAGGTTCAAAATGATCAACTTGAGATGACACTTTTAACCCATTATTCCTTCTTACATCAAAACTAGAATACATACAACTATAAATTTTGAAAACCAGAGCATTTATCAATTGACTGATGCTAATCAGAACACATGGCCACATTATCGAGACAAATAATTTGTCTTTCACAAAAGAGTTGTCAAGTATAAAGGCGCTAAACGTATTGTCTAAAAAATCCATAAAGGAACTCATCCATGTATACCTAGCTATAGTGCTTTAAAACAACTTCATATAGCCTAAGATCTCTGGATATCTCGATATCCACTACCAAAACATGGTAAAAACTCATACCAGAGCTATTTACACCTATGGTCTGTGAGATGACTGACCATGGGTTACTATACTGAATGTTTAAACCAAGAGAAAGCTTAATAATAGCAGTTCTTATTTTCAACATAAAAAAATAAAAAAATAATCATATGAGAATCGTGTATGCGCTCTTTAACCACTTTTAAAATCGAACCACAAATTGAGTCATTGACTATACGAATTTAAGGTTCCAAGAACTCTCAAATAGGCGCATAAAACCTTGATTCATGTTATATATGGATAGAAACAAAAATTAACCCAAAAACAATACCCGTATACAGACACACACGCACACACAAAAAGACATGCAGAGTCCAAATAGAGTTCAAATAACAATACATGTATGTGTCCTCCAAAGGGTGGTCATGCCATTTATTAACCTAAAAAGCGAGAGATGCAGAATTAAAACTATGTTTATGGCTTATAAACCATTCTGACTTATCTTATGTTAGGAGCATACATCTCCTAGACATTACAATTACAATCAAATTATGATAACTTGAGACTTCAAATAAGTACATGCATACGATGGTCTCATATTAATCGTACATACTGTACGTAATCCCCCAACTAGCACCTAAAAATATTGCACCAAACTAGTTTTTCTACAAATATTATGATATGATCATCCTCAGAATTTATTTTTATTTGTTACATTAATAACTCATTTAAAACCAAATTTTAAACAAATGATCAGAATGATTTTTTTTTTCGATGACTCATATTGAATTGTAGTTGTGGATGAGACTCGGATTTGAAAGTTTATACTGAAATTATGATAATAAAGTACCTCTACAAAATGCTGGTTTTTTTTAGATATTTCAATAAGAGGGTTCAAGGAGAGTCTGCACAACTATTTATGCGTATGTGCATGATCATGCACCTCAAAATTTTAAACCCCAACTGATGGTAATTAATGACCATACAAGGGTCAAAAGTTCGAACTTCCTAAAACATTATGATTACTACAAAAAATTCAAAACGCACATCGCTCTCATCATTTAGAAGAACAAATCAAGACAATGAGTTGTGTCATGTCATCCAGCCAACAAGAGCATATAAGAAGTAACAATTTTTGTCCTGAGTTGGATGCCAATCCCAGTAATCATTAATGACTACCATTAGGTATGGGCGCACGGACGCATATATATGGTTGAAAATTAGAACCGAGGACCGAAAACCCGAACAAATACGACCCCAACCGAACCCGACAGGCCGATGGGTCTTGGATCGGGTTTGAATGATGAAAAATACAATATTGACCCAAACAAACCCAATGGGTCTCGGGTCTCCGGTTGGGTCGGTCTAGGTTTAGGTTTTGGAAACGTACAGTTTGAACCCGACAAAACCTGACCCACCAAAAAACGAGAACCATAAGGTCGAGTCTTGGTACATTGTGTCAGATCCAAATGACACTCTGCACATATGCATGCACACATGTTTTCACACTCCACGTTATTTCCAAGCTCTAGTCGTAAATATCTTAAAGGAAAATTCTAGAAAAAGGTAAAGTTCGTACACTTGGAGTTGGAAACCCTTCCCTAAATTTTGAAGCAGTAACAAGTTAAATATCAAGAAATTATCAGTTGTTCTGTAATGGGTTAAACGAGGAACTTGCAAGGAGATGCATACCATATATTGAATATGTGTGTCAGTACAATATGTAGTCAGCACACAATGATACACTTCCAAATACCAGGTATTTATTTATGCATTTTACGCTGTTGGTGTGCACCAGTATGCATTCAGCTTGATCCAGTATGTATTCGGTACACATCAAACATTATGTGCACAGGTTCATTTTCACACATTTCGTGCTTTTAGAGTAATTGTTTGGATACAAGTACCAAATTATAACAATACTTACCTTAAGATCAACTTGTTGGGATTGCCAAAAATTTAAAGAGAGAGCTAGCTGAATATTTTTTAGGTAAAAATAAAAATGCGTAGGTAGAAGAGTATAAGATTAACCATTGTTTCCTTCAACTGTATAAACAAGCATTATGTCTACTTTTTCATGAAACTTCAATTTGAGTTGGAAGCAAATATCTAGGCTGCTAATATAAATGAATATATCTCAGCACATGTATGTTATTCATTTATTTTACTTTCTTTTCTTTTCTTTTTTCACACTCTTGTAAGTGTTTTATTGTACAGTTTGCTTTTACTAGACATATTACATTGTTTCTAAATGCAAACAAATAGGTATGTTCCCAAAAAATCGTTAGTAGTAAATAATAAGACAAATATCTCTACCATTAATCAAAAACCTGATAACATGCCAGCTCCACATCACCACATTTGGACGCCAAAACATCCCTTGAGCAATCACACGACTGATCCAACATTATATATTGCACTAACACTCGCGATTAGGTCAGTCAATAATTAATAAAGCATAAAGGTTTACGAATACAGATCAGAACTTAGGAGTGGACTAATACATGCTAACAGAAAAAAATTGTTTCATGTTAACTAATTTTAAGCAATCAATTAGTGCAACTAGCATACTATTTTATTAACACCGCCATCATCATTGCCTTTTCCCCAAATGAATGTGTCAGTGACACGAATTTTCGTCCGACATAAATTTCTATCTTGATTCGTATCATTAGTTGTATTTAGTGTTTTCTATGCCATCAAAGGCTCCGTTAAGCTCTGTTTTTAGACCTCTAGCGCGCCAGCATGTCCTGGTTTTATAGCACTCCGCCTCCTCTTTTGTAATGGCATTTATTAGGATCTTGAAGTTTTGGTATATTCAAAGCTCAACGCTCCTCCCCTAACAGTGTAGGTTTTATATATCTTCTTAATATTCATGTTAATTAAGATTTGTTTCTTTCTATAGATACATTATCTACTTTATTTACCAGTGCATTGCTATATATATCCATGCCATCAAAATTTTCTTCTTTATATAAAAAAATTATTTATATACGGTACTTCTATTTTATTCCTCTCATCACTTTTTCATGACCGTATCTTCAACTAATTCAAATCCTCCTCCTTGACAATAATCATATATATCATGCTTTTGATTATTTACTCTTTTATTAGCATAATCAGTCATGTAAGTAAATATAATAGTTCTATTATTGTCATCATCATCATCATTTATTGCTGTTTCATTTTCATTACGCACCGCCTTCCCCACCAACCCTCAACCACCCCCCCCCCCAACCAAAAAAAAAAAAAAAGATAGTATTATAACCTCTACCACTACTATTTTACTTCTAACTTATGATATAATTTAGAAGTTAAATATCAAGAAATTATCAGTTGTTCTGTAACGGGTTAAACGAGGAACTTGCAAGGAGATGCATACCATATATTGAATATGTGTGTCGGTACAATATGTAGTCAGTACACAATGATACACCTTCCAAATACCAAATATGTATTTATGCATTTTACGCTGTTGGTGTGCACCAGTATGCATTCAGCTTGATCCAGTATGTGTTCCGTACACATCAAACGTTATGTGCACAGGTCCATTTTCACACATTTTCGTGCTTTTAGGGCAATTGTTTGGATACAAGTACCAAATTATAACAATACTTATCTTAAGATCAACTTGATGGGATTGCCAAAAATTTAAAGAGAGGGCTAGCTGAATATTTTTTAGGTAAAAATAAAAATTCATAGGTTGAAGAGTATAAGACTAACCATTGTTTCCTTCAACTGTATAAACAAGCATTATGTCTTACTTTTTCATGAAACTTCAATTCGAGTTGGAAGCAAATATCTAGGCTGCTAATATAAATGAATATATCTCAGCACATGTATGTTATTCATTTATTTTACTTTCTTTTCTTTTCTTTTTTCACACTCTTGTAAGTGTTTTATTGTACAATTTGCTTTTACTAGACATATTACATTGTTTCTAAATGCAAACAAATAGGTATGTTCCCAAAAAATCGTTCAAGCATGTTAAGTTGTAAATATCAGACAAATATCTCTACCATTAATAAAAAAACCTGATAACATGTCAGCTCCACATCACCACATTTGGACGCCAAAAACATCCCTTGAGCAATCACACGACTGATCCAACATTATATATTGCACTAACACTCGCAATTAGGTCAGTCAATAATTAGTAAAGCATAAAGGCGTACATTTATGAATACAGATTAGAATTTAGAAGCGGACTAATACATGCTAACAGAAAAAAATTGCTTCATGTTAACTAATTTTAAGCAATCAATTAGTGCAACTAGCACACTACTTTATTAACACCGCCATCATCATTGCCTTTTTCCCAAATGAATGGGTCAGCGACATGAATTTTCGTCCGACATAAATTTTTATCTTGATTCGTATCATTAGTCGTATTTAGTGTTTTCTATGCCATCAAAGGCTCCGTTAAGCTCTGTTTTAGACCTCTAGCGCACCAGCATGTCCTGGTTTTATAGCACTCCGCCTCCTCTTTTGTAATGGCATTTATTAGGATCTTGAAGTTTTGGTATATTCAAAGCTCAACGCTCCTCCCCATAACTGTATAGGTATTATATATCTTCTTAATATTCATGTTAATTCAGATTTGTTTCTTTCTATAGATACATTATCTACTTTATTTACCGGTGCATTGTTATATATATCCATGCCATCAAAATCTGCTTTCTTTACATAAAAAATTATTTATATACGGTACTTCTATTTTATTCCTCTCATCATTTTTTCATGACCATATCTTCAACTAATTCAAATCCTCCTCCTTGACAATAATCATATATATCATGCTTTTGATTATTTACTCTTTTATTAGCATAATCATTCATGTAAGTAAATTATATAATAGTTCTATTATTGCCATCATCGTCATTTATTGTTGTTTCATTTTCATTATGCACCGCCTTCCCCACCACCCCCCCCCCCCCCTCCTCCCAAACAAAAGAATGATAGTATTATAACGTCTACCACTACTATTTTACTTCTAATTTGTGATATAATTTCTTGCTTATATGATACATACTAATAGTGTAATACAAGTCATACAAGCAAAAGTGCAATAAATATGCATGTACACTGGAACATTTATGCTAGCATAAATACAAGATCTACATGCCTTACTGCAACATTATACTTTAAGCCTATGCTCATGGAAAAAATCGAAAATACAATAATTATGTTAAATGGTGTTAAATGAATGAATTAGTTACTTGTTTCCATATTGCTGTTCCTAAGATACATCCTTCTAATCTGTGAACGTTTGAAGAGTCATAGTGTTGTGCCCACACATTTCCTACATAGGTTTTATACCGCTATATTAATGAACATAGTTATGAATGGCGCGCTACAGCGCGCGGCGCGGCATCTGCGCCTTTTCTTGCGGCGCGGCGCATATGAGAAGCGCGGCAAAAGGCGCAATAGGCCCGCGGCGCAAAAAAGGCGCACAGCGCAAAATGGCACGCCTTTTGTTTTGTTTATTGTTTTTTGCTTGTTTTTTGTTTATTTTTTCATTTTTTGCATTTCACATAAAATTATTGTTGATCATATTATTGCGTTTGCTAACGTTTTGTATTTGGTTTTTATTTATTTTGTGGGTTCTGATGGATGGCTTATCTAGAGTTCTTTTTCCTTGAAGAGAAACAAATATATCGATATTGAAAATATATTTTATTTTATGTAATACTCTTATATCAAATGTAATATTGCTTGTACATAAAACATGTATTTCAATTGATTGTGTATTTTATTTCAAACAGTCTGTAGATGCACCAAATAGATTTTCAATAAATATTTATCACTTTATTTTTATTTTTATTGCATAAAGTTATCAATTGCATCAGTGAAACAATATTACCAATCGATATGCTATTCTTCCTCACTAATTGTCCTTTGTATTGCTAAATATAACCACATCATAACAATAAAAAGACTTTATATAATCTAATTGTCCTTATGAATCCGATGATGCAGATGTTGATTTGGAAAATATGATTGTTGAATCAGATTCGAAATTCTAGTTTATTAGTAATATGTATTATTATTTTGGATTTTCAAAACTATTATGCTTGAAATTTATGCTAATGATGTCAAATATGATGATGTTTCTTTTTGTAAAATAGTAAAAACTTTGATTGCATATGTTTTAGCAAAAAATACCGAACTTTTAAATTTGTTGTTATATGTTAAATTTAAAAAACAAAAATGTGCAGTAAATCAGAAAGGCGTGCGCCATTTGCCGCGCCGTGCGCCAAGGCTCCAGACTGATATTGTTGCGCCTTTTTGCGCCGTGCGCCATTAATAATTTTGTTAATGAACTACATTTAATGATTATTGATATACACACCTGGTGACAAAAAAAATTACAATATAGACTCACAGCATTAGGAGAGATTCATAGAATATTTTAATAAATCGATACTATCCTAATATGGTATATAAAAAAGTATCAAGATTGGTTCAGCAGCTCAATTAAATAAAAGCCCAACTACTTACCAGAACAAAATCTTTCGCAATTCATAATCCTCCATACCAAAAACTAACTAACTAAATATACCGGCAAATTGACATGCAGTTTCAATAAGAACCAGCCAAAAATAATTTAGTACTTGAATATATCACCCACTTCACAACACACCCATATTTTCAAACTCTGTGCCATAGACCCCTTCCCACCATCGTATACCAGCTAAAGATAAGATAAACACAATTATACGGTAGGTAAAACACATCTTCAGTTAACTGTTATGCCTGAACATGTTCTATGCCTTCTAGCGTTCTTGAGCCAAACAGACTATTTATGAATAACAAGGTAACAGAGGACAAACAGGAAAACTATGAAAAAACATCTTTTGATACGGTATATTCAGCAACAGTCACATTAGTGCTTTAACAACCAAATTGTGAACTTCAATATTCCAATCGTTTTATAGCTGAACATATTCTGATATTGGCAAGTAGAATGTAAAAAAATAAAAAGTAAATCCATTCAGACTGATAATTCCAAATGTAGGCGATGTATATTTTGAATTTTCATGATCTGACCCTCATACCCAAATATAAAAGCATGTGACGGAAGATACATTATACATGAATGGATCAATCAATATTCAAATTAGCACAGCTGTATGTGTCATGACAGAAGCATCGTCCACAACAAAATTCTTGGCCAATCAAAAAGTAAACCAATTATTAACTCTAAGAAACGCATCCCCTATGCTTAAGGTAATGTGATATACATAGTGACAAACAACCAACACTAGCAATTATTTCAACAAACACATGAAATATGTAATAGACCCAATTTGCACGGATCAAATAAAAACTGCAATGCTTTATTTTATGATGTATGTAATAATAATGACAAACTACATCGACATAATTTATCCAGCAAATAGATACATGAGGAATGAATGGAAATCTGAAACATATTGTAGGATAAGCAGAAAGGGTATATGAACAACTCCAGAGTGTGTAGGATGCACCTCAAAGGTATGTTCATGGTAACGGTACACAATATAGTGTTTAGAACGTATAAAAACCCATATCCCCACTATCCAATGTTCCTATTATCCAATATAGTGTTTAGACTGTACAATATCCCCATTTTTGGAATATACACGTAACCAATATTCCCATTATCTACTTATGATTTATCCCAAATATCCAATCATGGTCATGAATAAAATTTCAGCTTCACTGCATGTGCCCAAAAATATATCTAAATCAGCTTGTCAAAGCTTGCGATCAAGAGCAATTTTTAGATTGATGACCAACAACTTTAGGTATCATAGTACTCCACCTCGGTTATCAACAGCTTTGCTAATGAGACCTCAAAAGCAATTCTTAAATATCAACAACTAAACTTAACTCCACCCGCTATAGCACTTAATATGTTTGAGTGCATATAGTCAGCACCTGAAAAGCCTGCTAAAAGGCTTTTAAAAAAAGAAAAATCTTTTGTCCACTGTGATAAGCCCAGATTAAAACTCAAGCAACGGAATTCAGACATAATAAGACAACAAGAAAAGGCATACAACTGTTTGCGTGGATAATAAAAGTGCCAATTGTTTTTGCCAAAATACATCGAAAAAGTCACAATTCCAATCGTGACTGCAAAAACATGAAATGATAAAAGTCAAAAAAATTACCACATGCTTCCTCTATATTTGAGTGTATATGGGCCACTCTCCAACGACCGATCAAAATGGCTATGAATTTTGTGTTTCCCCTTCCCGCTTTGATCAATCAACGTCAACTCAAACAAGGCCCTCACATCCGTTCCTTCGCTTGCCAACGCAATAAAAACTGACACATAAGCCGAGTTATCCTCCGGATTTTTGCCGTCAGGGTAGAAGTAAATCGCCCACTGGAATCCGCCGACGGTGAACGTATCAGAAGCGATATGTTTTCCAATTCCCATGCCTTTGGCTAAGGAGTACCCTTGTATTACGAATTTGTGGGACCCGTTTACCGTTTCGGTCACGCATCGTGATACCGTCGGAGAGGAGAGCGATGCTTCCTTTTCAGATGGATCTGGGATCATCAGGAGTGATTTTGTGCAAATAATTGAGAACACGTACAGAATTAGGTCTCGGAATTTGGGATTTAAGGGTTTGAGTTTAAAGTTTTTTTGGTCGACTGATTGCAAACGGAGAAACTGGAAAGGGGAAAATGAAGAGGAGATATTTGCGTGTTCCCTGGTCTCCTTATATTGCTTTTTGAAGAGTGGTAATAATTTAGCAATTTATGAGTCCTAGCGCCGCAGGTAGCAGAGGAACGGTGACACCGCGGGTTTTGGACGCCCCGTCTCGGCTCGTCTTTCTTAGCAACCATCCTATATAGGAGCCAAGCGCGAGCTGATCCGCATAAATGGATCGGATCAAAGGTCAGACCCATTTATTAATTGGGCCAGATTTCGCAATCCAAATCCGACACGATTATAAACAGGTTGATCGACATGACTCGTGTACTCGTCTAACTAACATGTTAGATCGAGTATCTAAACAAATTGATCCGACATGACTCGTGTACCTTGCACATGCAACTGCCTATTCAAGCAATGTTGCATACTGTTGATTTGAACAGGAAGTGCAACTGCCTATTCAGGCCATTGCACACACTGCATGGATAGTTAATTCATTCAACTTCTAGGCAGTTGCATAGACTGTTTATTCAAGTAGTGCGCAACTACCTCGGGCAGTGTAAATTTTTCCACAGTATCACTTTTTTAGTGTAAATCAAGAAATTCAGGGTTCACCACCATTTCCTATTTTACACTAAAAAGTATCATTCAACCTAAATTTTTTGTCTCTGTCTTGTGCCTAAATTTTTCCCTAATTTTGTCATTCATACTATTTACCTGTAAACAAATGTAAAGTATAGGGTAAGTTTGGCTCAGATCCAATTTAGGTTTTGAAATACACAAAAACTCCCTGCCTTAAAACTTTGTATATTAGGTTCTTATTTTTTGAAAATCATCAAAAAAAATCATGAAAATTCAAAATTAAGTTCAACACATATTAATCATCGTTTAAATTAATCAAAAAAAATAAAAAATAAAATAAAAAAAAGCATCTCCAGTATATTGCGGCAAATAATGCAATTATTTGCAATTGTTGCTGATATTTCAGCAAATTTGCATCAACTGCAAAAACATTGCTGAATTATCAGCAATACATTGTAATAATTGCAGATTTTGCAGAATATTTCATTTTGCCTTCAATTAGTTTAGTTTTTCATCAATTTTTAAATATTTGCTAATATGTCAACAATAATACACAACTATTGCTGATATATCAGCAAGTATTCATCCACTCAGCAATTATTTACAATAATTGCTGATATATCAACAATATTTCACATTGCAGCAACTTTTATTATTGTTGATGTTATATCAGCAATTACAGTGAATTATTGTTGATATATTAGCAATATTTCATTACAATCGCTGATTCTTAAGTTTTTTTTTTTCAGATTACTCACCTGAATATTTGCAATTTTTTTAAAAAAAATTATATACAACAGCGCCAAAAATATATAAAGAAACACGTAACAACCAAAAATAGGGACCCGCTTTATAACAAACTTTGGGGGAGAATGTCGCTTACATCAAACTTTGAAAGAAGGACATGCGCCTAATTTCCACTAAAATAAAATACCTATGAGATAATAAATTTTACCAATTTCAGCTTCCAGTCACACACATGCACACACACATGTGTGTGTGTGTGTGTGTGTGTGTGTGTGTGTATAGAGAGAGAGAGGAGTGCTTCACTGTTTTATAGCACCTCTATCCATTCGTGAGATACACCAATCAAAATCCAACAAGAATTTGTAAATGTTCAATCTACATATATGTTATCATCTACCCAAAATTTGAACTCGTTCCGACATTCGTAGAATAATATATTTGATGTTTAAATTTAAGAGTTCGAATAAATATCTGAATGGATAATAATTGAGCTAAGATTTTGAAAATGTTACAAATGTCAGAATGAGCTCAAATTTTGGATAGATGATAATATATATGTGGATTGAATGTCTATAAATTCTTATTGGATTTGGATTGGTATAGCTTACGAACGGGTAGGGCTGCTACAAAACAGAGTTGCCTCCAATATATAACAACATATATATATATATATATGTGTGTGTGTGTGTGTGTGTGTGTGTGTGTGTTTCTTCCCCCAACATATAGCAACATCATCGTAACTTCATATTGATTGTATTTCATACTTAGATTCTATTTAGTGCCATTTCTGAAGTAATTTTCTAAACTAATAAAATTGTAGATTAAATATATTATAGGATCTCAACGACGTTGATCATATGTAACATAATATGCGCCTCATTGTGCTTGTGATTCAATGTGTATATTGTTAAAACACTTTGTGGACTCTTAACTGAGAGTAGGTGACAGTTATTTCCAAATTTCTAATATCCTCTGTCAACTCCTCTAAATTCGGTGGTAAAGTATCAAAGCCTATAATACAAATTACTGAATTTATGTTCATAATAAAAGTAATAATTACAATTTAGAATTAGTCCAATTTATATAGTTTGTTATTTGGAGAATTATTACAGTGATATTTAAAGAAAATATCAAACTTTATGCAATCTACAACAGAGTAAGAAACTCAACCTCTATGTCCAAATAGCCAATCTCGAGTGCATACGATTGCCCAATAACTTTGGGCTTAACTTCACTCTGATATTGATCAAGGACTCGACCACTTACAATGAATGTTGCTTCAGATTCAACCACATATATATGAATGGATTATACATCTCGAGCCATGATAGAAAATATTATAGTCTAAGCTGATTAGCTTTCCAATATTCAAAAGATATAGATTTGCCTTCTTATCTACTTTGCCTTTTCCAAATATAACTGAAATTGAGTTTTCTGAGCCAAAAATGTAAATTTCAATCTCAAAATCATCAAAGTCCTACATATAAAGTATAGTTAAATACTAGGAGAAATTAACCTTAGCAAAAAGAAATATGCGTTCATAACATTCATGCATTCTATTAGTCAATAAATCATTCCCAAAAGAACATTGATTATGACTACTAGAAGATATACCTGTTTTTGTACTGTATGTTTTGCATGTAAAGATCAACAAGAACAAATAAGGTACTTCGAACTTTACCCATTTCTATAGAACCACTACATAAATCCTCTTATAAAAAAACTCCACAAACAAAATCTTGTAACGAGGATCCAAAATAACAGCAATTGAGAAAATCATACTATATGTCTTCTAATACTTCTCAAAATTTCTCGTCATATCACATGTCATCTTGTTCATAAGAGCATCATTATCAATCATAGTTGTAACGAACTGGGGTTTTCGACCTCGGAAATCGACATAAAACCCATGTCAATTATTCAGGCATCGAACATTTCATATCATTAATAGAAAGAAGTTAGAGGGTGAGAATAGATAAGAAATAAAATTAGAATAGAAGAAGAAGAACATAAAACAACAGAATAAGAGTGACATGAATCTCACAACGGAATGAATAAATATATTATATAACATAACTTCGAAATAAAACCAGTATCTGTATACAATACCGTTATCGGAATACAACACTTACAACACAGCAGAAATAAACAATAGCTATATAATCCTGAATCCTCCTGCTCCAGCTCTCCAAGTATATCTGTAAAATCTTGACTACTTGCTTGCCCGTACAAAATTGGGCACCCAAGAGTTTAGGGAAAACAAACAAAATAAACTCTGGGTCAGCCATGTGATAGGTGTGAGTAAACTCCAAACATTTGTTTAATTTTTAAAATCCTTTTAAAAGAAGGAATAATCATAAAACCAATCAACACATAAACACGGATGGTTTTTACTTTACGACAACCCAAAATATTCTTTTAAAATCCACACACTTCTGATATTATAATAATGTCTAAATCAAATAAATAGCAATCTAGCAGAACGCTTTCATCTCACATTCCACATATATAATATATAGTCTAAAACCGCAGGCGCTTATCGGTTAATGGATTCCAACTAGCAAGGTACGGGACCACCTTCCGATAGTGTATCTCTAGAGAGGAATACACCGGATTCAACAAGAACATCTTGCAACCCAGGCTAAACATGATCGGTCACTCATTTCGCTTGAGTGTACCGAATGTATTATCACCAACGGTTGGGATCAACAACCATTTCCCGAAAGGGACAGCATCGAAATAGATTATAAAAGTAAATGGAATTTTTCTAGATCAGGTGACAATACACCCTAATTGGGAGCTACCCACTTAGCCATGCGACCTACCCGATTTTTACCATTTCTCGATTGTGAGGCTAGAGGCCATAACGTACATATCCCACCTTTATTTACTATGAATGTCACATCGTCATACCCGCTAAATCACAAATTGATTTCCCTAAAAATACCACGGGTATACAGCTAACAGAAACGAATTCCTCTGCCACCAAACGTAAATACGTTTGAAAAGATCAACTTACGCGATCTATTACTCTGTCTGTAACAACCCGTATTTTCCATAACCTGTTATAACATAGATCGATGCAGAATTTAATTTATAAATCTGAATCAAGGGAAACGGGCTATGCCATTGCGTTCGTCTCGGAAAAATACGCGAAATAGAGTCCGAGTTTTCGAAAATCGGAGTCCGTATGACCCGATTAAGGCCCAACGAAGTTTTCAGAAAATTCTAAAGTAAAAACAGATTTCAAATTCAAACTTGAATTTGGAAAATTGGGCCAGTTTGGGCCAGGCGGGGAAATTCCCGCCACAGTACCCAAGTCGACAGCCCTGTCGACTTGGGAGTCGACTTGGTCTGACCAAGTCGACAGCCCTGTCGACTTGGCTGTCGACTTGGCTCAGGCGAGCAGTCCTGCCTGTGCACCATTTTGAGAATGTGTTGAGCTTGGGGGCCAGATTCGGTTTTGAGGGTTGAGATTGGAACTAGGGTTTAATCCTATGGCCTAAAACACTTGCCTAATCTATAAATAAGACCCTAACCTACCCTAAATCATCATTATTCATTCTAGCAACTAAACTATGGCAAAATCAATCCTCTCATGGCCTCCACTCTCTTCATAAATTCCTAAATAAATTTCTAAGTGATTTTCCATGCATACAAGTGTTTTTAGACTTGTATGATCATCATTAGCTTGCATTCAAGTCAAGTTCCTATCTTTGCATCATAAAAAGAGAGTTTTGATCAATTTTGCTTGCATTTTTGGGGTTCAATTGGTTGCATAAGGGTTTTCTTACATTTGCTATACTCATTCGAGTCCGCATAAGCATTGTAAGCCCCATTCTATTTTCATACTTAAACTTTAAAGTTAAATGTATGATATGCGAATTTATATGTAAGTTGTCATATGGTATGCAAGTTGTGTTATGCAAGTTTGATATGCAAGTTGTCACATGATATGCAAGTTATGTTATGCAAGTTTGATATGTAAGTTGTCATATGATATGCAAGTTATGCTATGCAAGTTTGATATGTAAGTTGTCATATGATATGCAAGTTATGCTATGCAAGTTTGATATGTAAGTTGTCATATGATATGCAAGTTATGCTATGCAAGTTTGATATGTAAGTTGTCATATGATATGCAAGTTATGCTATGCAAGTTTGGTATGTAAGTTGTCATATGATATGCAAGTTATGCTATGCAAGTTTGATATGTAAGTTGTCATATGATATGCAAGTTATGCTATGCAAGTTTGATATGCAAGTTGTCATATGATATGCAAGTTATGCATGCTTTTTGAGGCCTAATGCAAGTATATGAACATATGTACATTTCATATGCCACCATGTTGAACTTGTGGCTTCAACCCTTTTATGTCATGATTATGCCAAGTTCCCTCTTTCTATCCTTTATGCGCTATTGCGATATGTAAGCGATGGGATTGCGTTTGGGGTTGGGTAAACTTAAAAGACATAAAAACATAAGCTTGGGAATTTACCTATTAAGTTAGGTCTACCCATTGGGAATTTACCTATTAAGTTAGGTCTACCCAATTGCTTGAAAATTTGTAACATGTTTTGGAAACATGGTGGACTTGGCACTTAGAAAAGATAAGTGTGGCCAACTCGAGGTTGGGTTGAGTTTGTAGCGTAAACCTACCCGGAACCGACCGGCTTAACTAGTTGCTACAAACAATAGGACCCAATGTGAGAAGTTGGTCATGTGGTACCTTGGACCCGAGGTTAGACCAAGTTGTGGTGTAAACCTACCCGGAACCGACCGGCTTAACTAGTAACCACAACAAAGTCCAATGTGAGAGGTTAAGGTGCATTAATTAATTAATTAATGCCTCATGATTAGGGTTAAGTCATGGTCCATTTAATACTTAACCAATTTGGGCTCGGTAGATTAACCGGAGTTAAGTCGTGAACTCACCGTTACACTTAACCAAGTTAATCCATGATTAGTCAAGGGGTTAAACCGTGCTTAACCCACTAGAGAAATCCTAGCAATGGGGGTCCACTCCAGCAGTAATCCCTAGTTTGTATCATCATGACCCTAGGGACTAGGCTAGGGTGGGGGCACGATTACTGGACTGGAGGTAAGCGACCAATAAACGACGGCAGGGAGGTACGTCGGTGTAGTTCCGGGCGGACTCTGGTCGTGCACATAGTCCGTAGCCGGAGAAAACATGCACGGGTACCAGTAGATCGGGACTGTGCACTCATGTTCATGGTGTCCAGTGGTTGACACCCTAGGGCTTGATACACCCGAAGGGTGGACCCGGCACAGTTCGACTACAATCATGTTTGGGGCCGTATTGACACCGACATGTGACGAGTTAGGCTTAGGGAGCCGATCGACTAGACCGTTTGGGTTGGACCTCGTGATAGGGTCACTTCATGTTATTGGACCTCGTATGAGGGTCACTTCATGTTATTGGGCCAAAGCTTGGGCCATGGGATCAATACTTGTTTATTCAAGTCATGTTAGTTTGCTAGTACACCTGTGGTGCAAAACCTTAATCCTGATTATGCGATGACACCTTTATCTACCTTGTTAGTTAATCATCATGCTAGTATGTTGTTATCCTTATGTTCATCCCTGCTGCTCATACCAGTTAGCTTTATCAGTTTACATTGATTATAGTAGGGCTTACTCAGTCTTTTTGACTGACCTGTTTTCTTTCGCCTCTTTTCTTCCGTTTCCCCCCCCCCCCCAAGGTTCTCAGGGAGGGAATACAGGAGCTTAGCTTGGATTTTGGATTGCTTGCTTGTGGGATTTCAGCTCATGTACGCTTTCTACATGAAGCTAGCTATGGTTCTCACGTATTTTTGGGGATAGTATTTATGTATTTCAGTTTGTCAGTTGATGTTGTTTTATCTAGACTTGTTTATTTGGAAAATTGATATTATGTTGTACCAGACTTGATTTGACATGGTTTAAAATCTTTCGCTGTTTTATCTATGTTATTTACTCTGTTTACATATATATATATATATATATGTTCTTGTTCTGCCTTGATATATCATTATGCATGTTTACCTGATTCAAACGCCCCTCCAAAGTCAGTGCCCTTGCAAGAGTGGTACTGGCGGAGGTGGGGTGTTACAATTTGGTATCAAAGCATAAGGTTTACGAAAAGGAACAAAAAGGTTTTTAGAAAACTTTTGGAAAACTATTTTCAAAATCAAGTATAAAGTATTTTCCAAAGAAAAGTCTAGTTTATTTTAAAGGCTATTCCCCAAAAAAAAAAGCCATTAGCAAAATCCCTTCGTTTTTCTCTATTCTGAATCTGTCTTTTTCTTTTTCAGTATGGCCGATAACTTTGCTATTCCGGAGGGAGTGCACGTACCTGTTTGGTATAGGAGACTTTTGGAGGCTAGGGCGACCGAAGCCGGCCCCGCAGATGTTCCTCCTCCTCCTCCCCCAGTAGTTAATATTCCTCCTCCTCCCGTCGCTAATGTTCCTCCTCCTCCTGTCGCTGAGGTTCCTCTTCCTCCTCCCCCTCAGCATCCTCAGGCTGACTTCGCAAAGACTTGCAAAGATTTCAAAGCAATGGGTGGCAAGAACTTTCAAGGCACTGAGACTTTTGTAGAGGCCAGGAATTGGTTGAAAGAGACCGAGGATTCATTCGCTATCTTTGGGTTAGACGATCAGAGGAAGGTCTTGTTGGCGGTTTGGCTTATGAAGGATGAAGCCGCTTATTGGTGGGAAGTCACCAATGGTACTAGGCCTGTTGAGACTTGGGCCGATTTCAGGGCAAGGTTCATGCTTAAGTTCTTATCTTCTGCTGAGGAGAATCTGCAAATGGAGAGGTTCATAACTTTGAAGCAAGGAGATATGTCTGTCAAATAATATTTAAACAAGTTCAATCAGTTAGCTCGTTTTGGCTTGGATATGGTGAATACCCCTCAGAAGAAGGCTCTTCGTTTTGCTAGAGGATTGAATGAGCCGTTGCAGGGATTGGCTATGTCACATATTCCCCATGGGGCCACGTTTGAGAGTTCGTGATATGGCATTGCTTCAGGGAGATGGCAAGAAAGAGATCAAGGTGAATGATACTCAAGCCAAGAAGGCTGATTCTCAGGGAAAAGGAAATCAGGGTAATTCAAGTGGTCAAAGCAGTCAAGGCAATCAGAACAAGAACAAGGGTCAAGGCAACAAGGGGAACAACAACAAGGGCAAAAACACCAAGGGGAAGTGCCATTACTGCGGTTCAGCTGGGCATCTTATCAAGGATTGTAGGAAGAGAAAAAGGAAGAATGGTGAATGCTTTTTCTGCGGTGAGACTGGACATTTCAGTAAGGATTGCCCGAAGAAGCGAGGGCAAGGCCAGGGTCAGACTCAGCGTGCTGGACCTTCAGGAGGGCAAGTTCATGCTCTCAATACCGCTCCAGTTCCCGATCGAGGTAGTATTTCTGTTGAGAGCCTTGTATATATTTCTGATTTTCCAGTTCGTACCTTGTTTGATTCTGGTGCATCGCATAGCTTTATCTCATCTGATCTTGTTGATAGTTTGCACCTTAGTACTAGCTTGGTAGAGGATCCCGTTTGTGTCTCAAATCCTATTGGGGGTTCCGCCCATTTGTCTATGACATGTGGGGATTTAAGGATCTCTATACTGAGTGTAGAGTTCTTGTGCAGTGCTTATGTTCTTGGTTTCAGGGGATACGGATTGATATTGGGCATGGATTGGCTGTCCAGATATGGAGCCATTCTTGATTGTGAGCATAGGGTTGTGAGGCTCGTGACTCGCCTCGGGAACACCCTAGAGATTTCTTGTGATCCGAGAGGTCCCGTCATGTTGTGCTATCTTGAATCACTCGACTCGTCAGTGGAGACTCTTCAGTCTGTGAGAGTGGTTCGAGATTATCCGGATGTTTTTGATGAAGTTAGGGGGTTGCCCCCTAAGCGAGAGATTGATTTCCGCATTTATCTGGTGGATAATGCAAAGCCGGTTTCTTTGCCCGTTCGGCACATGGCTCCGCGTGAAAGGCGGGAGCTAAGTAAGCAAGTGAAGGAGTTGCTTGAGAAGAACTTCATTAGACGAAGTATATCTGAATGGGGAGCGCCTGTGGTATTTGCTACCAAGGCAGATGGTTCTCTCCGACTTTGTGTTGACTATCGAGAGTTGAATAAGCTGACTAAGAAGAACAGACACCCGTTACCGAGGATTGATGATCTCTTTGACCAGCTTGTCGGTGCTTCTGTTTTCTCTCAGCTTGATCTTGCTACTGGATTCCATCAGCTCAGGGTAGCTGAGGATAGTATAGACAAGACTGCGTTCAGAACTCCGGATGGATTCTTCGAATGGCTTGTCATGCCGTTCGGCTTGACTAATGCACCCGCATATTTCGTGGACTTGATGAGTAGGGTGTTCAGGGAGTTCTTGAACAAGTTTGTCGTGGTCTTCGTAGATGATATTCTGATCTTCTCTAAGGATGAGGAAGAGCACGCAAGGCATCTCGTGGAGGTGATGGATACGCTTAGAGCGCATCAGTTGAAGGCCAAGTTCTCCAAGTGTCACTTTTGGAGAAGGGAAGTTAGATTCCTTGGGCATATAGTATCTAAGCAAGGCTTAGCGGTGGATCCCGCTAAGGTGGTTGCAGTTCAGGATTGGAAGACTCCAAGGAATGCAACCGAAGTGAGAAGTTTTCTAGGTCTTGCGGGTTTTTACCGGAAGTTCATCAAGGACTTCGCGAAGATTTCTGCTCCTCTTACTAAATTGACGAAGAAGAATTTAGTTTTTGCTTGGAGCATAGAATGCGAGCTCGCTTTTCAGAAGCTCAAGAGAGCTCTCACATCAGCACCTGTTCTAGCTTTGCCCGATGGAGGGAAGTTATTTATAGTATACACCGATGCATGTGGCACGGGGTTAGGAGCTGTTCTAATGCAGGAAGGAAGAGTGATATGCTTTGGCGGTAGACAACTCAAGGTGCATGAGAAGAATTATCCCACTCATGACCTAGAGTTGGCAGCAATAGTATATGCACTCAAGGCTTGGCGCCATTATCTTCTGGGGGAAAGATTTGAGCTTTATACCGATCACAAGTCATTGAAGTATCTCTTTTCTCAGAAGGATCTGAATCTGAGGCAACAAAGATGGATGGAATTCTTGGCATCCTATGATTTTGAGATAGCTTATACCCCTGGCAAGGGGAATGTGGTAGCTGATGCATTGAGTAGAAGAAGGTTGACCCTAAGTCCTCTATTCGTTGAGATGAAGAATTTAGAGTATGTGGCAACCTTTGATTTCTCTTTGGCGACTGAGTCGATGACCGGTTCTTTAGCATCTCTGGAACTCAGACCTACCCTTCTTGATCAAGTTGGGGCTTCGCAGAGAGAAGACCCTCAGATAGTTGAGACTATGGATAAGCTGATTCGAGGAGAGGCGTCTAGTCATCTCGCTCGATATTCTATTGATGACAAGGGTTGGCTGAGAAGAGACGGAAGGTTATGTGTTCCAAGGGTAGAAGACTTAGTAAGAAAAGTTCTTGAGGAAGCGCATCGCTCTAAGTTGACTATACATCCAGGCGGAGATAAGATGTATAAAGATATGAAGCGTATTTTCTTTTGGCCTGGGATAAAGAAGGATGTGGCAGAGTTTCTCTCTAGATGTATCATTTGCCAGCAAGTTAAGGCCGAGTCGAAGAAGCCCGGTGGGCTATTGCATCCTCTAGGCGTTCCACTTTGGAAGTGGGAGAGTATTTCCATGGATTTTATCGATGGGCTACCAAGGTCAAGGAAAGGAAATACGAGCATTTGGGTTATCGTGGATAGACTTACAAAAAGTGCTCATTTCATCCCGGTGAAGAGCAAGAGGACCGCATCTTGGCTAGCGTCTGTATATCTCCGTGAGATTGTGAGACTTCATGGAGTCCCTTCTAGTATAGTCAGTGACCGTGACCCAATCTTTACAAGTCAGTTCTGGAATAGCTTGCAAGAAGCCATGGGCACGAGGTTGAATCTAAGTACTGGTTATCACCCACAGACGGACGGTCAAACCGAAAGGGTGAATAGGGTACTCGAGGATCTACTGAGGCTTTGTATTCTGGATTTTGGTGGTACTTGGGAAGACCACCTTCCTCTTGTTGAGTTTGCATATAATAACAGTTATCAGGCAAACATAGGGATGGCACCATTTGAAGCTTTATATGGGAGGCCGTGCAAGTCGCCTACATGTTGGTGGGAGACTACAGATAAGCTTATACTTGGGCCTGATATGATCGGAGATACATCCGAGAAGATCGAGTTGATTCGGAGACGGATGAAAGCGGCCCAAGACCGACAGAAATCCTATGCTGATAAGCGAAGAACTGATTTGGAGTTTGATGTTGGGGATATGGTTTTCGTGAAGGTTTCTCCTTTGCGGAATGTGGTCCGATTTGGAGCCGTTGGGAAGTTAGCACCGAGGTTTGTTGGACCATTCCCTATTACAGAGAGGATCGGGCAGATGGCTTATAGAGTGAAGTTGCCCGAGAAGCTTGCCGGAGTACACGATGTTTTTCATGTCTCGCATCTCCGGAAGTGTTTACATGAATCAGCAGAGGTTGTTGAGCCAAGTGTTTTGGAAGATGTGGAAGTGGAGAAAGAAGCTACCTTGAGGAGAGCTCCGATTCGTATCTTGGGGACGGAGACCAAGAAGCTAAGGAATCGAGAGGTCAAGTTAGTGAAAGTTCAATGGGGTGAAGCCGAAGAAGACGCAACTTGGGAAACCAAGGAGAAGATGCGTGGGCTTTATCCATTCCTTTTTGAGGGTACACTCTCAATCTCTTTTCTTTGTTAGCATATCTTTCTCTTTGCTATCCATGTTTATCTAGTTTATCGTGTTAATCTTGTCATGAGAACCTTAGGTAGAAACCCTTTGGATGAAACATGTGTTTGAAACATGTTATGCTTGATGGTTGCAAGTGGTTGCAAGTAGTTGCAAGTGGTTGCTCGTGGATGCATTATACACGATTAGGCACTAGATCGGCTCACACACTCCTCATATTGCATATGCATGGGTGTTTATGCTTATTCATGGATGAAAATTTTTGTGTTATCACATGGATGTTGCATATGGATGTATGTGATGTGCACACATATAGATGTTATACATTATGTTAGGAATTGCATACATATGGATTCATTTCACTAACATAATTTGCATTGATGATATTTGCATTAGATAAGGACATATACACACACCTTTGCATATGTTCATACAACATTTAGAATCTTGTAAGGACAATGATTGCTCGTGGATGATGTTTTGAGTAGATGGATGATTGGATGGTAGGATACGTTCTTCCTAACTTGAAGATTTCGGGGACGAAATCCTTTAAGGAGGGGAGAATGTAACAACCCGTATTTTCCATAACCTGTTATAACATAGATCGATGCAGAATTTAATTTATAAATCTGAATCAAGGGAAACGGGCTATGCCATTGCGTTCGTCTCGGAAAAATACGCAAAATAGAGTCCGAGTTTTCGAAAATCGGAGTCCGTATGACCCGATTAAGGCCCAACGAAGTTTTCAGAAAATTCTAAAGTAAAAACAGATTTCAAATTCAAACTTGAATTTGGAAAATTGGGCCAGTTTGGGCCAGGCGGGAAAATTCCCGCCACAGTACCCAAGTCGACAGCCCTGTCGACTTGGGAGTTGACTTGGTCTGACCAAGTTGACAGCCCTGTCGACTTGGCTGTCGACTTGGCTCAGACGAGCAGTCCTGCCTGTGCACCATTTTGAGAATGTGTTGAGCTTGGGGGCCAGATTCGGTTTTGAGGGTTGAGATTGGAACTAGGGTTTAATCCTATGGCCTAAAACACTTGCCTAATCTATAAATAAGACCCTAACCTACCCTAAATCATCATTATTCATTCTAGCAACTAAACTATGGCAAAATCAATCCTCTCATGGCCTCCACTCTCTTCATAAATTCCTAAATAAATTTCTAAGTGATTTTCCATGCATACAAGTGTTTTTAGACTTGTATGATCATCATTAGCTTGCATTCAAGTCAAGTTCCTATCTTTGCATCATAAAAAGAGAGTTTTGATCAATTTTGCTTGCATTTTTGGGGTTCAATTGGTTGCATAAGGGTTTTCTTACATTTGCTTTACTCATTTGAGTCCGCATAAGCATTGTAAGCCCTATTCTATTTTCATACTTAAACTTTAAAGTTAAATGTATGATATGCGAATTTATATGTAAGTTGTCATATGGTATGCAAGTTGTGTTATGCAAGTTTGATATGCAAGTTGTCACATGATATGCAAGTTATGCTATGCAAGTTTGATATGTAAGTTGTCATATGATATGCAAGTTATGTTATGCAAGTTTGATATGTAAGTTGTCATATGATATGCAAGTTATGCTATGCAAGTTTGATATGTAAGTTGTCATATGATATGCAAGTTATGCTATGCAAGTTTGATATGTAAGTTGTCATATGATATGCAAGTTATGCTATGCAAGTTTGATATGTAAGTTGTCATATGATATGCAAGTTATGCTATGCAAGTTTGATATGTAAGTTGTCATATGATATGCAAGTTACGCTATGCAAGTTTGATATGCAAGTTGTCATATGATATGCAAGTTATGCATGCTTTTTGAGGCCTAATGCAAGTATATGAACATATGTACATTTCATATGCCACCATGTTGAACTTGTGGCTTCAACCCTTTTATGTCATGATTATGCCAAGTTCCCTCTTTCTATCCTTTATGCGCTATTGCGATATGTAAGCGATGGGATTGCGTTTGGGGTTGGGTAAACTTAAAAGACATAAAAACATAAGCTTGGGAATTTACCTATTAAGTTAGGTCTACCCATTGGGAATTTACCTATTAAGTTAGGTCTACCCAATTGCTTGAAAATTTGTAACATGTTTTGGAAACATGGTGGACTTGACACTTAGAAAAGATAAGTGTGGCCAACTCGAGGTTGGGTTGAGTTTGTAGCGTAAACCTACCCGGAACCGACCGGCTTAACTAGTTGCTACAAACAATAGGACCCAATGTGAGAAGTTGGTCATGTGGTACCTTGGACCCGAGGTTAGACCAAGTTGTGGTGTAAACCTACCCGGAACCGACCGGCTTAACTAGTAACCACAACAAAGTCTAATATGAGAGGTTAAGGTGCATTAATTAATTAATTAATGCCTCATGATTAGGGTTAAGTCATGGTCCATTTAATACTTAACCAATTTGGGCTCGGTAGATTAACCGGAGTTAAGTCGTGAACTCACCGTTACACTTAACCAAGTTAATCCATGATTAGTCAAGGGGTTAAACCGTACTTAACCCACTAGAGAAATCCTAGCAATGGGGGTCCACTCCAGCAGTAATCCCTAGTTTGTATCATCATGACCCTAGGGACTAGGCTAGGGTGGGGGCACGATTACTGGACTGGAGGTAAGCGACCAATAAACGACGGCAGGGTGGTACGCCGGTGTAGTTCCGGGCGGACTCTGGTCGTGCACATAGTCCGTAGCCGGAGAAAACATGCACGGGTACCAGTAGATCGGGACTGTGCACTCATGTTCATGGTGTCCAGGGGTTGACACCCTAGGGCTTGATACACCCGAAGGGTGGACCCGGGACAGTTCGACTACAATCATGTTTGGGGCCGTATTGACACCGACATGTGACGAGTTAGGCTTAGGGAGCCGATCGACTAGACCGTTTGGGTTGGACCTCGTGATAGGGTCACTTCATGTTATTGGACCTCGTATGAGGGTCACTTCATGTTATTGGGCCAAAGCTTGGGCCATGGGATCAATACTTGTTTATTCAAGTCATGTTAGTTTGCTAGTACACCTGTGGTGCAAAACCTTAATCCTGATTATGCGATGACACCTTTATCTACCTTGTTAGTTAATCATCATGCTAGTATGTTGTTATCCTTATGTTCATCCCTGCTGCTCATACCAGTTAGCTTTATCAGTTAACATTGATTATAGTAGGGCTTACTTAGTCTTTTTGACTGACCTGTTTTCTTTCGCCTCTTTTCTTCCGTTTCCCCCCCCCCAAGGTTCTCAGGGAGGGAATACAGGAGCTTAGCTTGGATTTTGGATTGCTTGCTTGTGGGATTTCAGCTCATGTACGCTTTCTACATGAAGCTAGCTATGGTTCTCACGTATTTTTGGGGATAGTATTTATGTATTTCAGTTTGTCAGTTGATGTTGTTTTATCTAGACTTGTTTATTTGGAAAATTGATATTATGTTGTACCAGACTTGATTTGACATGGTTTAAAATCTTCCGCTGTTTTATCTATGTTATTTACTCTGTTTACATATATATATATATATATATGTTCTTGTTCTGCCTTGATATATCATTATGCATGTTTACCTGATTCAAACGCCCCTCCAAAGTCAGTGCCCTTGCAAGAGTGGTACTGGCGGAGGTGGGGTGTTACACTGTCAGACATTCTTCTATACAGGTTGTCTTGGGACTGGACAACCGGAGGCACTATTCTATAAGTTGAAATTTGCATGAAGGGCTTACTAGTCAGGTCCAAATAGTTTAAAGGACACGGCTTTTAAAGAATAAGTTTCAAGGACAAAAAAAAATGTCGCGGCCGTTATTTTGCAAATCTGAAACCCTAGTCGATCTTCATTAAAATGGCGAATTTCAAAAGCTTTTCATGTTTCAAACGATTCTATTTTATTCCTACAGCCACAATCGATTGAACGATTTGATTTTCAAACGCTTTTCATTTTATGTCATGAGTTGATGAAGTGAAGGAGGACTGTTGTGTTTTGATGATGGATGGTTGGTTTCAGAGTGCATAGAAATGCAAAACAGAGAGAAGATGGGAAGCAAATGGAAATCAAATTTAAAACAATAGTTAACAATACTGCAAGTGCAATGTAAAATATTATTTTGTGTGGATTGAATGCATGTCGTTTTCTGGTTTTATAACTAATAGTTATAATGTTCACATAGTTGGTTTCATGTGCTTCTTTTTATATTTTCAGATAAAGATAAACACTTTTATCTTTTTCAGAGAAGGAAGAACACGCTGCAATAATGATACAATGGAATACTAGTTGGTTTATGTGATTTAACTGTGAAACTGTCTGCTAATATTATTTTTTTTTTGATACAATGGAATACTAGCTTTAAGTGTTTGTCATGTATATATTTTTATATTTTCCAAAGAAAGATAAATACTTCTATCTTTTTTAAAAAAAGGAAGAACAACTTGCAATAATGATCTAAATCATAGTGGCATACTTGAACTTTTTTGGTATATTGTGTACTACAGTACAATGAAAATTGCGAACAATGTGGAAGTCGTAGCTATTGTTTTTAACACAAAAAGATAATTAAAAAGGAAGAACACCCAACTGCGTAACTTCCCACTGTTCTTTCCAGCTCTTTTATACACAAATTTGCACAACTCATTTATGGTTTTAACTCCGCAACAAAGAACAATTGACAAAAAAAACCTAAGGTCACCAGAAAAAAACAAATAAACATGACTCTGCAAGTTCATAGCCATTCTATTTACAAGCACAACAATAAGCAATATGACTACGACTATCATGGTAGTTCAGTCTCCATATCGCTGCACCCTTTAAATAACGCTTGCTGATCCTCGAATTCCTACAAAGGAAATTTGAATATGTATCAACAAGGATGAAATTAGAAAGAAAGAAAAATAATTGATAAAATGATATCATATTTTTGACTTAATTAGTCTACCATGAATTTGGAGTTATATGCTCTTGTGTTGTAATTTATTATGTAACTAAATTTTGGCATATCTTTTGATATTCATAAACAACTAAAAGCATTTCGTTATAATTTATTATGTAACTAAGTTATTTGTACAAAAACATAAATGCTTTTATCTTTTTTATGCAGGCTTTAAATCAAATTCATATGGTATGTAATAATTGTATATAATAAGTAAAACATCAAATTTGCTTAACATGTACCCTTTTTTCAAACATAAGTAGAGCTAAACATGTAATTATCTTTTTTAAATCTGAAGTTTGGTTTTGAAAAGATAGACGCAACTATCTTTTTTAAATCTGAAATAAATTAAGATATTCTATTAAACATTTAATTGTTAATTACAAAAATGCAATTTTGTTATCAAAAGTTCAGTTTTATCATTAACATTCCATATTTGCAATTAACAATTAACACATGACATATATATTCATTTATCTTTTTTAAATCTGAAGTTCAATTTTGAAAAGATAGATGCATCTATCTTTTTTAAGACTGAAAGAAGATAAGATATTTTACTAAACATTTAAAAATTGTTAATTAAAAAGTTGCAATTTAGTAATCAAAAGATCAGTTTTATCATTAATTTTGCATATTTGCAACTAACAATTAACACATGACATATATATTCATTTATCTTTTTTAAATCAGAAATAAATTAAGATACTCTACTACATTTAAAAAAATTAATTACAAAATTGCAATTTTGTAATCAAAAGGTCAGTTTTATCATTAACATTGCATATTTGCAACTAACAATTAACACATGACACACACACACACACACATATATATATATGTATATATATATATTTATCTTTTTTAAATCTGAAGTTCAGTTTTGAAAAGATAGACGCATCTATCTTTTTTTAAATTTGAAATAAAATAAGATATTCTATGTAAAAAATAAACATGTTAATATTTATCATTTAATAAAAGATAAAATAAGATATTCTATGTAACTTATCTTTTATTCTACTAAATCTGAAATAAAATGATATATTCTATGTAACTTATCTTTTATCTTATAGTAAAAGATAGATGCAATTATCTTTTTTAAATCTGAAATAAAATAAGTTATTCTATGTAAAAAAATAAACATGTTAATATTTATCATTTCGTTAAAGATAAAATAAGATAGTCCATGTAACTTATCTTTTATCTTTTAGTAAAAGATAGATGCAATTATCAATTTTAAATCTAAAATAAAATAAAATATTCTATGTAAAAAATAAACATGTTAATATTTATCATTTAGCAAAAGATAAAATAAGATATTCTATGTAACTTATCTTTTATCTTTTAATAAAAGATAAATGCAATTAACTTTTTACAATCTGAAATAAAATAAGTTATTCGATGTAAAAAATAAACATGTTAATATTTATCATTTAGTTAAAGATAAAATAAGATACTCTAGGTAACTTATCTTTTATCTTTCAATTAAAAGATAGACGCAATTTTCTATTTTAAATCTGAAATAAAACAAGGTATTCTATGAAAAAATAAACATGTTAATATTTATCATTTAGTAAAATATAAAATAAGATATTCTATGTAAAAAATAAACATGTTAATATTTGTCATTTAGTAAAATATAAAATAAGATATTCTATGTAACTTATTTCGTATTCTACTAAATATGAAATAAAAAAAGATATTCTATGTAACTTATCTTTTAGTAAAAAATAGATGCAATTATCTTTTTTAAAATATGAAATAAAGTATGATATTCTGTGTAAAAAATAAACATGTTACTATTTATCATTTAGTAAAAGATAAAATAAGATATTCTATGTAACTTATCTTTTAATGCTTTTATCACAATAAATCCAAATCATAAGAAAAACAACAAATATGTTTAAAATGTATTAGTAACTATCAAATATTACTAAGGTTTAATACGTAGTTAAATCATTCAAATCAAAAGATAAACACCTTTATCTTTTCAAGATGTCAAATAAATTAACATCTACACTGAATATATATGTATGAACAGTTTCATCGTCACTATAAATTGATTCATATTACGTATTATTAACCCACTGAGTATATACATATGATTAACAAAACAAAAAAAATATGTTTTACATGTATCAGTAATTTTCAAATATTACTAAATTTTAATACGTAATTAAATTATTCAAATCAAAAGATAAACACCTTTATCTTTTTAAGTTGTGAAACAAAATAAAATCTACCATTGAATATATATGTATAAACTGTTTTATATAGCAAATAAAATCAATCAGTGAGTGACTACTTACTTCAGCTAACAAAAACAATCAATATATTGCAAACAAAAAAAATCGAGGAACAACAAACAATAAAGATAAACAAGTACTTATTTGTTCAACAACAAACACAAATCGTGTCTTGCAAATAGTGAATAGAAATTGCATCTTAGTTTCGTCACCTGGATAAAGGTGAGGCAATTAACATCAGCAATCGATATATAACAAATAAAAGAAATAAACAATTACTTACTTGTTCAGCTGAGAAAAGTGATGCGGTTGGATTTCTTCAGCCAATCGACAAATTAGCTGAGGCGATTTTGTTTCGAAAGTAGATTAGCAGCAGATTTGATTTCCAAAGTATAAAGATGAAGAAGAAAGTGGGTTTGAAATCGATTTGGGGTTTTCTTAGCGTCGAGAATGCATACGAAATGAGATGATAAAATTTGTCCTTAAAAATAATTATTTTAAACCCGCGTCCTTAAAATTAATTGGTTGAGGGGAGTAAGTCCTTATTGTAAAATGCCTCATTCTGTAAACCTATCTTAGGCAATTTCTACCTAGGATTTACCAGAATGACCCTTGCATAAACTCTGTCTTCAATATCTTCATCATATTTAATTCACAACGCTAATGCCCATATGAAGTGTTTTCAGATAATAAATCTGATCTCGGTCTCTTCATATTGACGATGGAAAAAATGGTCAAAACTTTGATAGTCGGTTATTTAACTATCAAAGGAAAACATCCATACACACACCAATCCTATTTCCAAATGGAAATTTAATCAATCAATCATTAATCAACATTTTTCCTCTTTAATTAATTTATCATTAATTTTTTCATTTCCTCACTTCCCGTTTCCATATATTCATAAATCCTTATTTTCTAATTTTAGAAAATATACGTAATTAACTTTGGAAAACGTTTCCATTTCTAATTCACACATCACTATCTTTCCACATCTATCAGTCTCTAATTGTAAACTAGTAAGAGAACAACTTCCCCAGTATAAGCCCCAAAGGCCGAAGCCAACATTAGATTGATACCCAGAAAGCCATTCAACTCAACTAATTTGCAGTCGGTTTCTAATTTCAGTAATTCCATTTAAATTCCTATTTGAAACCCCAAATTCCTTTATAAATATTAATCTGAAAAATATTTACTTTAATCCCTTTTTCACATCGAATGTGAATAATATTTCTTTATATAATCAAAACAGTTTGATTTCGCATTTAAAAATAATATCCAAATTCCGTTTAATCTCTATTTATAGAATTATCTACACACAATCCTATTTTTAACTTAAACAATTAAAAATCTTGTTTAACTTTTCTTTATAACTGCTATGTTCATATTCAATTTCAAATATCGGTGCTGAAACCGATTTTATTCTATATATAAAGTCAGCCTTATATATTCCATTTATCAAATGATAAATATTTTTCTTAATTTATGAAACATTATTTATAAACTAATCTTCCCAATTTTTCTGTTAAAACAGATTTTTATTTACAATTTACTTTAAATCCATCTCTCGTAGTTCATTTATATCTCGCCAATTTCCTTTTATAATTTATTTATTTCCCAAATGATTCCTTTTTATAATTCCATTTACTTTCCAAATAACTCCTTTTGATAATTCTATTTATTTTATATAAATATTTTATTTCCAATATACACTTTGAAAATTTCCTTTATACATTCCAGTATCACTTATGGTATTTAAAATACCAATTAAAAAGACCAGTGTCATCGTAATCAATCACATATTATATATCACATCATATATCACAATATATGAAAGTAAACAGTATTATAAATATTGAGGAACCTAGTTGGATCCCTCTAACCTGTTTCCCTGCATTCACAGATGTTAAGCAATATAATTAACATCAATTTCATTTCGATATGAAATATTATGCTAAACAGAGTCAATATTTGATTAACGATATATATATATATATATATATATACATATCGATATTTCGACCAATTAATTAGCAAATAAATCCAAACAATCAACACAAAACAATCAACCATCATTTATCAATTCTAAAAATACGTTATAAAAATATAACTGTGCAGAGTTAGTGAGATTTACTCACATTGGTTGGTTATCGTTAAATAACGATAAGCAATCGTCGGTTTGATTCAGGCGTTTTATTTTGCAATAAATTAAGATGAGGTCCAAATCACTCCAAACCAGTTCCATTGTATAGCCACCGTCCATATGATCCTAACGGATCTTGTTTTGTTCAATTCTTACAACGTATACAGTAGTTACACATTTTATACGTTAAACTACTATTCCAAAGTCATTAACTATATATATTTATATTTAATCACAATCTTAATTACCTATTTAAAATCACTAATCACCGAAAAGAAATCCGCTCATTATTCTTCCAATACCCAATAACCAGACAACCAACTCCCTGGAAAAACGCAACATTGAAGAAAATGTAAAGTTTACTAATATTAAATAAAAATTTAGATTCGTTATGAATATGGGCTCACCCCTTTTAAACCCAACGGCCCGTACCACATACCCACCCGCCTGAATAAATCCCCTTCTTCCCGAAAAGAACTGTCGCTCCAGTATAACATCACACGAGAAATCATGGCCATTACCACCCTCCTACTGTTGTACTCCTTGCTTGCTCTCTCCAACCAACCCCAACTTCTAGTTCGTAGCCCACTTGTCCATAACCATACCGCTCCAAAGACTTCAGTAGACGCTGCCCCTTTTCTTTCCGCAACCCAACCCCGCTAACTCAGGAGACCCGAACCCACATCCTACAGTAGCACCGTGGCCAACGTAAATTCCCATCCTCCCTATTTCTTTCGAAACAACTCCTGACATCCTCCTTTACGTTAATAACCTTCTTCTCCAAAGTAACAAATAGCAATCACGCCCCCACCCTTTTGCTGCTACCTTCACATCCATACTCACTACACAGTATACACATGTCTGAACACTTTAGTATCCGTATTCATGCACTGCACTCCCATGATACACAGTAGTGCATGTTCCCCTACCTACCTTGCTTCTCGTGGTTTCATTCTTGCCCCCACTTTCGAACATTTATAGTAGCTGCTCTCTCACCCCGCTACTTCTGATCGTCGCGCATCCTACTCCTCACATGACAACATGCCATTTTCTTGAACTTGAGCATGGTTTCAGTAACTGCACTCTCACGGTTTTAGTATTTCAACGTACGCAAGCTGATTATGCTCTACATATTTTATTTTATTTTCCTACTGTCATCAAAATGGGTTCTCATGGAAAGAAAAATGTGGAGGTTGCGTGAAAATGGTCCCTTGCCTTGCGTGAGGATATATTTATAGAGGAGAAAGGCTTCCACTTGAAGTTTCATTAAACTTAAGAATTAAGAAAATTATGCAGGCATGCTCTTAAGTCTTTACGAGTTGTCTATTCATAACTAGCTAGTTGACAGGGAAGAAAAATTTACAGCTAAGTCTGTATATTTTAGTTGTTAGGTCTGCAGTTGTTTTTACTGTTTTTGATCGATCTATACGTATAGTCTGCGTGAAAGGTAGACAGGTCTCTGTTCCAACATTTCTTAGAAGTTAAGGTATCATATTTTTCTCTAATTTAACACTTTTAGAAACTGAGGCTTATTATATATATATATATATATAAGCGCTGATCTACTGAAGAAGGTAACTAGAATCGCTATACATGACTACTGAACAGTCCAATATTAGCTTAATATTGTTGTAGAGAAACTGGTATGCCAAGTTAAGCATCATGCATCTAGTTTATTAAGCTACAAGGCTAAATCTATGCATAGCTTTGTCATGAAGGAAACATAGGTATGCACCAATGAGTTTTCACCTCATATATGCGTTTCTTTTTTGCGTTGCAGGGTAGGCTAGGACATCAGTGTAATAAATGGAAAGGTATGAGTTGATGATGCATGAAGAAATATAAAATAAACATATATATTAATTTACTTCTAAGCTAAGAAATGGTATACCTATCACGTAAAACTCTCTTCACTTACAGACCGCTATCGACAAAACCAAAAATACCATTGTGATAAGCAATGTGCCATGATCCCAAAATATAATAATATAGACAAGTTGGCTTATTCTATGAAGTACCAAAATGCTGATTTAGGGTGCAAAATATTTCAAATAAAAAGTTGCTTATTTTTCAAAATAAAAATTACAGTAAACTTCTAAAAATTAAATTATAACTACATCTCAAATATCTTGTCCAAATTCGAAATCAATATTTAATTATAATTAAATATATCATTATGGTTTATAAACGATTCCATAGCGACTATTTGAAAATTTGATTTAGTCATAACTTACAATCTATAAAGCGAAAACTCCATTTTTCTCTTCCATTAGAAAAATACAGTCCACTAGATTCCAACATTTCTTGTTTCTAAGAAATCCGATTAATAACGAATCATGTATAGTCGTTTGAAGTTCGAAACTCAATATTATGAACTATCGCGTCGTTACGAGCGCAATTATAATTTATATTATAATTAATACGTTCAACTGTCATTTAAATAATATATTCGTTATTATAACTGAATATAAACTCAATTAAATGCCTTATATTATCCATTTTACATAATATTGCCAATCCAACTATTTCCGACCATTCCAGAAATAAATATTATGATTCTACTATTAATGTTAATTAAATAATCTAAACACAAATATTTTAAAATAATTAAATAAATTATTAAATAAAAAAAATGGGTCGTTACATTCTTTCCCCCTTAAAAGAATTTCGTCCCCGAAATTACTAGAGTGGGAAGAATACTACGAACTATATTAACTGGGTTATAAATCATTTGTTTTACTTAATAATTTAATATCAGTTCACCCGAACCAAATAATTTCAATTAAAAATATGAATTTATTCTTATTAACGAAAATTTTCGAAAATCCTGAAAAAAATTTAACACCTTGAATTTTAGAAAAATTTCGCCAGCATCTCCTTTGTACGGCTTAATCGGTACAATTACAACTCGCCTCTCTAGGTCTTCTTCAACCCCAAAGAAAATCAAACAGCCAAGTGGCTTTCCAAACTAGCTCATAAATCTCTTACTCAGTATAAAATATAACTTGTACCTTTTTGTCGTGCATAACACACTATCACTTTCATTCGCTGCTACTTCAGCATAAACCAATGTCATTCTAATCACTCTCCAATCAGTTATCCTCCAAACCATTTGCTTATGCCCAAGCTGATTTCCATTCAAACTCTAATTCCAAACTCTTAACTTATCCATTTAATTCCATTCCAGATTATGTCCAATCTAATCCAATTTTATTTAACTTAGCATAAGTTAAATTTCTTCACTCTCACCATTTCAATCTATTTAACTTCATAAGTTAAATTTAATTCCAGAATTTCAAGTCCTTGGGTTTTTTATTTCAAATTAGTTTGAAATCATATATAATAATAATTCAAAACATTTGAATTTCCGACCAAATCAATTTCTCAAAACAATTCAAAAAACAAAATCTTTAGTAGTAATCCATCACTTAGAGACTCGAAAATGAACACTAAGATGTCGCGATTCATCGCCAGGGTTATTTCCCAGCCATCAAAGTGAGTTCAGTACTATATCACTTTCAAAACTCATTTTTATACACTTTTATTTCGAAACCTATTTCAAAAATATCTTTTCAACACTTGGAAAATATTTTCAAATTTACCCAGGATCTTAAAATTTCAATATATTAAATCCAAAACCATTTACCGACCCCTTTCTAATTTTCCAGAGTTTTAATCTCAATTCTAATTTTAAATTCAGATTTAATTCTTCTGAATTTATATATTACCCTTATACGAATTCTGATTGGTTTTTTATAACAATTTCAATCTATAATCTTATTCGATTATAATAATGACCAACATATCAAATATAACAATAATTCCAATATCAATATTTTCTTTATATCAAAAAATATTTTGGGAAAAATTATTTTATTTACCCTTACTTCAAAACATACCGTGTCGGTTCATCGTATTCAAGTGTTTAGAAACTCCTACTGATATAGTGGATCAAACTGATCGACTAGAACTCATAAACAACTCAACCAATAAATCTCCATAATATACAATAGTTTTTATAAAATCTACAAATACGTTCTCTCATATGTATATACACTCAACTCAGCCTAGGGCATTACTAACTCCATCTCTATTGAGTTACACCACAAATCCAAGGTAATCACTTAACCTTCAGCTCTGATGCCACTGTAACGAATTGGGATTTTCGACTCCAGAAATCGACATAAAACCCATGTCAATATATTCAAGCATCAAACATTCCAGATCATTAATAGAAAGAAGTTAGAGGGTGAGAATAGATAAAAAAGGAAATTACAATAGAAGAACATAAAACAACAGAATTAGAGTGACATGAATCTCACAGCGGAACGAATAAATATATTATATAACATAACTTTGAAATAAAACCGGTATCTGTATACAATACCATTATCGGAGTACAACACTTACAACACAGCGGAAATAAACAATAACTATATAATCCTGAAGTCTCCTGCTCCAACTCTCCAAGTATATCTGTAAAATTCCGACTACTTGACTACCCGTACAAAATTGGGCACCCAAGAGTTTAGGGAAAACAAACAAAATAAACTCTGGGTAAGTCATGTGACCGGTGTGAGTAAACTCCAAACATTTGTTTAACTTTTAAAATCCTTTTAAAAGAAAGAATAATCATAAGAGCAATCTACACATAAACACGGATGGTTTTTACTTTACGATAACCCAAAACAAATTTTAAAAATCCATACTCTTTTGATATTATAATAATGTCTAAATCAAATAAATTGCAATCTAGTGGAACACTTTCATCTCACGTTCCACATATATAATATATAATCAAAAACCGCAGGCGCTTATCGGTTAATGGATTCCAACTGGCAAGGTATGGGACCATCTTTCGACTGTGTATCTCTAGAAAGGGATACACCGGGTTCAATAAGAACATCTTGTAACCCATGCTAAACATGATCGGTCACTCATTTCGCTTAAGTGTACCGAATGTATTATCACCAACGGTTGGGATTAGTAATTGTTTCTCGAAGGGACATCATCGAAATAGATTATAGAAGTAAATGGAATTTCTCTAGATCAGGTGACAATACACCCTAATTGGGAGCTACCCACTTAGCCATGCGACATACTAGATTTTTACCATTTCTCGGTTGTGAGGCTAGAGGCTATAACGTGCAGATCACACCTTTATTTACATTGAATGTCACATCGTCATACCCGCCAAATCACAAATTGATTTCCCAAAAAATACCACGGGTATAAAGCTAAGAGAATCGAATTCCTCTACCACCAAACGTAAATACGTTTGAAGAGATCAACTTACGCGATCTATTAAATATACTCTGCTAGACATTCTTCCATACAGGTTGTCCTAGGGATGGACAAACCGAAGGCACTATTCTGTAAACCCATCTTAGGCAATTTCTACCTAGGATTTGCCAAAATGACCCTTGTATAAACTCCGTCTTCAATATCTTCATCATATTAGATTCGCAACACCAATGCCCATACAGAGTGGTTTTCAGATAATAAATATGATCCTGGTCTCTCTGTATTGACAACGGAAAAAATGGTTAAAACTTTGATAGTTGGTTATTTAACTACCAAAAGAAAACATCCATACACACAATGATCCTATTTCCAAATGGAAATTTAATCGATCAATCGTCAATCAACATTTTTCCTCTTTAATTAATTTATCATTAATTTATTCATTTCCCTGTTTCCCGTTTCCATATATAAATCCTTATTTTCTAATTTTAGAAAATATACGTTGTTAACTTTGGAAAATGTTTCCATTTCTAATTCACGCATCACTATCTTTCCACATCTATCAGTCTCCAACTGTAAACTAGTAAGAGAACAACTTCCCAAGTATAAACCCTGAAGACCGAAACCAACATCAGATCAATACCCAAAAAGCCATTCAACTCAAATAATTTGCAGTCGGTTTCTAATTTCAGTAATTCCATTTAAATTCCTATTTGAAACCCCAAATTCCTTTATAAATATTAATTTGAAAAATATTTACGTTAATCCCTTTTTCACATCGAATGTGAATATTATTTCTTTATATAATCAAAACAGTTTGATTTCACATTTAAAAATAATATCCAACTTCCAAATTCCATTTAATCTCTATTTATAGAATTATTTAGACAAAATCCTATTTTTAACTTCTAATACTTAAAAAATCTCGTTTAACTTTTCTTTTAAACTGCCATGTTCACATTCAATTTCAAATATCGGTATTAAAACCGATTTTACTTCTCTATATAAAGTCAGACTTATATATTCCATTTATCAAATGATAAATATTTTTCTTAATTTATAAAACATTATTTATAAATTAATCTTCCCAACTTTTCTGTTAAAACAAATTTTTATTTACAATTTACTTTGAATCCATCTCTCATAATTCTTTTATATCTCGCCAATTTCCTTTTATAATTCTATTTATTTCCCAAATAATTCCTTCTTATAATTCTATTTATTTTCCAAATAATTTGTTTGGATAATTCTATTTATTTTATATAAATATTTTATTTTTTCAATATACACTTTGAAAATTTCCTTTATACATTCCAGTATCACTTATGGTATTTAAAATACCAATTAAAAAGACTAGAGTCATCATAATCAATCACAAATTTTATATATCACGTCATATATCACAATATATAAAAAAATAGATTTATAAATATTAAGGAATCCAGTTGGATCCCTCCATCCTGTTTCCCTGCATTCACAAATGTTAAGCAATACAATTAACATCAATTTCATTTCAATAAGAAATATTTTGCTAAACATAATCAATATTTGATTGAAGATATATATATATATACACACACATATCGATATTTCGACCAATTAATTAACAAATAAATCCAAACAATCAACATACAACAATCAACCATCATTTATCAATTCTAAAAATACGTTATAAAAATATAACTATGCAGAGTTAGTGAGATTTACACACACTGGTCGATTATCGTTAAATAACGATAAGCCATCGTCGGTTTGATTCGGGCGTTTTATTTTCTAATAAATTGAGATGAGCTCCAAGTCACTCCAAACCAGTTCCATTGTATAGTCACCGTCCATACGATCCTAACAAATCTTGTTTTGTTCAATTTTGATAACGTATGCAGTAGTTACACATTTTATACGTTAGACAACTATTAAAAAGTCATTAACTATATATAATTATATTTAATCACAAACTTAATTACCTATTTAAAATCACTAATCACCGAAAAGAAACTACTCATTAATCTTCCAATACCCAATACCCAGATAACCAACTCCCTAGAAAAATGCAACATTGAAGAAAATGTAAACTTTACTGATATTAAATAAAAAAATAGATTCCTTAAGAATATGGGCTCACCCCTTTTAATCCCAATGGCCCGTACGACATACCTACCCGCCTGAATAAATCCCCTTCTTCCCAAAAAGAACTGTCGCTCCAGTATAACATCACGCGAGAAATCATGGCCATTGCCACCCTCTTACTGTTGTACACCTTGCTTGCTCTCTCCAACCTACCCAACTTCCAGTTCGCAGCCCCCTTGTCCATAACCATACTGCTCCAAAGACTTCAGTACACACTGCCCTTTTCTTTCCACAGCCGAAACCCGCTAACTCGGAAGACCCGAACCCACATCCTACAGTAGCACCATGGCCAACGTAAATTCCCATCCTCCCTATTTCTTTTGAAACAACTCCTGAAATCCTCCTTCACGCGAATAACCTTCTTCTCCAAAGTAACAAATAGCTATCAGGCCCCACCCTTTTGCTGCTACCTTCACATCCATACTCACTACACCGTACGCATGTCCAAACATTTCAGTATCCGTATTCATGTACTGCACTCCCATGATACACAGTAGCGCATGTTTCCCTACCTGCCTCGCTTCTCGCGGTCTCATTCTTGCCCCACTTTCGAATATTTGCAGTAGCTGCTCTCACCCCGTTACTTCATATCGTCACGCATCCCACTCCTCACATGACAACACGCCATTTTCTTGAACTCGAGCACGTATACTCCATCGTGGTTCCAGTATTTCAACGTATGCAAGCTAATTATGCTTGACACATTTTATTTTTTCCTACTGTCATCAAAATGGGTTCGCATGGAAAGAAAAATGTGGAGGCTGCATGAAAATGACCCCTTGCCTTCCGTGTGGATATATTTATAGCAGAGAAAGGCTTCCACTTGATGTTTCATTAAACTTAAGAATTAAGAAAATAATGCAGGCAAAACCTTAAGTCTTTACGAGTTGTCTATTCATAGCTAGCTAGTTGAGAGGGAAGAAAAATTTACAACTAAGTCCGTATATTTTAGTTGTTAGCTCTGCAGGTTTTTTTTTACTGTTTTTGATCGATCTATACATATAGTCTGCGTGAAAGGTAAATAGGTCTCTGTTCCAACATTTCTTAGAAGTTAAAGTATCATATTTTTCTCTGGTTTAATACTTTTAGAAACCGAGGTTTATTATATATATAAACAATATATATATAGGCTGATCCACTGAAGAAGGGAACCAGAATCGTTGTACTGACTACTAAATAGTCCAATATTAGCTTAATACTGTCAAAGAGAAACTGGTATGCCAAGTTAAGCATCATGCATCCAATTTATTAAGCTACAAGGCTAAATCTATACATAGCTCTGTCTTGAAGGAAACGTAGGTCTGCACTTATGAATTTTCACCTTATATGAGCTTTTCTTTCTGCGTTATAGGGTAGGCTAGGACATCAGTGTAATAAATGGAAAGGTATGAGTTGATGGTGCATGAAGAAATATAAAATAAACATATATATTAATTTACTTCTAAGCTAAGAAATGGTATACCTATCACGTAAAACTCTCTTCACTTACGGACCGCTATTGACAAAACCAATATTACCAATGTGACAAGCAATGTGCCATGATCCCAAAAATATAATAATATAGACAAGTTGGCTTAATCTATGAAGTCCCAAAATGCTGATTTATGGTGCAAATACTTCAAATAAAAAGTTGCTTATTTTTTAAAATAAAAATAACTGTAAAATTCTAAAAATTAAATTATAACTATGTCTCAAATATCTTGTCCAAATTCGAGACCAATATTTAATTATAAGTAAATATATCATTACGGTTTATAAACGATTCTATAACAACTATTTGAAAATTTGATTTAGCCATAACTTACAATCTATAAAGCGAAAACTCCATTTTTCTCTTCCATTAGAAAAATACATTCCACTAGATTCTAAAGTTTCTTGTTTCGAAGAAATCCGATTAATAACGAATCTTGTATAGTCGTTTGAAGTTCAAAACTCAATATTACGAACTACCGCGTCGTTACGAGCGCGATTATAATTTATATATAATTAGTACATTCAACTGTAATTTAAATAATATATTCGTTATTATAACTAGATATAAACTCAATTAAACGCCTTATATTATCCATTTTACATAATATTACCAATCCAACTATTTCAGAAATAAATATTATGATTCCATTATTAATATTAATTAAATAATCTAAATTATTTAAATTCATACCATTTAAATTATCAAATAAATATTTTAGAATAATTAAATTAATTAATTATTAAATCAAAAAAATATGGGTCGTTACAATAGTCTTTTGCAAAGTGTCTTGAACAACAAACACTTGAGAAAAATATAAATTTTTAGTGGGATATTTGAAGTCGTAAAATCGACAAATCATATCCTAAAAAAAACATAAAAAACTTACAAATATTTTGCACTTTCACCCATTTAGTTTGAGAAAGAGCGTGTTTATAGTTAAAACCACTCAACTGAAAATGGCGAAAAGTACGTTGATAATAAATAGCACTCGCGATCATAAGAAAGGTAGAATTCCATCAAGTAGGAACATCTTAATGCAAACTTTTTTTGTATTTAAAAAAACTTGAGATACGCACTTTAATTTTTTTTGCTTTCTCCCTCGTGAACCTCTTATGTATTTCATTCTATCTTTTATTCTGGACACATATATATCAACTTCTTTTAGTCTATCTTAAATACAAGATTAAGAATATACGCACAACATATAATGCGAAAAAAGTGACCATTCATAAATAAAGATTTCCTTAAAAAAAACTAGCTCCTTCAATAAATTAGCATACAAATCACTAGTAAAAGCATTTTCTAAGGTAATTGAAAATACTTTTTCATCAATACCTCAACCAGTCAGCAATTTATAATTTTTTTCTAGACAAAGCAAAACCAGTATGTGATGACACGTAAAGTTATTCTAGAGGACCCAACCAACATTAACAAAATGAGCAGTCAAACAAATATACTTATCAGTTGATGTAGAAGTCCACAAGTCAAAGTCAATCAAATTCTTCTTCGAATTGAAATTAAGGGGATTTTCACTTAAAGGGCCTCCTTTATGTTTAAAATTTATTTCTAGGATACACACCATGAATAATTAGTTTCCAGGACAAATTTAAAAACACTTGCCCATCTGCGTCTCATTCTTCTCAAAACAGGCGATTCCATAAAACCCTAGGTCCCAAATTCGATCTTCTCAAATGATTTGATCTTCTCATACAAGTCGACATTCTAAACTGAGGTAAAATCGTAAAATCTCTAATACCCTACAGGTCAGAATCTAGATTTTCATCTTTTACCATTCAACATTAACTGAAACATCTAAGAATTATAAATCACTACTTTTCAACTATTATTCATTTTTCTTGTGTGCTTGTAACTCCTTTTTTTGGTTTTTAATTATTACTGACGGTTTTTGCCTCTTTGATTACTCAAAAGATAAATAAAAATATCTTTTAAGTAATAATGAGTAATTTTTAAGTTTAACTAAAGTAGAACTAAGCGTTTAGTGTATGCCTGTCTTACTTTATACCAAAATAGAAAACTTAGATTATGAAAATTATCGTAAAATTGCCATTTTAACCACACTGCTTCAGTATGTTCAAACTGCATTGTTACATCACTGCTTCAATATGTACAAAGTGCACAAATATATTTAACTAAATAACTGTTAGAGATATCATTTTATCTTTTAGTATTTTATAACGACCTGCCTTTTTGACCGCTCTAAGTCGAAGATGTCCGTAGGGTAGGTACAAAAAACTATGCGAACTAGTCCAAAGTCGATAAGAAATCCCATGGTGGAACAACTAAGCAATGTGACGTAAGTGAGGTGTAACAACCCGGAAAATCTGGGCCAGTTTAAAATTTTTATTTTGGCGATTTTAGCGAAATTTGATTATTTAAAATGGATTATTTTAAATAAAATTGGCGAGAAGTTTATTTTGAATATAATTCGAACGTATATATTATACGCGTCGTCGTTAGAATATATAATAATTATATATAATTATAAAAGGAATTGAAAATGGCGCGGTAGTTCGAAAATTCGATTTCTAATTTCAAATGAATATACAGAATTCAATATAAGTCAGAATTGAACGAAACAAGAAATATTTGAATCTGTATAACTATATCTTTGTAACGAAGTTAACAAACTGGGATTTCATCTTGGAAATGATAAGATATGTCCAGTTTAAAATACTGAATAGTCGCTATGGAATTCAGGCCCTTAAAAATGGACATTTTGCAAACGACCTCGGATTTCGACGAAACCAGTTTTGTTAGGTCCGTGATGTCGAATTATTGCTAGATTCCAAATTTCATAATTTTTCGAATCAATATGTGAGCGTGGCAAAAGGAAACGCGTTTGACCAGTTTCAGTTGATTTTAATCGACTGGAAATTGGCCATTTTTCTAACGGTCTCAGAATTCGACGAAACTAGTTTTGTTAGGACTGTATCGTCAATACGAAGCTAGAAAATATTTTTCGGGAATTTTTCTAGTTAGTATGTGGCCCCGGTAATTTAAAATGTACGTTTAAAATTCAATATAGTGATTTAAATGTAAATTCAAAGGAAACTGATTGTAACGATCAAATCTGTAGCATCCCGAAAAATTCGACACTCGAATTTTCGACATTTACACAAACTGTGTCCCATTCGAGTATCAAATCTCCAGAAAGCTAGAAGGAAGAAGTTGGAGGATGAGAAAGATAAGATAGAAATATTAGAATAGAAGAAGTAGAAGAAGAACAAAGACAACACAGAGTCAGAGTCTCACATCGCAGTGGAACAAAATATAATATGGAAATAAATCTTTATTGAGAGCTTTCAAAATTACTTACAGTATCAGAGTACATCAACATATCTGGACAGTTATATAACCTGTCCTCATATACAATCACACAGCGGAACAGTAGCTATATATATAACCATACGTTTGAACTCTTCCAGCTTGTCTCTGGACTTCGCAGCATCCGGTAACCTGGACCTGTACACCCCGGCCTAACCCGAGCATTTACAAAAACACCGGGTCAGTCTGGTGAACCAGAGTGAGATAAACTCGCACAGTATTAAGGTATCACACAACTTGATTTTTAAGTAAAAATCTTTTCGAAAGAAAAGGATAATCGTAAGACCGAATCCACACATAAATACGGACGGTTTTTACCTTACGTTAAACCAAAACAGTTTTGAAATCAATATCTTGTCTGATATTATCATAATGTCTAAATACAAGTAAATAGAATCTAGTAGAACGCTTGCATCTCACGCTCCACATATATAGTATACAAACAAAACCGCAGGTGCTTATTGGAGATTGGATTCCGACCTTGACAAGGTATGGGACCACCTGCCGATAGTGTATCTCTAGAGGCGAATACACTGGGTTCAACAAGAACGTCTTGCAACCCGGCCCTCACACGACCGACCACTCATTTCGCTTGAGTGTATCGAATGTATATCACCAACGGTTGGGCTCAAACCACCGTTCCCGAATGGGCAGAATCGATAGAATAAGAACAAAAGGAATTTCTCTAGATAGATGATTATACACCCTAATGGGAGCGACCCACATAGCCATGCTGCCTGCCCGATTTTTGTCATTCCCCGGTTGATGAGGCTTTGAGGCTACGCTTTATCAGCACATCACATTCACTTCGAATGTCACATCGTCAGATCCATCAACAATCACTAATTGACGTCCACAACAATACATTATGTGTTAGCTGAAAGAAGTTTCCTTCTCCGCTTCCACTCTTGGTATGGTTGAAGAAATCAATGTATGTGACCTTTTCTGGAAATACTCTGTCAGACATTCATCCATACAAGTCACCCAGGAACAGGATGAACCGAAGGTACCCTCCTACTGCATTCTAGGAATCACCCTGAGAATCAGTAGCGAGAAGTCCTTGCAATCCGTAGATTCCAACCACGACCGAATCACAGTTTATTTCTGGTTGCAAGTCAGAGATTTTAAGTAATCCTTCCGCTTATGAAGATCCACGGTCTTCAATAGCTCCCTCTCGAATCAGCATCTTCATCGTATTCGTATTTGCTGGACGGAATGGTTTTCGAATATAAATTCGATCCCGGTCTTTCCGTACCAACAATCGCATGGGCCAATTTTGATAGTCGGTTATTTAACTATCAAATAAAAACAACCATTCATCCATAAAAGAAAATGGATTCACTGATTCAATACTCAGTATCATTTAGCCTCTTTAACGAACCGCCCGTTAATTATATTCTTTAACTTTTCCAATATTTGGAACATCGCCTTTACTTCTTAGTAAAATAAGAATATTCTCCAAATTTATTTCATTTAACTTATAAACTTTCAAAAACAGTTTATAATGTCATTTGCGGAAATCATAGCTTATGTTTCCCTCAACCACTCTCGTTTATAAACTAATATCATTCTGGAATAATCATGGAGTCGTTCAAGTTGGGGTATTTTATTTACCTCTCAGACCTTGACCAACAACATTCATATCTTCAGAATAACCAGAAGTTTATTAACCACACATTTCCCTTCTGAAACTCTATATAAAATCTCAACCACGTTTACTTAACCAATATTAAGTAAACTCTTATTAGACTCTTTCGATTTATGTTAATAATCATTTACAATACCATATGCAAGCTTCGATTCTATTAGAAATAGAATCCTTATAAAGATTTCTTAGTAACTCTATATTGTTATATTACAAATTATTTTCAAACACTTAATTTCATTTGTTTTAAAGCTTCCATAAATCTTATATTAATATTTTATACCATTATTATGTTGCTATCTTTTCAAATCCTACTTATTCTTATCACACTCCCTTTAAAACATACTCGACCCCTTTGTCTAGAAAACATATAATAATTCTTTGTAAATTCTCATGTCCAAAAATGGTTCGTCTCATTTGTAACAAATGTTACAAATCACATTCATAAACTCTTACTTTTATTTACTAACTCGATTTCATTTTTGAAACCTTCAATTTCCATTTATAATATCTTTTGTAATTTAATTACAACAACTTGCCATTCGTTTCCATTTCCTTATTTCTAAATTGATTGAAAATCTCATTTTCAATTCATGTTTGACAACTAATATTCATCGTCGCTAACCCAAAACTTGAACTTCATTTATACTTTCATTGCGACCGTTAAAGCCTTGACAAAACCATTTTAACGTTTTATTTACAAGTATGATAAGTTTATCTCGTTTAACTATTTATGTTAATATCGTAACTCTTTATTAGTTGTAATCTAAATAATCATAAAAACTGTAAACAAAGCTACGATGTTTATTTTTACAATAAAACGTATTTCAAAAACTCTTTATAAATATATCTTTAACTTTGAAAGTCATTCGAAATTGATTTATATCGATGTCGAAAATTCATTTCTTTTAACCAACGGCACTAAAGAGGCAAATGACTACTATAATACCGAACCGTGAAATATAAATCAATTTCACGTTCAATAACAAACAATATAATCATATTGATAAATGTTATCAATATTAGTGAGAAACTCAGTCGGATTTCTCCAACCTGCCATTCCCTGCAAAATAATGGTTATCATAATTCAAATCATTCCTTTTAATATGGCAAATCAATGATCGCTCTCCATCTAAATAGATGACATAAACCGTTTAATAATAACGGTCGATAATAACTGTAACAGTCTATATTGTGCAACCATCCAACTATTTATTTTTAACGTTCATAGCGTTATGAACATAACCACTGAGGTAAGTTACCTCAATTGGATTTAATCGTTAAAAATAACGATTTGGTTTCAATTAAATTAAACGAACGTTTAATTTAACCGTTCAATCCATAAATCAACAACGAACAAACAAACAAACAATCATAGCACACAATTTAAAACCCAACTTATATAAAATATAAGAGGGGAGAACTGAGTGAGTTTACTCACCGTGAATTGGTTCTCGTTAAAATGCTGATTTCAGCTGGTTCACACCTGTCCAAACCAGCTCCCATTTGCGTTGACCAACTTTGTCCAGTCAGCTTCGAAATGCTGCGCCCATCGATACGGTTCCCATTTAAACATCCCATGTTTCGTCCTATTTTGTACTGAATGATAACGTTATAGATTTAACGCGGTATACACTATTTAAAATAATATTATAGATATCTTAAATCCTACTTATATAAGTTAAAACCGGGTTAGGCCTAATAAATTATCCATGCCATGTTAAAATATTATTTATGACTTGCTGTATAATATTGCTGACCCCATGCTTACGTTATTATATGTTATTAAGACTAGTTAGATAATTATACTCCATAATTACGTTTGGTCATCATATTCAGGCCGATTGTTTTCCAGATACTAACCCAACTTTGTTTCAGCCGAACTTCTTAAATTAAGTTTTACCTTCACTGATCAATCACTTGATCATTTGCTAATTCTATACTAATTTCCATGTTAAATCGAAGCAGGCCAATTACTTCAGAATGGAGCCCATTTAAGTTTGCTTCATTGTAACAGTTAAACTATAATTTGCTAAGTAGACATGGCATATATAAGGTTCGGTATATTATAAAATGCGGTATGTTAGAAACTTTCTTTCTCACCTGCTGCGCCAACTTGATCAGTACCTCTCCTTCCCCACGGTTTCACTCTTCCGCAGTTTTCCCTTTCTTTCTTTTTTCTTCTTTTCCTTCTCTTTCGGTGACCCAAAGCACAACGTATTCACACTTCAACTACCCAGACCGCATGCAATGCACCACGTTTCCTTCCTGATGCCATTCTTTTCCTCCTGTTTTTCTTTTCTTCGGTCCAGTATTCTCTTATTTCTTTTTTTTTCCTTCCGATCTGGGTCTAAGGCCCAAGCCTGTCTTCACGTCCACGTTCGCATATGATATCCCAGCCTCACGTACACCCATCTCTGCCTGTCTTCTCCTTAAAAACAAATGCCTGCAATAGTGAAACTCCCTCCCGAGCCTAATAAAGTGCACGCATGCACTTATACCCTGACACCATGAAACATGCGCAGCCTTCCCATCTATATTGTGTACTGCTTGCGGGTTTTGTTCGAAGTGGAATGGGGCGCAATTTAAACGTGAGAGGGGTTTACATTTTAATTTAGAAAAAAAAAAGTTCGGTTGGCAGTTTGCTGAAACACAATTTTCGAATCCTTCACGCCATGGAAAGAAGAGAAATAGCTTGCTATTTATAGAGGGGCAACTGATGATAAGAACAACGTCCACTCTTCTTTTTCCATGCAAATATACACAGAAAATCCCACTTTATTCATGAACCAACGTCCCAACTTTCTTACCACAAGAACCCATCACCAAAGTATACCATACATTCCTTAACACACCTCCACCTTCTCACATGATGTTCCCCATTTCTGTTACTTCTTCTTTTCGAATCTTTTTTTTTTTTTTTTAAAGCTTCTGTCTTCATTTTAACGGTGGTATTTCACTTTGTTCTCATTTCTGAACGAGAGTGAACGCTCCTATTTATACAGGACAAGAACGTGGAGGCCAAGCTTATTAACATAGGTTTGCAGAGAAAAACAGTAGCTGTAGGCTATGGGTTGAGATTTCAAAAACGTGGAGCTCACGGTGTCAATGAATTGGCGGCCAAGAAAATGGATTGTTTGGGAGCCAAGTAATGTACAGTGCAGAAAGTGTGGTACGCAAAACACAAGGAATGGTTTGGTAGGAAACAGCACCTGGAAGATTTAATATACATTACATTTGCTTTGATAAAGTGTATTGTATAAATTTAATGTTATTTTATTATGACCAAACTTGCAAACTTGCACATGAGTAATTATGTTAAAAACCACCATATAAAATTTCTGTTTTCTGATAAAAAGACTAATCTTAGTGTAAAAAAATATTCCGGACCCAATGAAACAGGTTTCGTTGAAATCCGAGGTCGTTTGCGAAAATCCTTTAGAAAATATCGATGAAAAACACCGAGCATTAATTCCTCAAAATTACAGAAAAAAATCCTAAAAATATGAGGCCTTGACATTTCACTAGACCTCTTCCTAAGGTTTCGTATGAAACTTGTTTCGTTGAATTTTGAGTTCGTTTGACCAGTTAACCATTCAAATAAAGTTACCTACACCACTATGTATTCATGTATGAGCGTTGCAGACTGAAGTAAAAATACAGTCATGTTCAGTGAGGTGTCGCGATCCCAAAAATATAATAATACCGGTAGTTTAACTTATATTGTGAAATCCCAAAATGTTGTCACAGGGTGTAAAATACTCCAAATAAAAAGTTGTTTATTTAATTAATTAAAAATTACAGTAAAATTCTAAAAATTAAATTATCACTATGCCTCAAAAGAACCTTGTCTAAATTCGAAACTGATATGCAGTTATATCCAATAAACCGTTACGGTCGATAAACAACTACGTCGCTGTTTTTCTGCCAAATTGATTTGTGCATAACTTCCAATCTACACGACGAAATCTCGATTTTTCTCTTTCACTAGAAAAATATACTTCACTTGCTCCGTACGTTTCTTGTTTCACAGAAATCTGATTTAAAATGGGCTCTGTACATTCAGTTGAAGTTCAAAACTCTATTTTACGAACTGCAGCGCTGTTCTGAGCTCGTTTTATTTTATATATGAATATATATCGTTCAGCTTCGTTTAAATAGCGATTTAAATATTAAAACCCTTTAATATTCCAAATAAATATTTAAGATAAATAAAGTATTTGGCTGCCAAAAATACGGGACGTTACATTCTTCCCCCCTTAAAATAATTTCGTCCTCGAAATTGCTGAGGTAAGAAAAGAACGTTACAAATCCCATTTATTTCCAAATCCAAATTATTTTAAATTAGAAACCTATTTCAATACCATATATGAATATTTCTAAAAATATTGAAAATTTCCTAACATCTTAAATTTCCGAAAAATTTTGCCAGCACCTCCTCTATACGGCTCAATCGGTACAACTACAACTTGCCTTCTTAGGCCTTCCCCAATCTAAAACAAAATAAAACAGCCAAGCGGTTTGCCAAATAAGCTCATAAATCACCAAACCCGTATAGAAATAAACGTGTACCTTTTTGTCGGGTATATCATTATACCCTTTCCATCTGCTGCCCTGTCAGCATATACAAATGCATCCCCAAACAAAATACCAATTTTATCCTTAGAACCAAATCCTTCACGCATTCAAGCCAAATCCTATTCTTAACTCAATTTCCATCCATTGTCAATTCCAACTCTTAACTTACCAGTCCAACACCATTTCAGATTCCTGTCTCGCAATTCAAAATCTGATTCTGCTTAATATATTATATCTTGATTCAATTTCCCGCTAGTTGGTTTCAATTCAATTCATATTCAGTTTCATTCCAATTTTTGACACTAGAATTTATTTTCCATACCTTCGTTAAACCATTTAATGAATTCTATTCAACCACTTGTCATCCAATAACAACCAATTCACAACCATCAACCAATACACAACCAAATAAACAAAATTTATTGAATTCACATTCAATATTAATATTTATTTTGGCTTCACACATTTGCTTATCATTCATTCATTTAATTTCCAATTTATTTAATTTAATTACAACATCATTCTGAATTTAATTACACTTAACCAAGTTAAGTATCAATTCAACTTTTTAGTTCGATTTGAATCCCATTCAAATCGATCAAACACACTAATATCTCAATAATTTAATAAAAATCTTCTTTTCTATACAAAAATATATTTTGGGTAAAATTATTTCATTTACCCTCTTTTCAAAACAGTAATGTATCGATTGCCAGTTCTATGCTTTTCAACACTTGAACCGATCAACAAACACAAAACATTTGTCTATAAAATTTACAAATACGCTCTCATATATATACATACACTCAATCTCGATCTAGGGTATTACTAACCCAATCTCTATCGAGTTTCATCACAGAGCCAAGGTTATTCCTAAACCATTGCTCTGATACCAACTGTAACGACCAGAGGATTTTCGGCTCCGAAAATCGACATAAATACCTTTACCGTAACTCATGCCGATCCTCCAAGCACCGAAAACACTGGATAGTTATTAGAAAGAAATTAGAGGGTGAGATAAGAAAGAAAGAAATATAAGAATAGAAGAAGAAGAAGAACCAACCCGACACAGAGTCAGAGTCTCACATCGCAGTGGAACAAAATATAATATGGAAATAAATCTTTATTGAGAGCTTTCAAAATTACTTACAGTATCAGAGTACATCAACATATCTGGACAGTTATATAACCTGTCCTCATATACAATCACACAGCGGAACAGTAGCTATATATATAACCATACGTTTGAACTCTTCCAGCTTGTCTCTGGACTTCGCAGCATCCGGTAACCTGGACCTGTACACCCCGGCCTAACCCGAGCATTTACAAAAACACCGGGTCAGTCTGGTGAACCAGAGTGAGATAAACTCGCACAGTATTAAGGTATCACACAACTTGATTTTTAAGTAAAAATCTTTTCGAAAGAAAAGGATAATCGTAAGACCGAATCCACACATAAATACGGACGGTTTTTACCTTACGTTAAACCAAAACAGTTTTGAAATCAATATCTTGTCTGATATTATCATAATGTCTAAATACAAGTAAATAGAATCTAGTAGAACGCTTGCATCTCACGCTCCACATATATAGTATACAAACAAAACCGCAGGTGCTTATTGGAGATTGGATTCCGACCTTGACAAGGTATGGGACCACCTGCCGATAGTGTATCTCTAGAGACGAATACACTGGGTTCAACAAGAACGTCTTGCAACCCGGCCCTCACACGACCGACCACTCATTTCGCTTGAGTGTATCGAATGTATATCACCAACGGTTGGGCTCAAACCACCGTTCCCGAATGGGCAGAATCGATAGAATAAGAACAAAAGGAATTTCTCTAGATAGATGATTATACACCCTAATGGGAGCGACCCACATAGCCATGCTGCCTGCCCGATTTTTGTCATTCCCCGGTTGATGAGGCTTTGAGGCTACGCTTTATCAGCACATCACATTCACTTCGAATGTCACATCGTCAGATCCATCAACAATCACTAATTGACGTCCACAACAATACATTATGTGTTAGCTGAAAGAAGTTTCCTTCTCCGCTTCCACTCTTGGTATGGTTGAAGAAATCAATGTATGTGACCTTTTCTGGAAATACTCTGTCAGACATTCATCCATACAAGTCACCCAGGAACAGGATGAACCGAAGGTACCCTCCTACTGCATTCTAGGAATCACCCTGAGAATCAGTAGCGAGAAGTCCTTGCAATCCGTAGATTCCAACCACGACCGAATCACAGTTTATTTCTGGTTGCAAGTCAGAGATTTTAAGTAATCCTTCCGCTTATGAAGATCCACGGTCTTCAATAGCTCCCTCTCGAATCAGCATCTTCATCGTATTCGTATTTGCTGGACGGAATGGTTTTCGAATATAAATTCGATCCCGGTCTTTCCGTACCAACAATCGCATGGGCCAATTTTGATAGTCGGTTATTTAACTATCAAATAAAAACAACCATTCATCCATAAAAGAAAATGGATTCACTGATTCAATACTCAGTATCATTTAGCCTCTTTAACGAACCGCCCGTTAATTATATTCTTTAACTTTTCCAATATTTGGAACATCGCCTTTACTTCTTAGTAAAATAAGAATATTCTCCAAATTTATTTCATTTAACTTATAAACTTTCAAAAACAGTTTATAATGTCATTTGCGGAAATCATAGCTTATGTTTCCCTCAACCACTCTCGTTTATAAACTAATATCATTCTGGAATAATCATGGAGTCGTTCAAGTTGGGGTATTTTATTTACCTCTCAGACCTTGACCAACAACATTCATATCTTCAGAATAACCAGAAGTTTATTAACCACACATTTCCCTTCTGAAACTCTATATAAAATCTCAACCACGTTTACTTAACCAATATTAAGTAAACTCTTATTAGACTCTTTCGATTTATGTTAATAATCATTTACAATACCATATGCAAGCTTCGATTCTATTAGAAATAGAATCCTTATAAAGATTTCTTAGTAACTCTATATTGTTATATTACAAATTATTTTCAAACACTTAATTTCATTTGTTTTAAAGCTTCCATAAATCTTATATTAATATTTTATACCATTATTATGTTGCTATCTTTTCAAATCCTACTTATTCTTATCACACTCCCTTTAAAACATACTCGACCCCTTTGTCTAGAAAACATATAATAATTCTTTGTAAATTCTCATGTCCAAAAATGGTTCGTCTCATTTGTAACAAATGTTACAAATCACATTCATAAACTCTTACTTTTATTTACTAACTCGATTTCATTTTTGAAACCTTCAATTTCCATTTATAATATCTTTTGTAATTTAATTACAACAACTTGCCATTCGTTTCCATTTCCTTATTTCTAAATTGATTGAAAATCTCATTTTCAATTCATGTTTGACAACTAATATTCATCGTCGCTAACCCAAAACTTGAACTTCATTTATACTTTCATTGCGACCGTTAAAGCCTTGACAAAACCATTTTAACGTTTTATTTACAAGTATGATAAGTTTATCTCGTTTAACTATTTATGTTAATATCGTAACTCTTTATTAGTTGTAATCTAAATAATCATAAAAACTGTAAACAAAGCTACGATGTTTATTTTTACAATAAAACGTATTTCAAAAACTCTTTATAAATATATCTTTAACTTTGAAAGTCATTCGAAATTGATTTATATCGATGTCGAAAATTCATTTCTTTTAACCAACGACACTAAAGAGGCAAATGACTACTATAATACCGAACCGTGAAATATAAATCAATTTCACGTTCAATAACAAACAATATAATCATATTGATAAATGTTATCAATATTAGTGAGAAACTCAGTCGGATTTCTCCAACCTGCCATTCCCTGCAAAATAATGGTTATCATAATTCAAATCATTCCTTTTAATACGGCAAATCAATGATCGCTCTCCATCTAAATAGATGACATAAACCGTTTAATAATAACGGTCGATAATAACTGTAACAGTCTATATTGTGCAACCATCCAACTATTTATTTTTAACGTTCATAGCGTTATGAACATAACCACTGAGGTAAGTTACCTCAATTGGATTTAATCGTTAAAAATAACGATTTGGTTTCAATTAAATTAAACGAACGTTTAATTTAACCGTTCAATCCATAAATCAACAACGAACAAACAAACAAACAATCATAGCACACAATTTAAAACCCAACTTATATAAAATATAAGAGGGGAGAACTGAGTGAGTTTACTCACCGTGAATTGGTTCTCGTTAAAATGCTGATTTCAGCTGGTTCACACCTGTCCAAACCAGCTCCCATTTGCGTTGACCAACTTTGTCCAGTCAGCTTCGAAATGCTGCGCCCATCGATACGGTTCCCATTTAAACATCCCATGTTTCGTCCTATTTTGTACTGAATGATAACGTTATAGATTTAACGCGGTATACACTATTTAAAATAATATTATAGATATCTTAAATCCTACTTATATAAGTTAAAACCGGGTTAGGCCTAATAAATTATCCATGCCATGTTAAAATATTATTTATGACTTGCTGTATAATATTGCTGACCCCATGCTTACGTTATTATATGTTATTAAGACTAGTTAGATAATTATACTCCATAATTACGTTTGGTCATCAGATTCAGGCCGATTGTTTTCCAGATACTAACCCAACTTTGTTTCAACCGAACTTCTTAAATTAAGTTTTACCTTCACTGATCAATCACTTGATCATTTGCTAATTCTATACTAATTTCCATGTTAAATCGAAGCAGGCCAATTACTTCAGAATGGAGCCCATTTAAGTTTGCTTCATTGTAACAGTTAAACTATAATTTGCTAAGTAGACATGGCATATATAAGGTTCGGTATATTATAAAATGCGGTATGTTAGAAACTTTCTTTCTCACCTGCTGCGCCAACTTGATCAGTACCTCTCCTTCCCCACGGTTTCGCTCTTCCGCAGTTTTCCCTTTCTTTCTTTTTTCTTCTTTTCCTTCTCTTTCGGTGACCCAAAGCACAACGTATTCACACTTCAACTACCCAGACCGCATGCAATGCACCACGTTTCCTTCCTGATGCCATTCTTTTCCTCCTGTTTTTCTTTTCTTCGGTCCAGTATTCTCTTATTTCTTTTTTTTCCTTCCGATCTGGGTCTAAGGCCCAAGCCTGTCTTCACGTCCACGTTCGCATATGATATCCCAGCCTCACGTACACCCATCTCTGCCTGTCTTCTCCTTAAAAACAAATGCCTGCAATAGTGAAACTCCCTCCCGAGCCTAATAAAGTGCACGCATGCACTTATACCCTGACACCATGAAACATGCGCAGCCTTCCCATCTATATTGTGTACTGCTTGCGGGTTTTGTTCGAAGTGGAATGGGGCGCAATTTAAACGTGAGAGGGGTTTACATTTTAATTTAGAAAAAAAAAAGTTCGGTTGGCAGTTTGCTGAAACACAATTTTCGAATCCTTCACGCCATGGAAAGAAGAGAAATAGCTTGCTATTTATAGAGGGGCAACTGATGATAAGAACAACGTCCACTCTTCTTTTTCCATGCAAATATACACAGAAAATCCCACTTTATTCATGAACCAACGTCCCAACTTTCTTACCACAAGAACCCATCACCAAAGTATACCATACATTCCTTAACACACCTCCACCTTCTCACATGATGTTCCCCTTTTCTGTTACTTCTTCTTTTCGAATCTTTTTTTTTTTTTTTTTAAAGCTTCTGTCTTCATTTTAACGGTGGTATTTCACTTTGTTCTCATTTCTGAACGAGAGTGAACGCTCCTATTTATACAGGACAAGAACGTGGAGGCCAAGCTTATTAACATAGGTTTGCAGAGAAAAACAGTAGCTGTAGGCTATGGGTTGAGATTTCAAAAACGTGGAGCTCACGGTGTCAATGAATTGGCGGCCAAGAAAATGGATTGTTTGGGAGCCAAGTAATGTACAGTGCAGAAAGTGTGGTACGCAAAACACAAGGAATGGTTTGGTAGGAAACAGCACCTGGAAGATTTAATATACATTACATTTGCTTTGATAAAGTGTATTGTATAAATTTAATGTTATTTTATTATGACCAAACTTGCAAACTTGCACATGAGTAATTATGTTAAAAACCACCATATAAAATTTCTGTTTTCTGATAAAAAGACTAATCTTAGTGTAAAAAAATATTCCGGACCCAATGAAACAGGTTTCGTTGAAATCCGAGGTCGTTTGCGAAAATCCTTTAGAAAATATCGATGAAAAACACCGAGCATTAATTCCTTAAAATTACAGAAAAAAATCCTAAAAATATGAGGCCTTGACATTTCACTAGACCTCTTCCTAAGGTTTCGTATGAAACTTGTTTCGTTGAATTTTGAGTTCGTTTGACCAGTTAACCATTCAAATAAAGTTACCTACACCACTATGTATTCATGTATGAGCGTTGCAGACTGAAGTAAAAATACAGTCATGTTCAGTGAGGTGTCGCGATCCCAAAAATATAATAATACCGGTAGTTTAACTTATATTGTGAAATCCCAAAATGTTGTCACAGGGTGTAAAATACTCCAAATAAAAAGTTGTTTATTTAATTAATTAAAAATTACAGTAAAATTCTAAAAATTAAATTATCACTACGCCTCAAAAGAACCTTGTCTAAATTCGAAACTGATATGCAGTTATATCCAATAAACCGTTACGGTCGATAAACAACTACGTCGCTGTTTTTCTGCCAAATTGATTTGTGCATAACTTCCAATCTACACGACGAAATCTCGATTTTTCTCTTTCACTAGAAAAATATACTTCACTTGCTCCATACGTTTCTTGTTTCACAGAAATCTGATTTAAAATGGGCTCTGTACATTCAGTTGAAGTTCAAAACTCTATTTTACGAACTGCAGCGCTGTTCTGAGCTCGTTTTATTTTATATATGAATATATATCGTTCAGCTTCGTTTAAATAGCGATTTAAATATTAAAACCCTTTAATATTCCAAATAAATATTTAAGATAAATAAAGTATTTGGCTGCCAAAAATACGGGACGTTACAAAATCAGCTTGCGATACAAATCCCATTGTGTTCGGAATGGGGGTAAAACGCTATGGACGACAGGCGGTGGGCCTCGTTTTGAGGTCGAAAATAAAGGTTGCTTTATAAAGTAAAATTTAAAATAATTAAATAATAATAATAATAAAAAAAAAATCTCTCTTCCCCTTTTAACCAGGCCCCCCCGAAGTTTTTTCAATTGAGTTTTCGAAGAACGAAAAAAAAAAAAAAAAATGAGATCGACGAAGCCGACTCAGCCACCACCCCAAGGCGGCGCCGCGCCTGGCTTCCCCCCCCCCTCCGACCAGCCCCCACCTCAGCTCGACCCCACCCCGCTCGCGAACTCCCTCTCCACTTCCATTTCCGTCGCCAAACCCTAACCCCTCCCAGACCTCGTCGAGTTCGGCATCGCACCACCTCCCCAAACCCCTAATTCTCCTCGCCGTGCCAAGACCCACTTCCCGATGCCCCCCCCCTCGCGCAGCAGCTCGAGGACAGAAACCACCCCCCCTGCGAACAAGAAGATAGAAAAAGTAAGTTTTGCTTAACTATTTATTTTATTTACATTTATTTAAATTTATAACTGATTTTTATTTTTACAGTTTGAAAACTGATTTTTATTTTAAAGTTTGAAAACTGATTTTTATTTTAAAGTTTGAAAACTGATTTTTATTTTAAAAGTTGAAAACTGAATTTTAATAAAGTTGAAAACTGAATTTTAATAAGATAGAAAAACTGAATTTTAATAAAGTTGAAAACTGAATTTTAATAAGATAGAAAAACTGAATTTTAATAAAGCGGAAAAACTGATTTTTGTTTAAATAGGAAAAAGATTTGAATTTTGAAAAGTAAAAGAAAAGATTTAATCTTTGAAATAAAAATTCGATTTTTATATATTGAACTTTGAAATAAAAATTCGATTTTTATATATTGAACTTTGAAATAAAAATTCGATTTTTATATATTGAACTTTGAAATAAAAATTCGATTTTTATATATTGAACTTTGAAATAAAAATTCGATTTTTATATATTGAACTTTGAAATAAAAATTCGATTTTTATATATTGAACTTTGAAATAAAAATTCAATTTTTATATATTGAACTTTGAAATAAAAATTCGATTTTTATATATTGAACATCGAAGTAAAAATTCGATTTTTATATATTGAATAGCGAAGTAAAAATGTGATTTTTATGTATGTAGTGAAAGCAGCAACGAAGGTAACAAAAAGGCGAAACGACGAAGACTTCTGCAAAGGAAGTGCCGTGGAGCTAGGATAGCTATCTATGAGAATTTCTCACCTTTCTATTTCTTTTCTAGTTATATATTTATACTAGGATGCAGACGGTGCTTAGTAGCACCCGACACAACCGTCCACAGACCATGGACTTGTTTGTTTGACTGTTTGGTGATTGATTGCGATATTGGTTTGAATGTGGTTTGTGGTGTGAAAAATCGAATCGATAAATTGGTTAGGATTAGACGTGCGCCGTTATAAGGTGTAGGAGTAAGGCTAGGTTAGACCCTTACTCCAAATTTTGTGGTTTGCAAAATGAAATTGATTTGATTGATGAGTGAATGGCGTGGGCCTTCACTAGACCGGGGATAAGGCTAGGCCTCGTCCCGTTTCTAGTATCGTGCCGTTATGCCGCCGAAATTTTCTAAAATATGTTAGAAAAATAAAAATATCATTTTATTTAAAGAATGAACTGAATAGAAATTCATAGGTTGAAATAAAATGTTTTATCGTTAAAAATATAATTTTTAACGTGAAGTGAATAAAATAGAATATTCATTTACAAACCAGACGGTTTGTTTATGTACACCTATTTGAATGACATTGATTGGGACGACAAATTTTACACATCGCCCAACTGCACAAATAAGATATGCGTTTGATTGTTTGAAACCCCACACGGGTGTTGGGATGAAATTTGAAGTTCACTCATCCTGATTGATTAAATATGTCGATCGATTGATTGACAGGCTGTTATAAGCATTGAATATCTATATTTGATGCTTATACAGTGTAGTGCACTTTGGTTGATGGTTGATTATTTTTCAATGCTATGATATACATGTGTGTATGAAAATCCATATAATTAACGTTATATGGTAATTGATTGGGCCTCATTCCAATTAGAAAATTAAAGAATATTATAAAATAAAAGTTCATGTGTTGACAGTACTCATTCATTGAGATTGGTCATGTGTTGAACAAAATATTTTAGTAATAAAATTTACATCTTTGTAATATAAAATAAAAGTTCATGTGTTGACAGTACTCATCCATTGAGATTGGTCATGTGTTGAACGAAATATTTTGATAATAACAACTATTTTGAAAAAGAAATATTTGAAATAGAATATTTGAAAATAGAAATTTATGAAGCCGTGTTGATTAGATTGACGCCATTTTGACGTGAACGATATTTATATCGATTTTATTCATTTTGAAATGAATATTGAAGAGTGATTTCGAAATCGAATATTTCGAAATGAATTGAATTGAAAACGATTTCGAAATGAATTGAATTGAAAACGATTTCGAAATAAATTGAATTGAAAACGATTTCGAAATAAATTGAATTGAAAACGATTTCGAAATGAATTGAATTGAAAACGATTTCGAAATAAATTGAATTGAAAACGATTTCGAAATGAATTGAATTGAAAACGATTTCGAAATGAATTGAATTGAAAACGATTTCGAAATGAATTGAATTGAAAACGATTTCGAAATGAATTGAATTGAAAACGATTTCGAAATGAATTGAATTGAAAACGAATTCAAATTGAATTGAAATTTGAATTGAATAGAAATGAATGTTGAAACGAATCTATAAAGAAGAATTCAATTTTGCTTTGAATTGAAATGGAAGTTGAAATAGATTTTGAAACGAATTCAAAACTATTTATATAATTCGTTTTGAATAGAAAATCGACGAAATATATATTATATATATTATATATATAATATAATGGCCTGAATAGAACGCGCCGCGCCGCGGCAGTTCGTGAATTTCGACCATTTATTTCAAACGGGCATTACGGGAGATCCGACCGTCGGATTCTCCTAAAACCGGATTCGTTGGGTTCGTATCGAAAAGAGCTTTCTAACGAATATTAGAAATTTGAAATCTAACGGTTGGATTTGGAATTATGTCCAAATCAAATTCGAAAAAGGTCGCTGTAAGTGCAGTTCGATGGCCATTGATGGAAATCGACCGTACGGGCCTTGATAAAATTATTAAAAATAGTAATAATTTATGTAAAATCATAAGAAATGATTTAGAAAGAATTGGGATGAAAAACTCCCTATTTGAAAAGATAAAAATAGATTTTTATCGAAATGAACTAGTTTTGAACTAGAATTATAATTCTATTTATTTTTAAATAAATAAATTGAATTAAAAAGAGGTTTTAAAAATAACCAGAATATCCAATGATTGCATTGGAGTGGATTTGAATCGAAATTGTCTTCGGAATATTTCGATGTTGGAATTCGTGATTATACAGGTGTTGTTATGGAAATTGGAAAGATATATTGGTATCGTTATTTCCAATACGACATTTGTTAATCGTAGAATTTGATATTGAATATAAGCCGATATATTTTCTATTCAGAGCCTTATATTGAATATCAAATGTGATTTGGGTTTGTCGTGAATGGTGTCTTCACTAACACTGTTCTTGAACCCAGTTGAGAAATGATTAAATATTTTTATTTAGATTTAATGAAGTGTACCAATTAAATAATATTTAATTGGAATTGAATTGATATTGATTTTTGGGTTTATCGTGAACAGTGTTTTAAATAACACTCGTTCTTTAACCCGATCATTAATGAAATGTGATTTTGGGTTGTCGTGAATGGTATCTTCAATAATACAGTTCTTAGACCTAAAGGAGTTGTGAAAATCAGAAACTAACTGGAGATTAGTTAAGTTGAATAGTTTCCGAGGTATTGATCTGATGTTGGTTTCGGCCTTCGGGATTAATACTTAGGGAATTGCTCACTTGCTAATTTACAATTAGGGGCTGATTGAAATGTGATGTGATTTTGGGTTTATCGTGAACCGTGTTTTAAATGACACTGATTCTTTAACCCAGTCACAGATTAAAACTAAGTGGAGTTTTAATGAATCTTTAATTAGATTGAAATGATCGAAATGGAGTATCACCAGTTTTGCTCCAGGCGATAGTTAAATCTTTAATTAGATTTGAACGTGAAATGGTAATTGAATTTACCGATAACACCGTGGTGTTAGATATGAAGTATAACCAGTTTTACTTCATGGGATGAATAGGTTGGGATTGGGAAATCAAAACAAATGATTACTTCGGTAAGGTTCGCTAATCCCGACTAGTTTGAATTGATATTCAAAAATAGATTAAAGAATAAATTCAAGAAATTTATCTTGGATAAAATTAATGGGAACTTTTCCCTATGAATGTGAAATTTAGAAACTAACTGTCGGTTGGCCAAGCAGAATGGTTTTCTGGATATTGATCTGATGTTGGTTTCGGCCTTCGGGGTTAATATTTGGGGAATTATTCTCTTGATTAATTTACGGTTAGTGACTAATGAATTGGAATGAGGCGTATGTTGTGTTTGTGTAACACTTATTTAAATATACGCGAGTTATTCGGAAAGACCGGGTTTATCCCATTCTGAATAACTGATACGACGATAAGTCGAAGATGAAGACGATGGTCGAAGACCGGAGGTCTTCACGTCGTTTGGGTGATAACTGATGATCTTGATTGGGCTGTACACCCAAGAAGATGGAAACAGTTAGTGATCGTCCAGACGTACTTGGAGATCGATGGATATGCGGGGTACTAGGTGCCTCCGGTTTCGTTCAGACCCAGGACGGACTTGTAAATGGACTGTGTGTCTGACATCGGATTTCATTCTGTGTGACTGATATCGGTTGCATAGAATGGTTTGCCTGTGTGGCATGCTAAGATGCAAATGATCAAGGCTTCTGTTGAAAAGCAAAGTCTTGTGGTGATGATCAAAGCAAGGCCTTTGTGGCGTAGCTTTGTGTAACGTTTGATTCGCGAGTTTCACACCCGGTATGAACCAAAAACGGGAGACGGACCTCAGGGAGGGCATGCGTTTCTTTCTAGTTAAAAGTGGCGTCAGTGGTTTTACACGCCCTGACGAGTTTGACTTATGTGGTTGTTGCTGTTGCGAGGCGCCTCGGTTATATCGGTTTCGGCCGATGCTTCTGGTCGGCTGACGGACCAGACTTACACCCCATAGGGTGGGGAAACGTAGTGTTCAGGCATAATAATCCACATCGGTGGACCGGCCCTGACGATCTAAAGGCTTGCCTGCGCGCTTGCCTGTGGCTCGGGCTAGAGAGTCACGAATCGGTTGAGGACTATCTTTTGCCTCGGTTCATAGACGGAAATCCAATTTCCAAATACGTGACTTTGCGATTTTGATTGTATAACCTATATATGGCGACATAGTGGTATGGGGCATTCATGCCGCCTATGATTGATACTTATGATTTGAAGTTGTTTTATACACTATGCACTTATATAGTATCAAAAGATTTGTTTTAAACGTATCAAGCATTCTTTGGCTGTTATAAGGGAAAACCCTATCCTCGACTGCGTTGCATTGTGTGATGGGACCTGGGTCTTATAACAGCTTCATTTTTCTTTATTTAGCATTGCGCTGTTTGTTTTATGCACTGGTATTCTTGGGAGGAAACCCGTTCCGTGTTATACGGCGTGGTCCCTTGATTTACCTAATGATTTAAAATAAAGATTAATAACTGTTTTAGTTCTCACACCAGTCCCATGACTGACCTGGAGTTTATTGTTTTAACCTAAACTCTGGGTGCCCTTATTTTGACACGGGCAGCTAGTAGTTTTGGTTTTGCAGATTTATATTCACAGGATCCTGGTTCACAGCTGGAACGATATCCGGAAAGCTTTGTATCCGTATATCTCTTCTAGTTGTTTATTGTATTATTTTCCGCTGCTATGTATTTAAATGTAATTTAAATCTCTGATATTTCTGTGTAATATTCATTTGTTTATACTCTGTATATTCTTGTATCTGGTGCATTGTTGTATAATAACAATGAAACGTTCTTCTGTATGTGTTCTGTTGTGGTTTGTTCTCGAACTATCCGACGCTTTCCTTTACGGGGAAGTTGCGGGTCGTCACAGTTGGTATCAGAGCCAGGTTTACAAAGCTTAGAGAACAAGGCATATTAGAACCTTACGAAAGAATTCATCAGATATTGGATTAGTAATATCCAACGAGAATGACTCGTTAGAGATGGGATCAGTAGTATCCTAGAACGAGTGTGAAGAGTAGTGTTTTTGATAAATAAAAGTGAAAACAAACTTTTGTTTTGAAAATTTAAATCAATTATTCGTATTTGATTATCTATTTAAATTGATGTGGACAATCCAGTATATATAGATTTTGCGTATACGTCTGATCCGCGTGTATTCGAAGTTTTAATATATTGGATAGATATAGAGTCGCACTCTAGTCGCCCGGACATGGTCCTGATGATGAAGTATACCATCACCAGCATTTATTTTCGAGTGACGAAAGTGTGATATCTATATATTTCCATTAGACTGGTGTGAGAACCAAATCTTATATAGTTAGGACCTATTGTTGTGATTTGGCATCAAAAATCTGATTTTTGACTATGTATCAAAGTTATCAATTTGAAACTCTAATTCACTAATTGATTGATGTTTGTGTTGTTTGTTTATTTGTTTGCTAATTTTTAGCCATTTAGCCTAACTGAATCAAATATTGAATTGTATTGAAAATTGGTCGCATTTGCTTGCATATGCATATATATCATTGAACAGGTCATAGCAAGGAGGCTAGAGCCAGAGAATAAAATTTGTTTGCCCGACAAATAGGTACATGTTTATTACATAATTTCCTGTTTTGTTTGGGTGATGATGATTTTGTGAGCCTATTGGCTAGCCGCTTGGCTTTTTCTTTTTCTTTTTGAGATCTGAAGGACCGGGGAAGCTATTTGAAATTCCCCGATGCTCCCGGTGCAGGGGAGGTTATGGCGAAATTTTTCGAAAATTTAGGGTGTTAGCCAAATTTTTGAAATTTTGAAAATTCTCAGAAACTGAAAAGTTGGAGAATGAAAGCCAAATTGAAAGTAGAGTTGATTAATCAAACCACTTTCGACTTTGTTCCTTTTCGGGGACGAAAAGTTTTAAGTGGGGGAGATTGTAACAACCCGGAAAATCTGGGCCAGTTTAAAATTTTTATTTTGGCGATTTTAGCGAAATTTGATTATTTAAAATGGATTATTTTAAATAAAATTGGCGAGAAGTTTATTTTGAATATAATTCGAACGTATATATTATACGCGTCGTCATTAGAATATATAATAATTATATATAATTATAAAAGGAATTGAAAATGGCGCGGTAGTTCGAAAATTCGATTTCTAATTTCAAATGAATATACAGAATTCAATATAAGTCAGAATTGAACGAAACAAGAAATATTTGAATCTGTATAACTATATCTTTGTAACGAAGTTAACAAACTGGGATTTCATCTTGGAAATGATAAGATATGTCCAGTTTAAAATACTGAATAGTCGCTATGGAATTCAGGCCCTTAAAAATGGACATTTTGCAAACGACCTCGGATTTCGACGAAACCAGTTTTGTTAGGTCCGTGATGTCGAATTATTGCTAGATTCCAAATTTCATAATTTTTCGAATCAATATGTGAGCGTGGCAAAAGGAAACGCGTTTGACCAGTTTCAGTTGATTTTAATCGACTGGAAATTGGCCATTTTTCTAACGGTCTCAGAATTCGACGAAACTAGTTTTGTTAGGACCGTATCGTCAATACGAAGCTAGAAAATATTTTTCGGGAATTTTTCTAGTTAGTATGTGGCCCCGGTAATTTAAAATGTACGTTTAAAATTCAATATAGTGATTTAAATGTAAATTCAAAGGAAACTGATTGTAACGATCAAATCAGCTTGCGATACAAATCCCATTGTGTTCGGAATGGGGGTAAAACGCTATGGACGACAGGCGGTGGGCCTCGTTTTGAGGTCGAAAATAAAGGTTGCTTTATAAAGTAAAATTTAAAATAATTAAATAATAATAATAATATAAAAAAAATATCTCTCTTCCCCTTTTAACCAGGCCCCCCCCGAAGTTTTTTCAATTGAGTTTTCGAAGAACGGAAAAAAAAATAAAAAATGAGATCGACGAAGCCGACTCAGCCACCACCCCAAGGCGGCGCCGCGCCTGGCTTCCCCCCTTCCGACCAGCCCCCACCTCAGCTCGACCCCACCCCGCTCGCGAACTCCCTCTCCACTTCCATTTCCGTCGCCAAACCCAAACCCCTCCCAGACCTCGTCGAGTTCGGCATCGCACCACCTCCCCAAACCCCTAATTCTCCTCGCCGTGCCAAGACCCACTTCCCGATGCCCCCCCCTCGCGCAGCAGCTCGAGGACAGAAACCACCCCCCCTGCGAACAAGAAGATAGAAAAAGTAAGTTTGGCTTAACTATTTATTTTATTTACATTTATTTAAATTTATAACTGATTTTTATTTTTACAGTTTGAAAACTGATTTTTATTTTAAAGTTTGAAAACTGATTTTTATTTTAAAGTTTGAAAACTGATTTTTATTTTAAAAGTTGAAAACTGAATTTTAATAAGATAGAAAAACTGAATTTTAATAAAGTTGAAAACTGAATTTTAATAAGATAGAAAAACTGAATTTTAATAAAGTTGAAAACTGAATTTTAATAAGATAGAAAAACTGAATTTTAATAAAGCGGAAAAACTGATTTTTGTTTAAATAGGAAAAAGATTTGAATTTTGAAAAGTAAAAGAAAAGATTTAATCTTTGAAATAAAAATTCGATTTTTATATATTGAACTTTGAAATAAAAATTCGATTTTTATATATTGAACTTTGAAATAAAAATTCGATTTTTATATATTGAACTTTGAAATAAAAATTCGATTTTTATATATTGAACTTTGAAATAAAAATTCGATTTTTATATATTGAACTTTGAAATAAAAATTCGATTTTTATATATTGAACTTTGAAATAAAAATTCGATTTTTATATATTGAACTTTGAAATAAAAATTCGATTTTTATATATTGAACATCGAAGTAAAAATTCGATTTTTATATATTGAATAGCGAAGTAAAAATGTGATTTTTACGTATGTAGTGAAAGCAGCAACGAAGGTAACAAAAAGGCGAAACGACGAAGACTTCTGCAAAGGAAGTGCCGTGGAGCTAGGATAGCTATCTGTGAGAATTTCTCACCTTTCTATTTCTTTTCTAGTTATATATTTATACTAGGATTCAGACGGTGCTTAGTAGCACCCGACACAACCGTCCACATACCATGGACTTGTTTGTTTGACTGTTTGGTGATTGATTGCGATATTGGTTTGAATGTGGTTTGTGGTGTGAAAAATCGAATCGATAAATTGGTTAGGATTAGACGTGCGCCGTTATAAGGCGTAGGAGTAAGGCTAGGTTAGACCCTTACTCCAAATTTTGTGGTTTGCAAAATGAAATTGATTTGATTGATGAGTGAATGGCGTGGGCCTTCACTAGACCGGGGATAAGGCTAGGCCTCGTCCCGTTTCTAGTATCGTGCCGTTATGCCGCCGAAATTTTCTAAAATATGTTAGAAAAATAAAAATATCATTTTATTTAAAGAATGAACTGAATAGAAATTCATAGGTTGAAATAAAATGTTTTATCGTTAAAAATATAATTTTTAACGTGAAGTGAATAAAATAGAATATTCATTTACAAACCAGACGGTTTGTTTATGTACACCTATTTGAATGACATTGATTGGGACGACAAATTTTACACATCGCCCAACTGCACAAATAAGATATGCGTTTGATTGTTTGAAACCCCACACGGGTGTTGGGATGAAATTTGAAGTTCACTCATCCTGATTGATTAAATATGTCGATCGATTGATTGACAGGCTGTTATAAGCATTGAATATCTATATTTGATGCTTATACAGTGTAGTGCACTTTGGTTGATGGTTGATTATTTTTCAATGCTATGATATACATGTGTGTATGAAAATCCATATAATTAACGTTATATGGTAATTGATTGGGCCTCATTCCAATTAGAAAATTAAAGAATATTATAAAATAAAAGTTCATGTGTTGACAGTACTCATTCATTGAGATTGGTCATGTGTTGAAAAAAATATTTTAGTAATAAAATTTACATCTTTGTAATATAAAATAAAAGTTCATGTGTTGACAGTACTCATCCATTGAGATTGGTCATGTGTTGAACGAAATATTTTGATAATAACAACTATTTTGAAAAAGAAATATTTGAAATAGAATATTTGAAAATAGAAATTTATGAAGCCGTGTTGATTAGATTGACGCCATTTTGACGTGAACGATATATATATCGATTTTATTCATTTTGAAATGAATATTGAAGAGTGATTTCGAAATCGAATATTTCGAAATGAATTGAATTGAAAACGATTTCGAAATGAATTGAATTGAAAACGATTTCGAAATAAATTGAATTGAAAACGATTTCGAAATGAATTGAATTGAAAACGATTTCGAAATGAATTGAATTGAAAACGATTTCGAAATAAATTGAATTGAAAACGATTTCGAAATAAATTGAATTGAAAACGATTTCGAAATGAATTGAATTGAAAACGATTTCGAAATGAATTGAATTGAAAACGATTTCGAAATGAATTGAATTGAAAACGATTTCGAAATGAATTGAAAACGATTTCGAAATGAATTGAATTGAAAACGATTTCGAAATGAATTGAATTGAAAACGAATTCAAATTGAATTGAAATTTGAATTGAATAGAAATGAATGTTGAAACGAATCTATAAAGAAGAATTCAATTTTGCTTTGAATTGAAATGGAAGTTGAAATAGATTTTGAAACGAATTCAAAACTATTTATATAATTCGTTTTGAATAGAAAATCGACGAAATATATATTATATATATAATATAATGGCCTGAATAGAACGCGCCGCGCCGCGGCAGTTCGTGAATTTCGACCATTTATTTCAAATGGGCATTACGGGAGATCCGACCGTCGGATTCTCCTAAAACCGGAACCGTTGGGTTCGTATCGAAAAGAGCTTTCTAACGAATATTAGAAATTTGAAATCTAACGGTTGGATTTGGAATTATGTCCAAATCAAATTCGAAAAAGGTCGCTGTAAGTGCAGTTCGATGGCCATTGATGGAAATCGACCGTACGGGCCTTGATAAAATTATTAAAAATAGTAATAATTTATGTAAAATCATAAGAAATGATTTAGAAAGAATTGGGATGAAAAACTCCCTATTTGAAAAGATAAAAATAGATTTTTATCGAAATGAACTAGTTTTGAACTAGAATTATAATTCTATTTATTTTTAAATAAATAAATTGAATTAAAAAGAGGTTTTAAAAATAACCAGAATATCCAATGATTGCATTGGAGTGGATTTGAATCGAAATTGTCTTCGGAATATTTCGATGTTGGAATTCGTGATTATACAGGTGTTGTTATGGAAATTTGAAAGATATATTGGTATCGTTATTTCCAATACGACATTTGTTAATCGTAGAATTTGATATTGAATATAAGCCGATATATTTTCTATTCAGAGCCTTATATTGAATATCAAATGTGATTTGGGTTTGTCGTGAATGGTGTCTTCACTAACACTGTTCTTGAACCCAGTTGAGAAATGATTAAATATTTTTATTTAGATTTAATGAAGTGTACCAATTAAATAATATTTAATTGGAATTGAATTGATATTGATTTTTGGGTTTATCGTGAACAGTGTTTTAAATAACACTCGTTCTTTAACCCGATCATTAATGAAATGTGATTTTGGGTTGTCGTGAACGGTATCTTCAATAATACAGTTCTTAGACCTAAAGGAGTTGAGAAAATCAGAAACTAACTGGAGATTAGTTAAGTTGAATAGTTTCCGAGGTATTGATCTGATGTTGGTTTCGGCCTTCGGGATTAATACTTAGGGAATTGCTCACTTGCTAATTTACAATTAGGGGCTGATTGAAATGTGATGTGATTTTGGGTTTATCGTGAACCGTGTTTTAAATGACACTGATTCTTTAACCCAGTCACAGATTAAAACTAAGTGGAGTTTTAATGAATCTTTAATTAGATTGAAATGATCGAAATGGAGTATCACCAGTTTTGCTCCAGGCGATAGTTAAATCTTTAATTAGATTTGAACGTGAAATGGTAATTGAATTTACCGATAACACCGTGGTGTTAGATATGAAGTATAACCAGTTTTACTTCATGGGATGAATAGGTTGGGATTGGGAAATTAAAACAAATGATTACTTCGGTAAGGTTCGCTAATCCCGACTAGTTTGAATTGATATTCAAAAATAGATTAAAGAATAAATTCAAGAAATTTATCTTGGATAAAATTAATGGGAACTTTTCCCTATGAATGTGAAATTTAGAAACTAACTGTCGGTTGGCCAAGCAGAATGGTTTTCTGGATATTGATCTGATGTTGGTTTCGGCCTTCGGGGTTAATATTTGGGGAATTATTCTCTTGATTAATTTACGGTTAGTGACTAATGAATTGGAATGAGGCGTATGTTGTGTTTGTGTAACACTTATTTAAATATACGCTAGTTATTCGGAAAGACCGGGTTTATCCCATTCTGAATAACTGATACGACGATAAGTCGAAGATGAAGACGATGGTCGAAGACCGGAGGTCTTCACGTCGTTTGGGTGATAACTGATGATCTTGATTGGGCTGTACACCCAAGAAGATGGAAACAGTTAGTGATCGTCCAGACGTACTTGGAGATCGATGGATATGCGGGGTACTAGGTGCCTCCGGTTTCGTTCAGACCCAGGACGGACTTGTAAATGGACTGTGTGTCTGACATCGGATTTCATTCTGTGTGACTGATATCGGTTGCATAGAATGGTTTGCCTGTGTGGCATGCTAAGATGCAAATGATCAAGGCTTCTGTTGAAAAGCAAAGTCTTGTGGTGATGATCAAAGCAAGGCCTTTGTGGCGTAGCTTTGTGTAACGTTTGATTCGCGAGTTTCACACCCGGTATGAACCAAAAACGGGAGACGGACCTCAGGGAGGGCATGCGTTTCTTTCTAGTTAAAAGTGGCGTCAGTGGTTTTACACGCCCTGACGAGTTTGACTTATGTGGTTGTTGCTGTTGCGAGGCGCCTCGGTTATATCGGTTTCGGCCGATGCTTCTGGTCGGCTGACGGACCAGACTTACACCCCATAGGGTGGGGAAACGTAGTGTTCAGGCATAATAATCCACATCGGTGGACCGGCCCTGACGATCTAAAGGCTTGCCTGCGCGCTTGCCTGTGGCTCGGGCTAGAGAGTCACGAATCGGTTGAGGACTATCTTTTGCCTCGGTTCATAGACGGAAATCCAATTTCCAAATACGTGACTTTGCGATTTTGATTGTATAACCTATATATGGCGACATAGTGGTATGGGGCATTCATGCCGCCTATGATTGATACTTATGATTTGAAGTTGTTTTATACACTATGCACTTATATAGTATCAAAAGATTTGTTTTAAACGTATCAAGCATTCTTTGGCTGTTATAAGGGAAAACCCTATCCTCGACTGCGTTGCATTGTGTGATGGGACCTGGGTCTTATAACAGCTTCATTTTTCTTTATTTAGCATTGCGCTGTTTGTTTTATGCACTGGTATTCTTGGGAGGAAACCCGTTCCGTGTTATACGGCGTGGTCCCTTGATTTACCTAATGATTTAAAATAAAGATTAATAACTGTTTTAGTTCTCACACCAGTCCCATGACTGACCTGGAGTTTATTGTTTTAACCTAAACTCTGGGTGCCCTTATTTTGACACGGGCAGCTAGTAGTTTTGGTTTTGCAGATTTATATTCACAGGATCCTGGTTCACAGCTGGAACGATATCCGGAAAGCTTTGTATCCGTATATCTCTTCTAGTTGTTTATTGTATTATTTTCCGCTGCTATGTATTTAAATGTAATTTAAATCTCTGATATTTCTGTGTAATATTCATTTGTTTATACTCTGTATATTCTTGTATCTGGTGCATTGTTGTATAATAACAATGAAACGTTCTTCTGTATGTGTTCTGTTGTGGTTTGTTCTCGAACTATCCGACGCTTTCCTTTACGGGGAAGTTGCGGGTCGTCACATGAGGGCAAAAAAATTACTGAAAATGATTTTTGGCTGATTTCAACCAATGATTTTCTGTTTTATTGGCTGAAAAGTGCTATGTTCGGAAAATCATAACTCTTTTAGTTTGCAGCGAATTGGTCCCAATTTTTGATACGTTGTAGTATTTGTGTTGTACTATATTTTTGCAAAGTTTCGTTGAATTTTGGATATAGAAAACAATTTATCTTTAAGTTTTTACAATTGATACAATAATTATGATTACTGTATACCAAAATAGTCATTATGTGTCATTTCTGGCTGTAAGGACAGTTGATGTTATATAATCATTATTATCTTTTATTCCGCTGTTAGGATAAAAGAAATTATATTTCCATATAGTGTAATTAAACAAGTTTATCTTTCTATATAGATATTATATTTTAAGTTATTATTGTCTTTACACAATCAGATATACAAGTTATTAATTAAATTTTGTTAAATTACTAAGGAAGTAAATTATAATTTAAACTATTTTTTTAAAACAATTTCAACCTAGAAATATATATGGCTTAAAAAGATATACTTGTTTATCTTTCTATACAGATATTATAATTTAAATTATTATTGACTTTAAACAATAAGATATACAAGTTATAAAAGAAGTATTGTTAAATTACTAAGGAAAAAGTATTTAATAAAAACTATCTTTATGAATATTTTTGAAGCTATAAATGTATTTGGCTTAAAAAGATAAACAAGTTTATGTTTCTATAGAAATATTGTATTTTAAATAATTATTGTCTTTCTGATTTTTTGATATTACAATTTAAATTATTATTGACTTTAAATAATAAGATATACAAGTTATTAAAGAAGTTTTGTTAAATTACTAAGCAAAAAATAATTACTAAAAACTATCTTTATGAAATTTTTTAAAGCGATAAATGTATTTGTTTTAAAAAGATATATAAGATTATCTTTCTATACATATATTGTATTTTTATTTATTATTGTCTTTATACAATCAGACATACAACTTATACAAAAAGTATTGTTAAATTACTAAGGAAAAAATATTTAATAAAAACTATCTTCATGAAAATTTCTGAAGCTATAAATGTATTTGTTTTAAAAAGATAAACAAGTTTTTCTTTCTATACAAATATTGAATTTTAAATGATTATTGTTTTTATCTTTTTAAACAAAAATTGATTTTTAAATACTTTTATTGCTAATAACAAGTATAGCCAACCTAATTATTTATGGTTGATCATTAATTTTAGTATGCATATATATTTGTATTAAAAAATTTGTTCAATAACAAAATTGATATTTCAATGCAGGAAAAATGAATAGAAGAAGATCAACGAATGCTAATGAAGACAAAACAATTAAAGATACACAACAATATATCTTTATTCACATTAATGGACAAAAATGTTCGAATGTAAGGAATCAGTCACATTCATTTTGTGATAAACACAGCGATACGATACAGAATACAACACCTCCACGTACTCCTATTGTAAGTAAACGAAAATTTATACTATTAAGTGCAGTAGTTAGACTATACTGTCATTACATTCCTATTTAATAATTTGATTAAAAGATAATAAATGATTATGTAATAAATGTTAAAGATAAAATATGTATATCATATGTGAATAAACATATAAATTGTGTAAAAAGATAAAATTGTTTATCTTTTTTTAAAAAGATATGTTATTCATGTGGTCATCTAAACTTAGTTTAATTGTTTTCTTGCATGCTTAACAAAAAGCTAAATAGAAATATTCTTCTACATTTAAATTTACATTATTTCCATTTAATAGTTTGGTATAACAGGTTCATACAATCAACTTCACTGAAGCAGAGAAAAGAATACTGCAGTTAGAGCCATAGCTTCACGAATGTGTCTACTCTCCTCCAGAAGGATGTTTATATGCAAATTTTGGCAACAACTCCGACCCTAACAATGAAGATGATGCTGAACAATATGAAGTGGAAAAAAGGGGTTAGGAAAAAAATAAGGGAACTTATAGGTGTAATTTAGATGCATTCTTTCAAGGTGATGACTAAAATAAAGGCAAAAAACATATTCTCTTCTGCTGCAATGTCATATATAGATAGACCACCTTTCAAGAAATTAGATGAAGTCTTTACATCATATGGTAGGGAAGAAAAAGCATTTAAAATAGGAGATGCTAGTCTTAAGTTGACTGAAGAGGATATTAGTTTAATACTTGGAATTCCATTACCCGTAATGGATATATTCCCAATTGGAATTACTAGTAGGAATAACTTGGATAAGGAGTACTTAAGTTTTCTAAATCGACATTTTGAGTGGAATGGAAGGGTAAATAAGAAAATTTTGAGTAAGATAATCAACATAATGATTGTAGAAAGGAACGAAAGTGAAGATTTAGTGAAATTGCTTCTTTTTTTTTTAACTAATTATCACATTCTTCTTCCCCAACAACCAATTCTACTTACAACGGGGATTTATTCCCAAATTGTTGAATTTGAAGAACATAAATTCCATTTCTTGGGCAAAATCTATTCACACACATTTGTCCTAAAATGTTGAAAAGTTTAGTAAAAACCCAAGAAATATGCCTGGATGCTCCATGATATTATTGGTATGTATTTTACATTCAATATTGTACATTGAATTTATTTAATATCAAAAATTTACATCTTTTAATTTTTTGATAGTATAAGCTTTGTGAAAGGACATAAATCATTAAGGTTAAAGAGGGATGTGCAAATGAAAGGCCAAGAATATTAAGATGGGATTTATCATTGTTGAAAAACATATCAATTATATCCATTAAGTCGGAAAAGGTAATTTTTTTGTGTGTGCTTCCTTGTTGATTATGTCATTTTATAGTTTTTTTTTTAATTTAAAAAACTTAATTTTTAACACATGCGTAAAAAGATAAGAACTTTTATCTTTTTAATTATTTCCTGTTGTTATTATCTATACCTTTGATTAATCTCTTGCATATTTATCATTATTCTGTATTTTCACCTAGAAGTGAAACAAATTTGCACATAACAAACTAATCAACAATACGAAGTAACAATATTGTCTTCCTAATTTTATTTTTTCAGTTCGCAAAGAGATTCAACAAAATTATGAAAGATGAAAAAATTCTTCAACTGAAAGTGAATAAAACTTTGGAGAGGGAAAAAAAGATAACGTAGAAAGCTGTCTTCTAACACAAGTCGAAGGAAAAGTTAACTAAATTGCCAAATTAAAATGAAAAGTAGAGCAGTTACAAAAAAAGCTTCAGTCCAGAGAAATCAATTACAAGATGAAAAAAGAAGAGAAATGAATTTGAGAAAATGGAAGAAAAAATATGTGAGAAAATAGATGGTGAAGAAATGGAAGATATAGATGAAGAAATAGAACATAATGAAAACGAAGAAATTCAAGGAAAAGAATGTGAAAATATGGATGGTGAAGAAAAGGAAGATAAAGATGAAGAAGAACATAATGACCATGAAGAATTTGAAGAAAAAGAAAAAAATAGATAAAGAGAAAAGGAAAAAGCGAAAGTGTGAAAGCCAAGGAACTATAGATGTGGATACTCTCAACACACCAAAAAGTGTACAAATGAGAAAAATGAAAAGAAAAAGGAAAATAGTAAATTCTGAATTTTTTAAGGAATTGCCCGATGAAGAACAAGAGCTCATATCAGATTACTTCAATAAAGTTGGTGATGTTAAGTAAGCTTATATACTGTTTAAATTATATACTTTATAAATTAATAAAAACAAATTTCTTCAATTATAACTTTGTTAACTTTATAGTGTAAATATTTATTGTAACACCCCACGTCCATTAATGTCACTCTCAAAGGGAATGCATTAACTTTCATGGAGTATTATTGGTGTATAGAACAGAATATAAAAGGACAGATACATATATTGGTACTTGAAAATTAAAACAACTTTTATTGCAGCGAGAAATAGTTTGGTTACAACAACATCAAAAACCAACAATAAAACCGAGTACACTTAATATCCATCTTGACAAATTATTTTCTGAGTATATAAAGTAAAAAAAGCATAACCCAAACATAAGAACCATAAAAGAGATAAGCTGAACTTTACTTTCAGCAATCCAAGCACTTCCAAAAGAGATAGAAAGAGGTCCAAATCAAGCTCCACTAGCACTAGTCCCACCCTGAGAACCTTGTGGGGGGGGGGGGAGAGGAAGAAAAGAGGCGAAAACAAAGGGGGTCAGACATAAAGTCTGGCGAGTCCAATAACTTTAACAATATAATTATTAAAGTAATAAGGATAAGGCATAAACTGGTAAAACAAGGAATGACTATGAAGCAAATGGGCAAGACAAAACAAACAAGAGGAATATGCTGGCGTTAATCGCGCTCCAAATCACTATAGGATAATTACTATGCCGCACCATTACTAGTCACCCTAAAATTTGATCCTGCCTACTGAGCGTAATAATCATAATAATGATAATGGTAGTTCCGTGTACCCCTAGCTGTCTGCATAGGTGTCGCCTGCCCCTATCTCCACTAGTTGTACCCACTACCCCCATGCGATCGGCTCCCTAACTCGTATATACCCGTGCTGGTCCCATAGTGGGGTGTATCACTCCCCAAAGTGGCAACCCGATACCACTAAAGATGCACGGCTTATATCTACACGATGCAACAATGTCTTGTCTACCAGCCCAGGCCCACGCACGCACATGACCCCATTGGACTTGCGTTGCCACCGCTAACCCGTTTTGACCTCTTATAATCAAACCTAGTAAGCATGTCCAGTCCTCGACCTAGCTCGAGCTCACAAAGATACTTAATGGGTTACTGGTTTGAAAACGGTCCCTATACTTGACACAAGCTTTCCACCTATGCTTGGTCCCCACTAGAATTTCCCACTTAACCCCTTCTTATTCATGTCTTCTTCCATGTTTTAATTTGGTTAAGCGTTTCTAATCGTATTTCATGCCACCCATGTCACCCACTTAACCCCATGTCCCACTACATGTTTATCTTGGTTAAGTGTTACTTAATTCATTATAACCGTAACCTTGTAAGACCTCCCACATTAGACTATCATTTGCGGTTGCTGGATTTGTCGGGCGGGTCCGAGCAGTCTTATACCGCAAACGAGCCTAACCTCGTGTCTTTACAATTGTTATGCATTTAATTTATGCCTTTGACCCCTCACATTAGACTACCGTTTGTGGTTGCTAGATTTGCCGTGCGGGTCCGGGCATGTCTGATACCACAAACGAGTCTAACCTCGTGTCTTAGGTGTTTATTATTACACATAATTATTTAACCCCAATTTTAATTAATATCCTTATTCAATTTGTCAATAATTTCCAAATTAATCTATGTCCATAATTGTCACATATATTGAATATATTGAATATGTGTGTCGGTACAATATGAATACTCCAAACCATTTGCTTATGCCCAAGCCGACTTCCATTCAAACTCCAATTCCAAACTCTTAGCTTATCCATTTAATTCCATTCCAGATTATGTCCAATCTAATCCAATTTTATTTAACTTAGCTTAAGTTAAATTTCTTCACCCTCACCATTTCAATCTATTTAACTTCATAAGTTAAATTTAATTCCAGAATTTCAAGTCCTTGGGTTTTTTATTTCAAATTAGTTTGAAATCATATATAATAATAATTCAAAACATTTGAATTTCCGACCAAAACATTTTCTCAAAACAATTCAAAAAACAAAATCTTTAGTAGTAATCCATCACTTAGAGACTCGAAAATGAACACTAAGATGTCGCGATTCATCGTCAGGGTTATTTCCCAGCCATCAAAGTGAGTTCAGTACTATATCACTTTCAAAACTCATTTTTAAACACTTTTATTTCGAAACCTATTTCAAAAATATATTTTCAACACTTGGAAAATATTTTCAAATTTACCCAGGATCTTAAAATTTCAATATATTAAATCTAAAACCATTTACAAACCCCTTTCCAATTTTCTAGAGTTTTAATCTCAATTCTAATTTTAAATTCAGATTTAATTCTTCTGAATTTATATATTACCCTTATACGAATTCTGATTGGTTTTTTATAACAATTTCAATCTATAATCTTATTCGATTATAATAATGACCAACACATCAAATATAATAATAATTCCAATATCAATATTTTCTTTATATCAAAATATATTTTGGAAAAAATTATTTTATTTACCCTTACTTCAAAACATACCATGTCAGTTCATCGTATTCAAGTGTTTAGAAACTCCTACTGATACAGTGGATCAAACTGATCGACCAGAACTCATAAACAACTCAACCAATAAATCTCCATAATATACAATAGTTTTTATAAAATCTACAAATACGTTCTCTCATATATATACACTCAACTCAGCCTCGGGCATTACTAACTCCATCTCTATTGAGTTACGCCACAAAGCCAAGGTAATCACTTAACCTTCAGCTCTGATGCCACTGTAACGAATTGGGATTTTCGACTCCAGAAATCGACATAAAACCCATGTCAATATATTCAAGCATCAAACATTCCAGATCATTAATAGAAAGAAGTTAGAGGGTGAGAATAGATAAAAAAGGAAATTACAATAGAAGAAGAAGAACATAAAACAACAGAGTTAGAGTGACATGAATCTCACAGCAGAACGAATAAATATATTATATAACATAACATTGAAATAAAACTGGTATCTGTATATAATACCATTATCAGAGTACAACACTTACAACACAGCGGAAATAAACAATAACTATATAATCCTGAAGTCTCCTGCTCCAACTCTCGAAGTATATCTGTAAAATTCCGACTACTTGACTACCCGTACAAAATTGGGCACCCAAGAGTTTAGGGAAAACAAACAAAATAAACTCTGGGTAAGTTATGTGACCGGTGTAAGTAAACTCCAAACATTTGTTTAACTTTTAAAATCCTTTTAAAAGAAAGAATAATCATAAGACCAATCCACACATAAACAAGGATGGTTTTTACTTTACGATAACCCAAAACAATTTTAAAAAATCCATACTCTTCTGATATTATAATAATGTCTTAATCAAATAAATTGCAATCTAGTGGAACACTTTCATCTCACGTTCCACATATATAATATATAATCAAAAACCGCAGGCACTTATCGGTTAATGGATTCCAACTGGCAAGGTATGGGACCACCTTTCACAGTGTATCTCTAGAGAGGAATACACCGGTTCAATAAGAACATCTTGTAACCCTGGCTAAACATGACCGGTCACTCATTTCGCTTGAGTGTACCAAATGTATTATCACCAACGGTTGGGATCAGTAACCGTTTCTCGAAGGGACCGCATCGAAATAGATTATAGAAGTAAATGGAATTTCTCTAGATCAGGTGACAATACACCCTAATTGGGAGCTACCCACTTAGCTATGCGACATACCAGATTTTTACCATTTCTCAGTTGTGAGGCTAGAGGCTATAACGTACAGATCACACCTTTATTTACATTGAATGTCACATCGTCATACCCGCCAAATCACAAATTGATTTCCCAAAAAATACCACGAGTATAAAGCTAAGAGAATAGAATTCCTCTGCCACCAAATGTAAATACATTTGAAGAGATCAACTTACGCGATCTATTAAATATACTCTGTTAGACATTCTTCCATACAGGTTGTCCTAGGGATGGACAAACCGAAGGCACTATTCTGTAAACCCATCTTAAGCAATTTCTACCTAGGATTTGCCAAAATGACCCTTGTATAAACTCCGTCTTCAATATCTTCATCATATTTGATTCGCAACGCCAATGCCCATACAGAGTGGTTTTCAGATAATAAATCTGATCCTGGTCTCTCTGTATTGACGACGGAAAAAATGGTTAAAACTTTGATAGTTGGTTATTTAACTACCAAAAGAAAACATCCATACACGCAATGATCCTATTTCCAAATGGAAATTTAATCGATCAATCGTCAATCAACATTTTTCCTCTTTAATTAATTTATCATTAATTTATTCATTTCCCTGTTTCCCGTTTCCATATATAAATCTTTATTTTCTAATTTTAGAAAATATACGTTGTTAACTTTGGAAAACGTTTCCATTTCTAATTCACGCATCACTATCTTTCCACATCTATCAGTCTGACTGTAAACTAGTAAGAGAACAACTTCCCAAGTATAAACCCTGAAGACCGAAACCAACATCAGATCAATTACCAGAAAGCCATTCAACTCAAATAATTTGCAGTCGGTTTCTAATTTCAGTAATTCCATTTAAATTCCTATTTAAAACCCCAAATTCCTTTATAAATATTAATTTGAAAAATATTTACGTTAATCCCTTTTTCACATCGAATGTGAATAATATTTCTTTATATAATCAAAACAGTTTGATTTCACATTTAAAAATAATACCCAACTTCCAAATTCCATTTAATCTCTATTTATAGAATTATTTAGACAAAATCCTATTTTTAACTTCTAATACTTAAAAAATCTCGTTTAACTTTTCTTTAAAACTGCTATGTTCACATTCAATTTCAAATATCTATATTGAAACCGATTTTACTTCTCTATATAAAGTCAGACTTATATATTCCATTTATCAAATGATAAATATTTTTCTTAATTTATAAAACATTATTTATAAATTAATCTTCCCAACTTTTCTGTTAAAACAAATTTTTATTTACAATTTACTTTGAATCCATCTCTCATAGTTCTTTTATATCTCGCCAATTTCCTTTTATAATTCTATTTATTTCCCAAATAATTCCTTTTTATAATTCTATTTATTTTCCAAATAATTTCTTTGGATAATTATATTTATTTATATAAATATTTTATTTTTTCAATATACACTTTGAAAATTTCCTTTATACATTCCAGTATCACTTATGGTATTTGAAATACCAATTAAAAGACTAGAGTCATCATAATTGATTAACATAGAAATGTGTTTATTTTATGCTTGTATATCTTATTTTTTGTATATAAATAAATATTACTTGGGTATTGTTTTGTCACTTTTACAAATATTCCAACCCAGCCGCATGCAACCAGAAAAGTAGAGAAATGGATATCAGATTGCTATATATTTACATTTTGAAGAATTGTAGATGAAGATCTCACATCTAGTTGCTGTTGGACAAGAAAATGACTGATAAAAAGGCCATGCACATCTCAAATTAAAGGAAGCTTGCAAGAGAAAAGGAGAAAAGGCATAGAACTTGTTCCAAATGACAAAAGGCCCAAATTTACTAGATTTCACTAAGGCCCATCTATTATTGTATCAGGGTTAGGGTTAGGGTTTGGTTATCTCCTATAAATACCCTTGTAATATCATTGTAGCCACCATCCTATTCTATATTCTTTCTCCATTAATAAAACTCCTTTTTCTTTTTCTTTTCTGCATTTTTCTATTTCTTAGCAACTAGTGTCATCTACACAATTAGATTTGGTAGAGTACTAGTTGTATTTTTACATTTATTTGCATTAGCGATTAATCGTTTGATTAGTTTCAACGGTAATCCTAATTTCATTTCTGTTGTTATCTCTATTCTGCACTTTTGTTTTTTGTTCGTGTTATTGCTTTCCTAGGTTAAATTGGATTTGATTAGATTCAGATCCGATTCATAGTTTTATTTGCTTTCCAATTGATAATTGTGATTTGATCGTCGGTTCAATCAGATTTGTTCTGGATCAGATCGTAGTTTCAATTTTTATTGTTTTCAAAACCAACCTCTAGGATTCGTCTAACTCGCCCAAGAAATTATTTAAATAATTTGATTTAATTCGCCTCCCTGTGTTCGACCTTTATGCTACACACCTGTACGCTTGTAGTAATTATTTAAAATATCACGCTTTTCTAGCGTCGATCATGTTTTTGGCGCCGTTGCCGGGGAGGTAACAATTAGATTTTATTATTTATTTAATTTCCGGTTCGTGTTAGTTTTTATTTTTTTATCTTTTCTTTCTTCCTTTTGTTTTTCTGTATATATAGTAAAAAAAATCTCAATTAGTGATTCTGCATATCAATTACATTGGTACCGTCATGAACTAAGTAAGAGAAAAAAATAATTTCTTGCCACTTCATTTCTTCCAATCTCTTTTCCTATTTTAAATAATTCCTTTCCATTTTTCAATCTTCCTTCCAATTTTATTATTCCTTTCTTCTTCTACAAACTTTTTTTTTAAAAAGGAAAAAAAGGTCTTTTGCAATCTCCTTCTTCTGCCGTGATTTGTTTCCTTACTCCTCTTCTAGCATACAGTTCTCTACCACGTTCAAGCATATACCGCAACTTTTCTGCCATTTTTCACCTTTTCACCTCACCACAACATCCATCTACATCTCAGACAATCACAAAATCAGCGTTGCTTCAACCATTTCTCAATCCACGTATCCATCACATAAACAATCAGCTACACCGTTCTATACCAAACTGCAGTCCCCCATCAGCCGTACACTCCATCACCCTTACCAAAACACCCTCAGCGTCCAAACCACCATCCACCCAATCCTTCAAACAACCTTCACACCAGTGCAAACCAACATCCCCTCAACAAAATCCGCAACAGCGTATTTCAATAAATCCGAAACACAGACTTCTCCTTCCAACGCAGTGCAACACCACTCATTGCAATACCCAAGTTCACAAGCAAACCGCCTCCTACATCTTCAGCTAACAACCCTCCGTCCAACTGCTCCATCAAACAACCACACCCTACCACCAGCAACAACCTACACATCAACTCCCCTCTACAACAAATTCCACCACAAACCGTTTCTGAACTCAACGCACTCCCATACAACAGCAAAACCCCCCTCCATCCTTATTAACGCATCCAATCCCGTCCATATTTCAACCAATATACTGCAGATCGTTCTTCACGCACAAAAACTACCCATGTCCAACCTTCCACAAACATACAGTCCCTCTTCAATTCTGCAAATACTCAACGCAAATCCACTGTCTTTTGCATCTCATCCCATCGAATTACAATCGCAGTCATCATCTACATCAAAACCAGTACCCGATTCAAAATAAAATAAAATTCCAAAACCCAAATCGAAGCAATTCAAACCCATATTGGAACCCTTCGCAACCAAACTGAAGAAAAAAACGATTAGAAACCAATTGTTATCCAAGCCCTAGAATTCCGATTCGATCACCCTTACCACACTCACCCGAACAACCATCAACTGATCCAACCTTCACCGTCGATCATTCACTGCATCGCCCTCTTCCACAGCGAACCCTAATCCACATCTCAAATCCCACAAACCCAATTCGCAACCCTACTTCATCCATCCCAAAACCGCTGATTCAAAAACCCTTAAATCGAAATCACTATTCGAAATACCTGGAACTGATTTGAAGACTAAGTCCGATCGATTTTACGAGAAAAGAAAAACGTGATTTGATTTTTGAAAGGAAAGAGTTTGTGGTTTGTTTGGAAATTTTTTTTCTTCCATTTTTTTAGCTGGTTTGGGAGAAAACATCGTGTGGGTTCTGTTTTAAAGCTTCTTGATTCTTGGGTGTGGCCTCTGGTTTTGGTGGACACATGTCTCCATTTGAGTTCGGCGCCTGGTCATGTTAATCTAGGGGGAGTTAGTCTTTTGTCTTTTTTTTAGTTCTTGAGTCTAAGTTTTGTGTGATAATTCTTTGAGTTTAGTTTTTCTTTTTAGCTGATTAGCCTTGCTTGGTTTATATATATATATATATATATATATTTTTAAGTTAGTTTGTTAGTTAGTTTTTTTCTTTTGTTTGTTTCATTTGTTTCAAAAAAAAAAGGAAAAAGAAGAAGTGAAATCTCCAAAAATAAATCAAAGTGAGGAAACATAGACAAGCGAACAAACAAAAAATTCAGAGGTCAACCAGTTTGCATACAGTGAATTTTGAAGCGCGAGCACTACACAAATTTTCTAAACGGACAGCCATATCCCATGGTAATATTTTTCTAAACTCTACAGGTGCTGAAGCTGCATTGAAAATATAGAAATTGCTTGTAAAAATCTTCTGCAGAGGCAGCGGCTTACTTGTACAATATTTTAATTTTCTGCTATTCTCTGATTGTTCTGCGACTGATATTTCTGAATCTGTTTGTGAGGAACGAATTTCCATAACTAAAATCATCACTCTCGTTGTTTTTCAATTCTGAAACTTGACTTGATTTGCAAAATAATATAATTGAAAAGTGGTGTTTTGTGAAGTTGACTGTCTCGTATAATTGGATCGCGGATATATAGTAGTTCAATTTATTGAACTATTAGCAAAAGAGGTTGCATACTACCCGTAAAACATTGGTCGTATTCCTTAGTATTTATACTATACGTGAACGGCCATAAGACCCTCTTCCCCTTCTAATTGAGTCGGTTAATTAATAGAGCACAACTCATTCTTTTATACTATTTTGAACTCAGAATAATTTTTGTCTTCCCTTGATTTCATTCAAATGTCTGATTCTAAAAAATCATTGAGAAAAATGTGGGATAATAATTGAAGTAGACGTCCTCTTGAAGAGTATGAGTACGAATTACAACTCATGAGGCAAGATTTTCCAAAATTTCATGAGCCCAATGCCAACAATTTTCAAAATTTTCCAACTGACCAACATTTTCAAAATCATGGATATGATCGAAATTGCGATTTCAACTCAAATTTCAATAATTTCGATTATGGGCCACATCCACATCAAAATAGCTTTGAATCCCAATATAGTTTTGATCAACATCAATATGGGGTTGTAAACCAAAATTTTCAAAATTATAGCCCATATCAACATCTTGAATATGACCAAAATTGCAGTTTTCCCTCAAATTTCTACAGTTTTGGTTATGAACCTAATTTTCAAAATCAAAATGATTTCCCATACCATTTTTCTGAAAATTCAAACAACCACCACATTGGAAATAATATTGATTGTGAAATTGATGTGGACTATAATTTTGTGAATCAAGAAATCCAAAATGAGAGCTCTCAAATCAACGATTCTGAAGAATATCACCTTAACATTCTTAGAGAGAGGGTAGAAGAGAAAAATAGACAGCTTGATGAACTTCATTCTTTAATGGCATCTTTTAAAGAACAACTCGAGCAACAAAATCAAATTCAAACATGCGATGAATCAGGAAATAATTCATTCTTTACTGATAGTGAAAATTTTCAAATAACAACTTTTGAAATTGAGAATAACGATCTTAATGAAGTTGTTCACAATTCAGTAAATGATTTGGACTTCAATTCTTTTCAGGAAAAAGATGTAAGCTTAGATTTTGATCTCTCTCCTTCAGGCTGCGAGAAACTTGAAATTTTTGAAATTGAACAAAATGAAAATGTTGAATTTTTCAATTCAAATTTGGAAAAGGATTTTAACGAACATGAATTCTTTGGATTGTATGGGATGAGTTGCCAAATGAGGAAGAAGTAGATTCACGTCACGAGTTCAAAAATTTTAACTTTGAAAAAATTTCAAACGAACTTGAAATTGTCAGATTTGAAAATACGTTGTCCATTAATGATGAGAAATGTGATCACATAGTCTTGAACAACACTCAGAATTCAAATTTCACTGAATTTATATACGATCGCAAATTTTTAAACAATTACACTGACAAATTTGTTGAACACATGAACTATTTTTGGAATGTTAGCATTGTTGAAAAACTTCATGTTAGGACGACCCTGAACATTCATTTACCGGACTATAAATCTAGGTATAAAGATGAGATGGTTTTCAAAAACCTTTGCTTATTAGAAAACGTGCCTAGACACAGTGGGAATGGGACTCATAGGGCTAGAAACAAGTATGGGGGAAAAAGATGGTGGTATTCTTTGCATTGCGTGCACCGCAAACACATATATCATTGTACATATGATCCATTCTTACATATAGTTAGACTGCATTTCATTCTTCAAATAATTGTGCATCTCATCCATCTATGGGTTTTATCATTCAAATTTAGGAAACGTGCTACAGTGTGGACACTGTTTTGTCCAAGTGTGGAGGGGAGTCTGCAATTCATTTATTTTCGTTTTTTCTTTATTTTTCTTTCTTTTCATTTTCAGCCATTTAAATAGGACCATCATACATTATAGATCGAAGTAACATACCATAATATTTTTTTTGGTAAATACGACTCATTTTAGTTTGATACAACATAATAAGTTAACAATTATTAGTCAGTTGATAGTATTTTTCTCTCTCAATTTAGATCGAATAAGAAATATAATGAAAAGTTTAATTTTAAGGGATAATAGTGTAACTGGTACATAGGGAGATTCTTAGGTGATGGCCATGAAATCTATTCTATATTGTAGACTTTGTTTAAATAAGTGGAGGACTTAAAATACTTGTATTGGCTTTTCGAATCTTTAAAACTAAGTTGTGTTAAGTTGAATTCGTGTAACTCTCTTTTGTGCTTATATTTTCAATACTAATAATAGTAATCCAAGGGTATCCAACATTGCTGGTATATCAAGCGTTGGTGTGCAAACCCGCCAAGCTGTACCCGACATGTTGTTGACAAAGTCAGCGTTGGAATATCTTGGTCTCATTTTATGAGACTGGACACCTAAGGATTACCGACACGTTGTTAACAAAGTCAAAGTCGGCCTGCATAATCCGCCAAGCTCTTTACCCACTCTCCGTTAGTCTGCGAGGCAGTGCATGGGTGGTAAACCTTGGTCTTCTAAGTTAGGTGTATGTACTTAATCATAAATTTTAAAATTTTATAGAATAAAGAATAAGCGGTGATGCCCAAACACTTCTTGACCTTATTGATTTGACTAGCCATACATGAGAAAATAATAATACCACTTTGCAAACTGTGCCAAGCAAACTAAGAATCTATTTCATGGCTACACTATGTTATCGACCGAACTAACTGGCCAAACTGGAATTTAACATTTGAAAACTTGATTTATATTGAAAATTTGTGACAAGTTGAGGTATCTAAAATAAAATCAACCGACTAGAAATTGTTAACTTAATTTGTTGTACCACTTTCCTGAAACAAGTCGTGTTGTCATTCTTGTTTTTGTTTTGTTTTTTTAAACAACCATTGCATTCATGTAGTTACATTAGATCCACACATACTGCATTTGGATTTTGTGGGTAGTATCCGCTGAAAACCCTCACGAGACATCACTCGTCCTACTAGGGACACCTAGAGGTTTAACGGCTTGTTGCATACGCTCAATGCAATCGTGTTTCCTACGAAAGTATGACCTATCTAGTTTAGTTTTTCATTTCTTGTTTTACTCGAGGACGAGTAAAAGATAAGTGTGGGGGTATTTGATTAACATAGAAATGTGTTTATTTTATGCTCTTATATCTTATTTTTTGTATATAAATAAATATTACTTGGGTATTGTTTTGTCACTTTTACAGATATTCCAACCCAGCCGCATGCAACCAGAAAAGTAGAGAAATGGAGATCAGATTGCTATATATTTACATTTTGAAGAATTGTAGATGAAGATCTCACATCTAGTTGCTGTTGGACAAGAAAATGATTGATAAAAAGGCCATGCACATCTCAAATTAAAGGAGGCTTGCAAGAGAAAATGAGAAAAGGCCTAGAACTTGTTCCAAATGACAAAAGGCCCAAATTTACTAGATTTCACTAAGGCCCATCTATTATTGTATCAGGGGGTTAGGGTTTGGTTATCTCCTATAAATACCCTTGTAATATCATTGTAGCCACCATACTATTCTATATTCTTTCTCCATTAATAAAACTCCTTTTTCTTTTTATTTTCTGCATTTTTCTATTTCTTAGCAACTAGTGCCATCTACACAATTAGATTTGGTAGAGTACTAGTTGTATTTTTACATTTATTTGCATTAGTGATTAATCGTTTGATTAGTTTCAGCGATAATCCTAATTTCATTTCTGTTGTTATCTCTATTCTGCACTTTTATTTTTTGTTCGTGTTATTGCTTCCCTAGGTTAAATTGGATTTGATTAGATTCAGATCTGATTCATAGTTTTATTTGCTTTCCAATTGATAATTGTGATTTGATCGTCGGTTCAATTAGATTTGTTCTAGATCAGATCGTAGTTTCAATTTTTATTGTTTTCAAAACCAACCTCCAGGATTCGTCTAACTCGCCCAAGAAATTATTTAAATAATTTGATTTAATTCGCCTCCCTGTGTTCGACCTGTATGCTGCACACCTGTACGCTTGCAGTAATTATTTAAAATATCACGCTTTTCTAGCGTCGATCAATAATCAATCACAGATTATATATCACATCATATATCACAATATATTAAAAAATAAAATTATAAATATTGAGTAATCCAGTTGGATCCCTCCAACCTGTTTCCCTGCATTCACAAATGTTAAGCAATACAATTAACATCAATTTCATTTCAATAAGAAATATTCTGCTAAACATAATCAACATTTGATTGACGATATATATATATATACACACATATCAATATTTAGACCAATTAATTAGCAAATAAGTCCAAACAATCAACATACAACAATCAACCATCATTTATCAATTCCAAAAATACTTTATAAAAATATAACTAAGTAGAGTTAGTGAGATTTACACGCACTGGTCGGTTATCATTTAATAACGAAAAGCCATCGTTGGTTTGATTCGAGCGTTTTAATTTCTAATAAATTGAGATGAGCTCCAAATCACTCCAAACCAGTTCCATTGTATAGTCACCGTCCATATGATCCTAACAGATCTTGTTTTGTTCAATTTTGATAACGTATGCAGTAGTTACACATTTTATACGTTAGACAACTATTAAAAAGTCATTAGTTATATATAATTATATTTAATCACAAACTTAATTACCTATTTAAAATCACTTATCACCGAAAAGAAACTGCTCATTAATCTTCCAATACCCAATACCCAGATACCAACTCCCTGGAAAAATGCAACATTGAAGAAAATGTAAACTTTACTGATATTAAATAAAAATTTAGATTCCTTAAGAATATGGGCTCACCCCTTTTAATCCCAACGGCCCGTACCACATACCCACCCGCCTGAATAAATCCTCTTCTTCCCGAAAAGAACTGTCACTCCAGTATAACATCACGCGAGAAATCATGGCCATTGCCACCCTCTTACTGTTGTACACCTTGCTTGCTCTCTCCAACCTACCCAACTTCCAGTTCACAGCCCCTTGTCCATAACCATACTGCTCCAAAGACTTCAGTACACACTGCCCTTTTCTTTCCACAACCGAAACCTGCTAACTCGGAAGACCCGAACCCACATCCTACAGTAGCACCATGGCCAACGTAAATTCCCATCCTCCCTATTTCTTTTGAAACAACTCCTGAAATCCTCCTTCATGCTATAACCTTCTTCTCCAAAGTAACAAATAGCTATCAGGCCCCACCATTTTGCTGCTACCTTCACATCCATACTCACTACAGCGTACGCATGTCCGAACATTTTAGTATCCGTATTCATGCACTGCACTCCCATGATACACAGTAGCGTATGTTTCCCTACCTGCCTCGCTTCTCGCGGTTTAATTCTTGCCCCACTTTCGAACATTTGCAGTAGCTGCTCTCACCCCTTTACTTCATATCGTCGCGCATCCCACTCCTCACATGACAACACGCCATTTTCTTGAACTCGAGCACGTATACTCCATCGTGGTTCCACTATTTCAACGTATGCAAGCTAATTATGCTCGACACATTTTATTTTTTCCTACTGTCATCAAAGTGGGTTCGCATGGAAAGAAAAATGTGGAGGCTGCATGAAAATGATCCCTTGCCTTGCGTGTGGATATATTTATAGCAGAGAAAGGCTTCCACTTGATGTTTCATTAAACTTAAGAATTAAGAAAATAATGCAGGCATAACCTTCAGTCTTCACGAGTTGTCTATTCGCTAGCTAGTTGACAGGGAAGAAAAATTTACAACTAAGTCTGTATATTTTAGTTGTTAGCTCTGCAGGTTTTTTTACTGTTTTTGATCGATCTATACGTATAGTCTGCGTGAAAGGTAGATAGGTCTCTGTTCCAACATTTCTTAGAAGTTAAGGTATCATATTTTTCTCTGGTTTAATACTTTTAGAAACCGAGGTTTATTATATATATAAACAATATATATATATATATATATATATATATATATATATATATATATATATATATATATATATAGGCTGATCCACTGAAGAAGGGAACCAGAATCGTTGTACTGACTACTAAATAGTCCAATATTAGCTTAATACTGTCATAGAGAAACTGGTATGCCAAGTTAAGCATCATGCATCCAATTTATTAAGCTATAAGGCTAAATCTATACATAGCTTTGTCTTGAAGGAAACGTAGGTCTGCACTTATGAGTTTTCACCTCATATGAGCTTTTCTTTCTGCGTTATAGGGTAGGCTAGGACATCAGTGTAATAAATGGAAAGGTATGAGTTGATGGTGCATGAAGAAATATAAAATAAACATATATATTTATTTACTTCTAAGCTAAGAAATGGTATACCTATCACGTAAAACTCTCTTCATTTACGGACTGCTATTGACAAAACCAATATTACCAACGTGACAAGCAATGTGCCATGATCCCAAAAATATAATAATATAGACAAGTTGGCTTATTCTATGAAGTCCCAAAATGTTAATTTATGGTGCAAATACTTCGAATAAATGTTGCTTATTTTTTAAAATAAAAATAACAGTAAAATTCTAAAAATTATATTATAACTTTGTCTCAAATATCTTGTCCAAATTCGAGACCAATATTTAATTATAAGTAAATATGTCATTATGGTTTATAAACGATTCTATAGCGACTATTTGAAAATTTGATTTAGCCATAACTTGCAATCTATAAAGCGAAAACTCCATTTCTCTCTTCCATTAGAAAAATACGTTCCACTAGATTCTAAAGTTTCTTGTTTCGAAGAAATCCGATTAATAACGAATCTTGTATAGTCGTTTGAAGTTCAAAACTCAATATTACGAACTACCGCGTCGTTACGACCGCGATTATAATTTATATATAATTAATACGTTCAACTGTAATTTAAATAATATATTCGTTATTATAACTAGATATAAACTCAATTAAATGCCTTATATTATCCATTTTACATAATGTTGCCAATCCAACTATTTCAGAAATAAATATTATGATTCCATTATTAATATTAATTAAATAATCTAAATTATTTAAATTCATACCATTTAAATTATCAAACAAATATTTTAAAATAATTAAATAAATTAATTATTAAATCAAAAAAATATGGGTCGTTACAATAGTCTTTTGCAAAGTGTCTTGAACAACAAACACTTGAGAAAAATATAAATTTTTAGTGGGATATTTGAAGTCGTAAAATCGACAAATCATATCCTAAAAAAAACATAAAAAACTTACAAATATTTTGCACTTTCACCCATTTAGTTTGAGAAAGAGCGTGTTTATAGTTAAAACCACTCAACCGAAAATGGCGAAAAGTACGTTGATAATAAATAGCACTCGCGATCATAAGAAAGGTAGAATTCCATCAAGTAGGAACATCTTAATGCAAACTTTTTTTGCATTTAAAAAAACTTGAGATACGCACTTTAAAATTTTTTTCTCCCTCGTGAACCTCTTATGTATTTCATGCTATTTTTATTCTGGACACACATATATCAACTTCTTTTAGCCTATCTTAAATACAAGATTAAGAATATACGCACAACATATAATGCGGAAAAATTGACCATTCATAAATAAAGATTTCCTTTAAAAAACTAGCTCCTTCAATAAATTAGCATACAAATCACTAGTAAAAGCATTTTCTAAGGTAATTGAAAATACTTTTTCATCAATACCTCAACCAGTCAGCAATTTATAATTTTTTTCTAGACAAAGCAACACCAGTATGTGGATGATACGTAAAGCTACTCTAGAGGACCCAATCAACATTAACAAAATGAGCAGTCAAACAAATATACTCATCAGTTGACGTAGAAGTCCACAAGTCAATGTAAAAAAAATTCTTCTTTGAATTGAAATTAAGGGGATTTTCACTTAAAGGGCCTCCTTTATGTTTAAAATTTATTTCTAGGATACACGCCATGAATAATTAGTTTCCAGGACAAATTTAAAAACACTTGCCCATCCGCGTCTCATTCTTCTCAAAACAGGCGATTCCATAAAACCCTAGGTCCCAAATTCGATCTTCTCAAATGATTTGATCTTCTCATACAAGTCGACATTCTAAACTTGTGACGATCGGGAATCTCGCTCGATCCGAATCAAACGCTAAACCGATCTAGACCGTTCGAAACCCCTGATCGTTTGAGAACACGACAAAATAGAACGCAGACGGAAGAACATTTCATTGTATATTACAACTATGCATCAGATTACAAGAATATACAGAGTATAAATGAATATTACACAGAAATATCAGAGATTTAAATTACATTTAAATACATAGCAGCGGAAAATAATACAATACACAACTAGAATGAGATATACGGATACAAAGCTTTCCGGATATCGTTCCAGCTGTAAACCAGGATCCTGTGAATATAAATCTGCAAAACCAAAACTACTAGCTGCCCGTGTCAAAATAGGGGCACCCAGAGTTTAGGTTAAAACAATAAACTCTAGGTCAGTCATGTGACTGGTGTGAGAACTAAAACAGTTATTAATTCTTTATTTTAAAGTTAGGTAAATCAAGGGACCACGCGGTATAACACGGAACGGGTTTCCTCCAAAGAATACCAGTGCATAAAACGAACAGCGCAATGCTAAATAGAGAAAAATGAAGCTGTTATAAGACCCAGGTCCTATCACACAATGCAACGCAAGCCGGGGGATAGGGTTTTCCCTTATAACAGCCAAAGAATGCTTGATACGTTTTAAAACAAATCATTTGATACTATTGTCAGTGCATAGTGTATAAAACAACTTCAAATCATAAGTATCAATCATAGGCGGCATGAGCGTCCCGTGCCACTATGTCTCCATATATAGGTTTACAAATAAAACCGCAAAGTTACGTATTTGAAAATTGGATTTCCGTCTATGAACCAAGGCTAGGGATCGTCCTCTACCGATTCGAGACTGTCTAGCCCGAGTCTCAGGATCAGAGCTCGAGTGACCCTTGGAGCGACAGGGCCGGTCCACCGATGTGGATTAAAATGCCTGAACACTACGTTTCCCCGCCCTTTGGGGCGTAAATGAGCCAACGAATGACTCCATCGGACCCGGATCGTCCGATCAAACCGAGGCGCCTCGCAACAGTAACAACCACACAGGTGAAAAGTATATAAATATCAGGGCTGGTAGGTCACTGACACCTCCCTAGCTAGAAGGAAACGCATGCCCTCCCTGAGGTCCTCTCCCGTTTTTGGTTCACAACCGGGTTGCGAAACTCGCGAAGTAAACGTTACACAAAGCTACGCCACAAAGGCCGTGCTTCGATCATCAACCACAAGACTTTGCTTTTCAACAGAAGCCTCGATCAATTGCCACTTAGGCATGCCACACAGGCAATTCACTCCATGCGTTTGATATCCATCAGTATATAACCCCTGAGCTCGTACGTCTCAGAGAAGGGTGTTAAGCAAGAGAATAAATTCTCCGCCGCCAAACAGATATATATTTAATAGAGATCAATCACACGGACTAAAATCCAATGTCATACACACAGTCCATTTACAAGTCCGTTCTGGGTCTGAACGAAACCGGAGGCACCTAGTACCCCGCATATCCATCGATCTCCAAGTACGTCTGGACGATCACCAACTGTTTCCATCTTCTTGGGTGTAAAGCCCAATCAAGATCATCAGTAATCACCCAAACGACGAGAAGACCTCCGGTCTTCGACCATCGTCTTCATCTTCGACTTATCGTCGTATCAGTTATTCAGAATGGGATAAACCCGGTCGTTCCGAATAACTCGCGTATATTTTAAATAAGTGTTACACAAACACAACATATGCCTCATTCCAATTCATCAGTCACTAACCGTAAATTAATCAAGAGAATAATTCCCCAAATATTAACCCCGAAGGCCGAAACCAACATCAGGTCAATATCCAGAAAACCATTCTGCTTAGCTAACCGACAGTTAGTTTCTAAATTTCACATTCTTAGGGAAAGGTTCCCATTAATTTTATCCAAGATAAATTCCTTGAATTTATTCTTTAATCATCTTTTGAATTTCGATTCAACTAGTCGGGATTAACGAACCTTACTGAAGTAATCATTTGTTTTAATTTCCCAATCCCAACCTATTCATCCCATGAAGTAAAACTGGTTATACCTCATATCTAACACCACGGTGTTATCGGTAAATTCAATTACCATTTCACGTTCAAATCTAATTAAAGATTTAACTAACGCCTGGAGCAAAACTGGTGATACTCCATTCGCGATTATTTCAATCTAATTAAAGGTTCATTAAAACTCCACTTAGTTTTAATCGTTAACTGGGTTAAAGAATCAGTATCATTTAAAACACGGTTCACGATAAACCCAAAATCACATTCCATTAATTATCGGGTTAAAGAACGAGGGTTATTTAAAACACTGTCCACGATAAACCCAAAAATCAATATCAATTCAATTCCAATTAATTATTATTTAATTGTTACACTTCATTAAATCCAAATAAAAAGATTTAATCCTTTTTCAACTGGGTTCAAGAACAGTATTAGTCCATACACCATTCATGACAAACCCAAATCACATTTGATATTAAATACAAGGCTCTGAATAGAAAATATACCAGCTTATATTCAATATCAAATTCTATGACCAACAGATATCGTATTGGAAATAACGATATATATATCTATATCTTTCAAATTTCCATAACAACATCTGTATAATCACGAAATCCAACATCGAAATATTCCGAAGGCAATTTCGATTCAAATCCATTCCAATGCAATCATTGGAAATTCTGGTTATTTTCAAAACCATTTCAAATTCAATTTATTTATTAAAAATAAATAGAATTATAGTTCTAGTTCAAAACTAGTATATTTTGATAAAAATCTATTTTTATCTTTTCAAATATAGAGTTTTTCATCCCAATTCTTTCTAAATCATTTCTTATGATTTTACACAAATTATTACTATTTTTAATAATTTTATCAAGGCCCGTACAGTCGATTTCCATCAACGGCCCTCGAACTGCACTTATAGCGACCTTTTTCAAATTTGATTTGGACATAATCCCAAATCCAACCATTAGATTTCTAATTTCTAATATTCGTTAGAAAGCTCTTTTCAATACGAACCCAACGGTTCCGGTTTTAGGAGAATCCGACGGTCGGATCTCCCGCAATATCCGTTCGAAGTCAATGGTCGAAATTCGCGAACTGCCGCGGCGCGGCGCGTTCTATTCAGGCCATTATATTATATATATAATATATACTTCGTCGATTTTCTTTTCAAAACGATTTTTAATTCAATTTCCATTCATTTTCAATTCAATTTGAATTTCAAATTAATTCAGTTCAATTCAAATTCATTTCTATTCAATTTCTATTCGAATTCATTTTAAAACGATTTCAATTCTATTTCAATTCTATTCGAATTCATTTCAAAACGATTTCAATTCTATTCGAATTCATTTTAAAACGATTTCAATTCTATTTGAATTCATTTCAAATTTCAAATCAACTCAATTTAATTCGAATTTCAATTCACTTCAATTTGAATAAAATCGATATAAATATCGTTCACGTCAAAATGGCGTCAATCTATCAACGCGGCTTCTTATATTTCTATTTTCAAATATTCTATTTCAAATATTTCTTTTTTTTCAAATATTTCTTTTTCAAATATTTCTATTTCTAATATTTCTATTCAAATATTTTATTTCAAATATTTCTATTTCAAAACTGGAATGAGGCCCAAACAATTACCATATAATGTTAATTATATGGATTTCCTACAACACATGTATACAATAACAACGATGAATAATCAACCATCATCCAAAGTGCATTCTACACTGTATAAGCATCAAATATAAATATTCAACGCTTATAACAGTTTGTCAATCAATCGATCGACATACAACTAAACAATCGGGATTAGTGTACGTCAAATATCATCCCAATACCCGTGTGGGGTTTCAAACAATCAAACACATATTTTATTTGTGCAGTTGGGCGATGTGTAAAATTTATCGTCCCAATCAATGTCCTTCAAATAGGTGTACATAAACAAACCGTCCGGTTTGTAAATGAATATTTATTTATTCACATTCACGTTAAAAATTATATTTTTAGTGATCAAACTATTTTATTCAACCTATGAATTTTCTATTCGATTCCTTTATTAAATAAAATGTTATCTTTATTTTTCTAACTTATTTTTAGAAAATTTCGGCGGCATAACGGCACGATACTAGCAACGGGACAAGGCCTAGCCTTATCCCCGGTCTAGTGAAGGCCCACGCCATTCACACATCAATCAAATCAATTTCATTTCACCAAACAATTCAATTCAAACCAAATAATCTAACCAACTACACAACCAAACAATTAAACAAACAAGCCATCCATGGTCTGTGGATGACGGGTGTCGGGTGCTGCTAAGCACCGTCTGCATCCTAGTATATATATAACTAGAAAATTTGAATTGAAAGGTGAGAAGTTCTCACAGATAGCTATCCCAACTTCACGACACTTCATTTATAGAAATTTTCGCCGTTCTCGCCTTTTTGTCATCTTCGTTGCCCGTATTCTCTACATATGTAAAAATCGAATTTTTACTTCGCTATTCAATATATAAAAATCGAATTTTTACTTTGCTATTCAATATATAAAAATCGAATTTTTACTTCACTATTCAATATATAAAAATCGAATTTTTACTTTGCTATTCAATATATAAAAATCGAATTTTTACTTCGCTATTCAATATATAAAAATCGAATTTTTACTTCGCTATTCAATATATAAAAATCGAATTTTTACTTTGCTATTCAATATATAAAAATCGAATTTTTACTTTGCTATTCAATATATAAAAATCGAATTTTTACTTTGCTATTCAATATATAAAAATCGAATTTTTTACTTTGCTATTCAATATATAAAAATCGAATTTTTACTTCGTTATTCAATATATAAAAATCGAATTTTTTACTTCGCTATTCAATATATAAAAATCGAATTTTTACTTTGCTATTCAATATATAAAAATCGAATTTTTACTTTGCTATTCAATATATAAAAATCGATTTTTTACTTCGCTATTCAATATATAAAAATCGAATTTTTACTTCGCTATTCAATATATAAAAATCGAATTTTTATCTTTACCCTGTTATAAAAATTATATTTTTATATTGCTATTCTCCTAATAAAGATTATATTTTTATTACTCTACTTGAATAAAAATCATATTTTTAATACTCTACTATAGTAAAAATTATATTTTTAATCCCTACATATACTAAAAATTATATTTTTAATTGTAAAAATTATAACTTTATATGTATAAAGACTATACCTTTATTTTCCTATTCAGAAAAATTAGATTAGACCAAACTAAGTATTTAAATAAATTAAAATAAAGAGAAAAGAAAAAAAGAATATATATATATATATAACTTACGCTGTAAAGGGAGGGGGAAGTGCTCGCTGACAAGGGGGTGTCGCGCGTTGCCTGGCGCGGTGGTCGATGGGCAGGGGGGTGCGATCGCCGGAGCTGTGCAGTGGAGGTCTCGAGGCGGCGCAGGGGGTTGACTTCGGATTTGGTGGTCTCGGCTGCGAAGGAGAGAGGAAGGGAGGAGAATGAGGCTGGAGCAGTTTGGGGAGGGGGCGACGGTCTCCCCTGGTGGCGGCGCTGGAGGCGCGCCAGCCTCCGTTGGCCGCGACGGCGGAATCCCCCCCCCAGACGCGGCTTTTATTTATTTTTATTTCCCTTTTGTTCTGTCGATTAGAAAAAGGGAGGAGGGAGAGAACGGTTGAAAGTGAGGGTTGACTTCCTTTATAATATTATATATTTATTTTCAAAAAGCAACTTTTATTTTCGAACACGAAATCGAACCCACCGCCTGTCGCCCATAGCTAATTACCCCCATTCCGAACACAATGGGATATGTATCGTAAGCTGATTCGACCATTTCGATCAGTTTCCGTCAAAATCAACATATAACTCTATATATTGAATTTGAACGCGCATTTCAATTTACTGGGGTCACATATTAACTCGAAAAATTCCAGAAAAATATTTTCTAGCTTCGTATTGACGATACGGTCCTAACAAAACTAGTTTCGTCGAATTCCGAGACCGTTGGAAAAATGGCCATTTTCCAGTCGATTAAAATCAACTGAAACTGGTCAAACGCGTTTTACTTTGCCACGCTCACATATTGATTCGAAAAATTATGGAATTTGAAACCTAGCAATAACTTGACATCACAGACCCAACAAAAGTGGTTTCATCGAAATCCGAGGTCGTTTGCAAAATGGCTATTTTTAAGGGCCTGAATTCCATAGCGACTATTCAGAATTTTCAACTGGACATATCTTTTGATCCCCGCTATGAAATTTTGATTTTTCGGATTCGTTGGAAAGATATTATCAAATAGATCCTATGATTTTTGGTTTCACTAAAATCCGGATTGTTTTGCACCCGGTACGTTCAATTGAAGTTTGAAATCGAATTATCGAACTATCGCGCCACTTTCAATTCCTTTTATAAATATAAATAAAAATCTATATTCTAACGGCGACGTATATAAAATATACGTTCGAATAATATTCAAAATAAATTTCTCGTCGATATTATTTAAAATAATCTATTTTAAATATTCAAAATTCGCTAAAATCGCCAAAATAAAAATTTTAAACTGGCCCAGATTTTCGGGTTGTTACAAAACTGAGGTAAAATCGCTAATACCCTACAGGTCAGAGTCTAGTTTTTCATCTTTTACCATTCAACATTAACCGAAGCATCTAAGCATTATAAATCACTACTTTTCAACTATTATTCTTTTTTCTTGTGTGCTTGTAACTCCTTTTTTTGGTTTTTAATTATTACTGACGGTTTTTGCCTCTTTGATTACTCAAAAGATAAATAAAAATATCTTTTAAGTAATAATGAGTAATTTTTAAGATTAACTAAAGTAGAACTAAGCGTTTAGTGTATGCATGTCTTACTTTATACCAAAATAGAGAATTTAGATTATGAAAATTATCGTAAAACTGCCATTTTAACAACACTGCTTCAGTATGTTCAAACTGCATTGTTACATCACTGCTTCAATATGTACAAAGTGCACAAATATATTTAACTTAATAACTGTTAGAGATATCATTTTATCTTTTAGTATTTTATAACGACCTGCCTTTTTGACCGCTCTAAGTCGAAGATGTCCGTAGGGTAGATACACAAAACTATGCGAACTAGTCCAAAGTCGATAAGAAATCTCATGGTGGAACAACTAAGCAATGTGACGCAAGCGAGGGAATTTTTTTTTACTGAAAATGATTTTTGGCTGATTTCAACCAATGATTTTCTGTTTTATTGGCTGAAAAGTGCTATGTTCGGAAAATCATAACTCTTTTAGTTTGCAGCGAATTGGTCCCAATTTTTGATATGTTGTTGTATTTGTGTTGTACTATATTTCTGCAAAGTTTCGTTGAATTTTGGATATACAAAAGAATTTATCTTTAAGTTTTTACAACTAATACAATAATTATGATTACTGTATACCAAAATAGTCATTATGTGTCATTTCGGGCTGTAAGGACAGTTGATGTTATATAATCATTATTATCTTTTATTCTGCTGTTAGGATAAAAGAAATTATATTTCTATATAGTGTAATTAAACAAGTTTATCTTTCTATATAGATATTATATTTTAAATTATTATTGTCTTTACACAATCAGATATACAAGTTATTAATTAAATTTTATTAAATTACTAAGGAAGTAAAATATAATTTAAACTATTTTTTTAAAACAATTTAAACCTAGAAATATATTTGGCTTAAAAAGATATACTTGTTTATCTTTCTATACAGATATTATAATTTAAATTATTATTGACTTTAAACAATAAGATATACATGTTATAAAAGAAGTATTGTTAAATTACTAAGGAAAAAATATTTAATAAAAACTATCTTTATGAATATTTTTGAAGCTATAAATGTATTTGGCTTAAAAAGATAAACAAGTTTATGTTTCTATAGAAATATTGTATTTTAAATAATTATTGTCTTTCTGATTTTGTGATATTACAATTTAAATTATTATTGACTTTAAACAATAAGATATACAAGTTATTAAACAAGTTTTGTTAAATTACTAAGCAAAAAATAATTACTAAAAACTATCTTTATGAATTTTTTTAAAGCGATAAATGTATTTGTTTTAAAAAGATATATAAGATTATCTTTCTATACATATATTGTATTTTTAATTATTATTGTCTTTATACAATCAGACATACAAGTTATAAAAAAAGTATTGTTAAATTACTAAGGAAAAAATATTTAATAAAAACTATCTTTATGAAAATTTCTGAAGCTATAAATGTATTTGTTTTAAAAAGATAAACAAGTTTATCCTTCTATACAAATATTGAATTTTAAATGATTATTGTTTTTATCTTTTTAAACAAAAATTGATTTTTAAATACTTTTATTGCTAATAACAAGTATAGTCAACCTAATTATTTATGGTTGATCATTAATTTTAGTATGCATATATATTTGTATTAAAAAATTTGTTCAATAACAAAATTGATATTTCAATGCAGGAAAAATGCATAGAAGAAGATCAACGAATGCTAATGAAGACAAAGCAATTAAAGATACACAACAATATATCTTTATTCACATTAATGGACAAAAATGTTCGAATGTAAGGAATCAATCACATTCATTTTGTGATAAACACAGCGATACGATACAGAATACAACACCTCCACGTACTCCTATTGTAAGTAAACGAAAATTTATACTATTAAGTGCAGTAGTTAGACTATACTGTCATTATATTCCTGTTTAATAATTTGATTAAAAGATAATAAATGATTATGTAATAAATGTTAAAGATATAATGTGTATATCATATGTGAATAAACATATAAATTGTGTAAAAAGATAAATTTGTTTATCTTTTTTAAAAAAGATATGTTATTCATGTGGTCATCTAAACTTAGTTTAATTGTTTTCTTGCATGGTTAACAAAAATCTAAATAGAAATATTCTTCTACATTTAAATTTACATTATTTCCATTTAATAGTTTGGTATAACAAGTTCATACAATCAACTTCACTGAAGCAGAGAAGAGAATACTGCAGTCAGAGCCATAGCTTCACGAATGTGTCTACTCTCCTCCAGAAGGATGTTTATATGCGAATTTAGGCAACAACTCCGACCCTGACACTGAAGATGATGCTGAACAATATGAAGTGGAAAAAAGGTGTTAGGAAAAAAATAAGGGAACTTATAGGTGTAATTTAGATGCATTCTTTCAAGGTGATGACTAAAATAAAGGAAAATAACATATTCTCTTCTGTTGCAATGTCATATATAGATAGACCACCTTTCAAGAAATTAGATGAAGTCATTACATCATATGGTAGGGAAGAAAAAGAATTTAAAATAGGAGATGCTAGTCTTAAGTTGGCTGAAGAGGATATTAGTTTAATACTTGGAATTCCATTACCCGGAAAGGATATATTCCCAATTGGAATTAGAATAACTTGGATAAGGAGTACTTAAGTTTTCTGAATCGACATTTTGAGTGGAATGGGAGGGTAAATAAGAAAATTTTGAGTAAGAGAATCATCATAATGATTGTAGAAAGGAACGGAAGTGAAGATTTAGTGAAATTGCTTCTTTTTTTAACTAATTTTCACGTTCTTCTTCCCCAACAACCAATTCTACTTACAATGGGGATTTATTCCCAAATTGTTGAATTTGAAGAACATAAATTCCATTTCTTGGGCAAAATCTATTCACACACATTTGTCCTAAAATGTTGAAAAGTTTAGTAAAGACCCAAGAAATATGCCCGGATGCTCCATGATATTATTGGTATGTATTTTACATTTAATACTGTACATTGAATTTATTTAATATCAAAAATTTACATCTTTTAATTTTTTGATAGTATAAGCTTTGTGAAAGGACATAAGTCATTAAGGTTAAAGAGGGATGTGCAAATGAAAGGCCAAGAATATTAAGATGGGATTTATCACTGTTGAAAAACATATCAATTATATCCATTAAGTCGAAAAAGGTAATTTTTTTTGTGTGTGCTTCCTTGTTGATTATGTCATTTTATAGTTTTTTTTTAAATTTAAAAAACTTAATTTTTAACACATGCGTAAAAAGATAAGAACTTTTATCTTTTTAATTATTTCCTGTTGTTATTATCTATACCTTTGATTAATCTTATGCATATTAATCATTATTCTGTATTTTCACCTAGAAGTGAAATAAATTTGCACATAACAAACTAATCAAAAATACGAAGTAACAATATTGTCTTCCTAATTTTATTTTTTCAGTTCGCAAAGAGATTCAACAAAATTATGAAAGATGAAAAAAATTCTTCAACTGAAAGTGAATAAAACTTTGGAAGAGGGAAAAAAAGATAACGAAGAAAGCTGTCTTCTAACACAAGTCGAAGGCAAAGTTATAGAAATTGCCAAGTTAAAATGAAAAGTAGAGAAGTTACAAAAAAAGCTTCAGTCCAGAGAAATCAATTACAAGATGAAAAAAGAAGAGAAAGGAATTGGAAAGTTTGTTAAATAATGACAACAATTTAACTGAAATTCCACAAAAATAATGTGAGAAAAAGAATGATGAAGAAAACAAAGATACAGAAAAAGATCAGGAACATATTGAATTTGAGAAAATGGAAGAAAAAATATGTGAGAAAATAGATGGTGAAGAAATGGAAGATATAGATGAAGAAATAGAACATAATGAAAACGAAGAAATTCAAGGAAAAGAATGTGAAAATATGGATGGTGAAGAAAAGGAAGATAAAGAAGAAGAAGAACATAACGACCATGAAGAATTTGAAGAAAAAGAAAAAAAAAATAGATAAAGAGAAAAGGAAAAAGAAAAGCGAAAGTGTGAAAGCCAAGGAACTATAGATGTGGATACTCTCAACACACCAAAAAGTGTACAAATGAGAAAAAAGAAAAGAAAAAGGATAATAGCAAATTCTGATTTTTTTTAAGGAATTGCCCGATGATGAACAGGAGTTCATATCAGATTACTTCAATAAAGTTGGTGATGTTAAAAAAGCTTATATACTGTTTAAATTATATACTTTATAAATTAATAAAAACAAATTTCTTAAATTATAACTTTGTTTAAACAGTGTAAATATTTATTGTAACACCCCACGTCCATTAATGTCACTCTCAAAGGGAACGCATTAACTTTCATGGAGTATTATTGGTGTATAGAACAGAATATAACAAGACAGATACATATATTGGTACTTGAAAAATTAAAACAACTTTTATTGCAGTGGAGAAATAGTTTGGTTACAACAACATCAAAAACCAACAATAAAACCGAGTACACTTAATATCCATCTTGACAAATTGTTTTCTGAGTATATAAAGTAAAAAAAGCATAACCCAAACATAAGTACCATAAAAGAGATAAGCTGAACTTTACTTTCAGCAATCCAAGCACTTCCAAAAGAGAGAGAAAGAGGTCCAAATCAAGCTCCACTAGCACTAGTCCCACGCTGAGAACCTGTGGGGGGGTGAGAGGAAGAAAAGAGGCGAAAACAAAGGGGGTCAGACATAAAGTCTGGCTAGTCCAATAACTTTAACAATATAATTATTAAAGTAATAAGGATAAGGCATAAACTGGTAAAACAAGGAATGACTATGAAGCAAATGGGCAAGACAAAACAAACAAGAGGAATATGCTGGCATTAATCGCGCTCCAAATCACTATAGGATAATTACTATACCGCACCATTACTAGTCACCCAAAAATTTGATCCCGCCTACTGAGCGTAATAATCATAATAATGATAATGGTAGTTCCGTGTACCCCTAGCTGTCTTCATAGGTGTCGTCTGCCCCTATCTCCACTAGTTGTACCCACTACCCCCATGCGATCGGCTCCCTAACTCGTAGATACCCGTGCTGGTCCCACAGTGGGGTGTATCACTCCCCTTAGTGGCAACCCGATACCACTAAAGATGCACGGCTTATATCTACACGATGCAACAATGTCTTATCTACCAGCCCGGGCCCACGCACGCACATGACCCTGTTGGACTTGTGTTGCCACCGCTAACCCGTTTTGACCTCTTATAATCAAACCCAGTAAGCATGTCCAGTCCTCGACCTAGCTCGAGCTCACAAAGATACTTAATGGGTTACTGGTTTGAAAACGGTCCCCATACTTGACACAAGCTTTCCACCTATGCTTGGTCCCCACTAGAATTTCCCACTTAACCCCTTCTTATTCATGTCTTCTTACATGTTTTAATTTGGTTAAGTGTTTCTAATCGTATTTCATGCCACCCATGTCACCCACTTAACCCGATGTCCCACTACATGTTTATCTTGGTTAAGTGTTACTTAATTCATTATAACCGTAACCTTGTAAGACCTCCCACATTAGACTACCGTTTGCGGTTGCTGGATTTGCCGGGCGGGTCCGAACAGTCTTATACCGCAAACGAGCCTAATCTCGTGTCTTTACAATTGTTACGCATTTAATTTATGCCTTTGACCCCTCACATCAGACTACCGTTTGTGGTTGCTGGATTTGCTGGGCGGGTCCGGGCATGTCTAATACCACAAACGAGTCTAACCTCGTGTCTTAGGCGTTTATTATTACACATAATTATTTAACCCCAATTTGAATTAATATCCTTATTCAAATTGTCAATAATTTCCAAATTAATCTATGTCCATAATTGTCACATAAATTTTGTCCATGATTTTCAGGTATATAAATTATGCCAATTAATGTCTCAAATTAATTATATGCCTTTAAAGCCATTTTCTGCCGATTCTCAATATGCATATTTAATATTTTCCCAATGTCCCTACGCAGTGCGTACGTTTAATATGAAATATGTTAGACTCGCAAATAGTCTAACTCATAAAAAGAGAAGAAACGTCACAACTTGCATAACACATAAAATTGATCTAACTTGCAAATAAGAATTATAACATTAATTTGCATAGCCAATAACTTGCATAGGCAATGGACATATAGAACATAAATTTGCATAAACTATGTAATGCCATGGATCTAAATATAGATCTAAACATAAAATTGTGAACTTGCATATATGACTATGGTTTTCACCTAAACTTGCATATGGGTTCCATACAAACTTGCACATGAATTTGAACTTGTAAACTAATATCACATGTTTTACATATAAACTCGCATACATATATATATATATATACTTGATTCACATATAAACTTGTGTATAATTCGCATACAGGCTTGCATATGATTCACATACAAACTAGCATATGATTTACATCCAAATTCACATATAAACTGATGTCACAAAATGAATCAAGTTAAACATATGTGATTGGTCGTATTAAATAGATCCACTAACATAAGTTAACAAAACGGTCATATGTTCACAAACAGACGATAACAAAATTAAGTAATGTCACATGATTCAACAGGCATGTTCTCATAATCCAAATTATAACTCATCATAATTAGTTTATTAATTATTTTGTGAAAGAAATTGTACTCACAAAGACGGATTAGAGAAGAGTATAATTCGTTCATCATTTGTGTTAGAATCCTGACTTACAATTCCTAAGCTTTAAGAAGAAGATGAACTATTCCAGCAGCATAAGGACGTCTTTAACTTATTTCAATTAGGATCGAGGTAGCATAGCGTTAGACTGGTTTGGTGTGGAGAGAAAGTGGGGTTTGGGGGTGTTTAAATAGGTTAGGAGCCAAAGAATTTGTCTAGAAAACAAGTCCAGGTGAAAAATCCCGAATCTGCCTCGGATCTGGAAAATCCGGGGAGGTCGACCCCCAGGTCGACCTGTATAAGGGAGGTCGACCCCCTGGTCGACCTGGCCTGGGGCAGGAAAAATCCCGCCCAGCCCGCTTCTGTGTTTTCATTTGAATTTTGAATTTGAATTCGAGCTGTTTTAATTTGTTTAAATTCCTGAAACTTCTGAAGGCCATAACTTCCTCATACGAAGTCCGATTTACGAAAACTTGGACTCTATTCCAAGCAGAATTCCGAGACAAAAGCAATGCCGTAACCCATTTCCCTTAGTTCTTCTCCTAAAAATTAATTGTTCTTAATTTACGGGGTGTTACATTCTCCCCTCCTTAAAGGATTTCGTCCCCGAAATCTCCAAGTTAAGGAGAATGTATATCCTACCATCCATCTACTCAATCACCAAACACAGGCATCCATTGTCCTTAAAAGACTTCTGATGCTGTATGAACATATGCAAAAAGTGTGTGTATATGTTCCTTATCTAATGCAAAATCAGGCGGTCTACTGATTCAGTTGACCTCCTTAATGCAAATCATGATAGTGCCATGCGTCCATTATGTATGCAAAAGAATCCTAATGATACATATTATTTCTACATGCGTGCACAACCATTCATCTAAATGTAGTATCCATATGATAACACAACCATTATACATCCATTAATTCAAATATGCACACATATTTATATCCAATATGAAAGTGATTGAGCCGATCTAGTGCCTAATGTGTGTGTACATGCATCCAAGAGCAACCACTAGCAACCACTTGCATCCACCAAACATAACATGTCTCAAATACATGTTTACAACCATAGGGTTTTTCCTAACTAAAGATCGAAGATATCATCGCAAAGACATATTAAACGATAAGACAAGTATCAACAAAGCGGTAGAAAAAGGAGAAGTTAAAAACATACCCTCAAAAAGGAAAGGGTACAGCGTACGCATCTTGTCTTCCGTCTCCCAAGTCGCGTCTTCTTAATCATCTCCCCATTCCACTTTAACCAACTTGACCTCTTTGTTGCGTAGATTTTTGACCTCCGATCCGAGAATGCGTGTAGGAGCTCGTCTAACCATGGCAATTCGTTCTACTTCCACTTCTTTGAGCGTGCTCGGCTCCACCACTTCTGCTGTATCATGTAAACACTTATGCAAATGCGAAACGTGAAACACGTCATGAACACCACTGAGCTTCTCTGGTAACTTTACTCTATACGCCATCTACCTAATCCTCTCTGTAATTGGAAAGGGTCCTACAAACCTCTGTGCCAACTTCCCTACTGATCCAAAATGGACTACGTTTCTCAACGGTGACACCTTAATAAAAACCATGTCCCCAATATTGAACTCAAGATCGGCTCATCTATTATCAGCATATGACTTCTGTCGGTCGTGGGCAGTCTTCATTCGCCGTCGAATCAAGTCTATCTTCTCCGAAGTCTCGCTAATCATGTCGGGTCCAAGCAAAACCTTATCCGTAGATTCCCACCAACAAGTAGGTGATCGACATGGTTGTGCATAAAGAGCCTCAAAAGGTGCCATACCAATGCTAGCCTGAAAGCTGTTATTATAGGCGAACTCCACTAATGGGAGATGTTCTTCCCATGTTCCTCCAAAGTCTAAGATGCATTGCCTCAAAAGATCTTCTAGAATCTGATTTACTCTCTCGGTCTGGTCGTCCGTCTGAGGGTGGTAAGCAGTACTTAAGCACAATTGTGTTCCAACCGCCTCTTGTAAGCTCTTCCAAAACTCGCTAGTGAAAATGGGATCCCTATCGCTTACAATGCTAGAGGATATGCCGTGCAGACGAATTATCTCTCGATGGTAAACAGATGCTAACCATGTGACGGTCCTCCTACTGTTAACGGGAATAAAATGGGCACTTTTGGTAAGTCTATCTACAACTACCCAAATCCCCGTATTACCCTTCCTTGATCTTGGCAACCCATCTACAAAATCCATGGAAACACTTTCCCATTTCCACAGCGGAATCTCTAAAGGGTGGAGCAAACCACCGGGCTTCTTTTGCTCCGCCTTGACTTATTGGCACACTAAGCATTTAGAAACGAACTCAGCCACGTCCTTCTTCATTTCGGCCCAAAAGAAAACTCGCTTCATATCCCTATACATCTTGTCACCACCGGGATGTATGGTCATCTTAGAGCAATGTGAGTCTTCAAGAATTGCCTTCCTCAAGCTCTCGTCTTGTGGCACACAAAGTCTCCCATCTCTACGCAAGCGGCCTCTCTCATCTATAGCATATCTATTAAGATGACTCAAAGACTCCCCTCCTATAAGCTTGCCTACTATATCAACCAACTGTGGGTCATCTCGCTGTGCCTCTCTAACCCGACCCAAAAGTGTATGTTGTACCTCTATCGATGCCAACAATCCGAATACATAATCGATAGAGGGTCCGAAGTCAAAGGTAGATATATACTCCAAACTCTGCCGCTCTACGAATAAAGGACTCAAAGTCAACCTCTTTCTACTTAAGGCGTCAGCTACAACGTTGCCCTTGCCAGGGGTATATGCGATCTCAAAATCGTAGGATGCCAAAAACTCCATCCACCTATGTTGCCTCAAGTTTAGATCTTTCTGAGAGAACAAGTACTTTAGCGACTTATGGTCTGTATACAACTCAAACTTCTCGCCAAGCAAATAATGACGCTAAGACTTAAGCGCAAAAACTATGGCAGCCAACTCTAAGTCGTGGGTAGGGTAATTCTTCACGTGGACTTTCAACTGCCTTCCACCATAGCATATCACCCTTCCCTCTTGCATTAAAACTGCGCCAAGCCCTGCCCCGCAAGCATCGGTATATACTGTGAATGACTTAATCCCATTTGGCAAAACTAAAACTGGAGTTGTCGTCAAAGCCCTCTTCAAACGTTGGAAAGCATCGTCACAGTCAACATCCTAAGTAAAAGGCAAGTTCTTCTTCGTTAACTGAGTAAGTGGGGCTGGTATCTTCGTGAAGTCCTTAATGAACTTCCTATAATAACCAGCCAACCCTAGAAAGCTTCTTACTTCTGTTGCGTTCTTAGGAATCTTCCAATCTTGGATTGCCACCACCTTTGCAGGATCCACAACTATTCCTTCCTTAGAGACCACGTGTCCTAAGAACCTCACTTCTTTTCTCCAAAAATGACATTTGGAGAACTTAGCTTTGAGTTGGTGCGCTCGTAGGGTCTCTAAGACTTCCCTAAGATGTAGGGCATACTCTTCTTCACTTCTAGAGAAAACCAAGATATCATCCACAAAGACTACCACAAACTTGTTTAGAAACTCCCTAAACACCCTACTCATTAAGTCAACGAAGTATGCAGGTGCATTCTTCAAACCAAAAGGCATGACGAGCCACTCGAAGAAACTGTCAGGAGTTCTGAATGCAGTCTTATCTATGCTGTCTTCAGCCACCCTTAGCTGATGAAATCCTATAGCCAAATCCAACTGCGAGAAAACCTAAGCACCAACCAACTGATCGAATAAATCTTCTATCCTCGGCAATGGGTGTCTGTTCTTCTTTGTGAGCTTATTCAGCTCTCTATAGTCCACGCACAATCTAAGTGAACCATCAGCCTTCGTAGCAGAAACAACTGGAGCGCCCCATTCCGAAATACTTCTTCTTATGAATCCCTTCTCAAGCAACTCTTTCACTTGCTTACTGAGTTCTCTTCTCTCCCTCGGAGCCATGTGGCGCACTGGTAATGTAACAGGCTTTGCATTATCTACTAGGTATATTCGAAAGTCTATCTCGCGCCTTGGGGGTAAACCCCGAACTTCATCAAAGACGTCACCATATTCACGGACCACACGAACAGTTTCCAAATCATCGTTGGACGCGTCAAGAGATTCTAGTTTGCTAAGCATCACCGGACCTCTGGGGTCACCGTATCTGGCTAGCCAATCTATGCCTAGAATCAAGCTGTGGCCCATGAAGCCAAGAACGAAGGTGTTGCATTCAAACCCAACGCCCAAGATAGACACTCTCAAATCCCGACAAATCATTGAAAGATGAGCCGAACCACCAATAGGATTTGAGACTACTATGGGATCCGTAACTAGACTAGTATTTAGATGTAGTGTTTCAATTAACGAAGCAGATACAAACGAGTATGAAGCACTAGAAACAAACAAAGTACGAACTGGATGATCAAACAGAAAAACCAAACTTTCAACAGAGATGTTTCTACCTCTCTCCTGTCCTGGTGCCATGAGAGCCTGAACCTGCCCTCCAGAAGTAGACCCTGACCTCTGCCCTTGGCCTTGTCTTCTCGGGCAGTCTTTAATCAGATGTCCTGCCTCACCATAGTTGAAACAACCAGTCTTCTTCTTCTTCCTACAGTCCTTTCTCAGATGGCCTGGTGTTCCACAATTAAAGCACCTTTTCTTTCCTTTGCTATTGTTAACCTTACGACCTTTCTTGGGTTGCTGCTGTGATTTCTTTGGATCCCCTTTCTTCTCCAGTGCCTTATTAGCATTAGCACCTTTCTCCTCTGCATGCATAAGCGCCATGTCAACCAGTTTCTCGAAGGTAGCCCCCATAGGAATGTGGGTCATAGCCAACCCGTATAGCGGCTCATTCAAACCTTTAACGAATCTGTAGTAACCCGGATTTTGAGTGACTTTGGTTATCGACGTAAGCACGACATCGATAACCATACCATCGAAAAAATCCCGGTAATTAATGAAAGAAATTAGAAGGTGAGAATAGATAAGATAGAACTTATAGAATAGAAGAAGAAGAAGAACATCATCATCAGAGTAAACACGAATCTCACAGTGGAACGAATAAAATATAACATAACATATCTTGAAATAACATCAGTATATGTATACAATAACAGTTATCAGAGTACAACACTTACAACAACAGCGGAAATAATAATAGCTATAGAATCCTGAAGCCTCCTGCTCCAAGCTCTCCAAGTGTATCTGTAAAACCCGGACTACTTGACTGCCCGTACAAATTTAGGCACCCAAGAGTTTAGGGAAAACAACAAAATAACTTCGGGTCAGTCATGGGACTGGTGTGAATAAACTCAAATCATTTAAACAGGTATATGATATCTCATAAGACCACGCCGCATAACGGAACGGGTTTTTCCCTTATGAGAATCCAAATAGCTTTTCAAAGCAATATCATTCTGATATTATAATAATGTCTAAGTACAAATAAATATCAATCTAACAGAAACGCTTGCATTTCACGTTACTACATATATAGTATACAATCAAAATCGCAAGCATGTATTGGATTATTGGATTTCCAACTATGACAAGGTATGAAACCACCTTCCGATCAGTGTACTCTAGGAACGATACACTGGAGTTCAACAAGAACATTGTGACGAGCAAGCAATTTCGCTCGGTCCGAACCAGTCGCTAAACCGACTCAGACCGTTCGAAACGCCCTATCGTTTGAGAACAAGACAAATCAGAATGCATACAAAAGAACGTTTCATTGTATATCACAACAATGCATCAGAATACAAGAATATACAGAGTATAAATGAATATTACACAGAAATATCAGAGATTTAAATTACATTTAAATACATAGCAGCGGAAAATAATACAATACACAACTAGAAGTAGATATACGGATACAAAGCTTTCCGGATATCGTTCCAGCTGTAAACCAGGATCCTGTGAATATAAATCTGCAAAACCAAAACTACTAGCTGCCCGTGTCAAAATAGGGGCACCCAGAGTTTAGGTTAAAACAATAAACTCCAGGTCAGTCATGTGACTGGTGTGAGAACTAAAACAGTTATCTATCTTTATTTTCAAAGTTCGGTAAATCAAGGGACCACGCCGTATAACACGGAACGGGTTTCCTCCCGAGAATACCAGTGCATAAAACAAACAGCGCAATGCTAAATAAAGAAAAATGAAGCTATTATAAGACCCAGTTCCCATCACACAATGCAACGCAAGCCGGAGGATAGGGTTTTTACCTTATAATAGCCAAGAATGCTTGATACGTTTAAAACAAATCATTTGATACTATTATAAGTGCATAGTGTATAAAACAACTTCAAATCATAAGTATCAATCATAGGCGGCATGAATGCCCCATAACACTATGTCGCCATATATAGGTTATACAATCAAAATCGCAAAGTCACGTATTTGGAAATTGGATTTCCGTCTATGAACCGAGGCAAAAGATAGTCCTCACCGACTTCGAGACTGCCTAGCCCGAGCCTCAGGAACAGCCGCAACTGCCCCATGGATCGTCAGGGCCGGTCCACCGATGTGGATTATTATGCCTGAACACTACGTTTCCCCGCCCTTTGGGGCGTAAATGAGCCAACGAATGACTCCATCGGACCCGGATCGTCCGATCAAACCGAGGCGCCTCGCAACAGCAACAACCACACAGGTGAAAAGTATATAAATGTCAGGGCTGGTAGGTCACTGACACCACCCTAGCTAGGAAGAAACGCAGGCCCTCCCTGATGTCCTCTCCCGTTTTTGGTTCACAACCGGGGTGCGAAACTCGCGAATTCACGTTACACAAAGCTGTGCCACACAGGCTGTGCTTTGATCATCACCACAAGACTTTGCTTTTCAACAGAAGCCTCGATCAATTGCCACTTAGGCATGCCACACAGGCAATTCACTCCATGCGTTTGATATCCATCAATATATAACCCCTGAGCTCATACGTCTCAGAGAAGGGCGTTAAGCAAGAGAATAAATTCTCCGCCGCCAAACAGATATATATTTAATAGAGATCAATCACACGGACTAAAATCCAATGTCAGACACACAGTCCATTTACAAGTCCGTTCTGGGTCTGAACGAAACCGGAGGCACCTAGTACCCCGCATATCCATTGATCTCCAAGTACGTCTGGACGATCACCAACTGTTTCCATCTTCTTGGGTGTACAGCCCAATCAAGATTATCAGTAATCACCCAAACGACGTGAAGACTTCCGGTCTTCGACCATCGTCTTCATCTTCGACACCACGTCGAATCAGTTATTCAGAATGGGATAAACCCGGTCTTTCTGAAAACTCGCGTATATATTATAAAAGTGTTACACAAACACAACATACGCCTCATTCCAATTCATCAGTCACTAACAGTAAATTAATCAAGAGAATAATTCCCCAAATATTAACCCCGAAGGCCGAAACCAACATCAGATCAATATCCAGAAAACCATTCTGCTTGGCCAACCGACAGTTAGTTTTTAAATTTCACATTCATGGGGAAATGTTCCCATTAATTTTATCCAACATAAATTCTTTAAATTTATTCTTTAATCTCCTTTGAATATCAATTCAAACTAGTCGTGATTAGCGAACCACACCGAAGTAATCATTTATTTTATTTCCCAATCCCAACCTATTCATCCCATGAAGTAAAACTGGTTATACTTCATATCTAACACCACGGTGTTATTGGTAAATTCAATTACCATTTCACGTTCAAATCTAATTAAAGATTTAACTATCGCCTGGAGTAAAACTGGTGATACTCCATTCTCGATATTTTCAATCTAATTAAAGATTCATTAAAACTCCACTTAGTTTTAATCGTTAACTGGGTTAAAGAATCAGTGTCATTTAAAAACACAGTTCACGATAAACCCAAAATCACATTCCATTAATTATCGGATTAAAGAACGAGTGTTATTTAAAACACTGTCCACGATAAACCCGAAAATCAATATCAATTCAATTCCAATTAAATATTATTTAATTGGTACACTTCATTAAATCTAAATAAAAAGATTTAATCTTTTCTCAACTGGGCTCAAGAACAGTGTTAATGAAGACACCATTCACGACAAACCCAAATCACATTTGATATTAAACACAAGGCTCTGAATAGAAAATATACCGGCTTATATTCAATATCAAATTCTACGACTAACAAATGTCGTATTGGAAATAACGATATAAATATATATCTTTCAAATTTCCACAACAACACCTGTATAATCACGAATTCCAACATCGAAATATTCCGAAGACAATTTCGATTCAAATCCACTCCAATGCAATCATTGGATATTCTGGTTATTTTTAAAACCCCTTTTTTAATTTCAATTTATTTACTTAAAAATAAATAGAATTATAATTCTAGTTCAAAACCAGTTCATTTCGATAAAAATCTATTTTTATCTTTTCAAACTTGAAGTTTTTCATCCCAAATCTTCACAAATCATTTCTTATGATTTTACACAAATTATTACTATTTTTAATAATTTTATCAAGGCCCGTACAGTCGATTTCCATCAATGGCCATCGAACTGCACTTATAGCGACCTTTTTCAAATTTGATTTGGACATAATTCCAAATCCAACCGTTAGATTTCTAATTTCTAATATTCGCTAGAAAGCTCTTTTCGATACGAACCCAACGGTTCCGGTTTTAGGAGAATCCGACGGTCGGATCTCCCGTAATGTCCGTTTGAAATAAATGGTCGAAATTCACGAACTGCCGCGGCGCGGCGCGTTCTATTCAGGCCATTATATTATATATATAATATATACTTCGTCGATTTCTATTTAAAACGAATTATATAAATAGTTTTAAATTCGTTTCAAAAACAATTTCAACTTCCATTTCAATTCAAATCAAAATTGAATTCTTCTCTATAAATTCGTTTTAAAATTCATTTCTATTCAATTCAAATTTCAATTCAAATTTCAATTCAATTCGAATTCGTTTTCAATCCATTTCATTTCGAAATCGTTTTCAATTCAATTCATTTCGAAATCGTTTTCAATTCAATTCATTTCGAAATCGTTTTCAATTCAATTCATTTTGAATTCGTTTTCAATTCAATTCATTTCGAAATCGTTTTCAATTCAATTCATTTCGAAATCGTTTTCAATTCAATTCATTTCGAAATCGTTTTCAATTCAATTCATTTCGAAATCGTTTTCAATTCAATTCATTTCGAATTCGTTTTCAATTCAATTCATTTCGAAATCGTTTAAAATCGATATAAATATCGTTCACGTCAAAATGGCGTCAATCTAATCAACACGGCTTCATATATTGATATTTTCAAATATTCCACTTCGAATATTTCTATTTCAAATATTTCTATTTCAAAACCGGAATGAGGCCCAATCAATTACCATATAAAGTTAATTATATGGATTTTCATACAACACATGTATATAATAGCAACGATAAATAATCAACCATCAACCAAAGTGCACTACACTGTATAAGCATCCAATATAGATATCTAATGCTTATAACAGCCTGTCAATCAATCGATTGACATATTCCATCAATCAGGATGAGTGAACTTCAAATTTCATCCCAACACCCGTGTGGGGTTTCAAACAATCAAACACAGATCTTATTTGTACAGTTGGGCGATGTGTAAAATTTATCGACCCACTCAATGTCCTTCAAATAGGTGTACATAAAAAAACCGTCCGGTTTGTAAATGAATATTTATTTATTCACATTCACTATATTCATATTCACGTTAAAAATTATATTTTTAACGATAAAACATTTTATTCCAACATATGAATTTCTATTATTCATTTACACAATAAAATGATATTTTTATTTTCTAACATATTTTAGAAAATTTCGGCGGCATAACGGCACGATACTAGAAACGGGACAAGGCCTAGCCTTATCCCCGGTCTAGTGAAGGCCCACGCCATTCACACATCAATCAAATCACTTTCGTTATGCAAACCACAAAATTTGGAGTAAGAGTCTAACCTAGCCTTACTCCTTCGCCTTATAACGGCGCACGTCTAATCCTAACCAATTTATCGATTCGATTTTTCACACCACAAACCACATTCAAACCAATATCGCAATCAATAACCAAACAGCCAAACAAACAAGTCCATGGTCTGTGGACAATTGTGTCGGGTGCTACTAAGCACCGTCTGCATCCTAGTATATATATATATAACTAGAAAAGAAATTGAAGAGTGAGAAATTCTCACCGATAGCTATCCAAACATCTTCACTCTCCTTTTGCAGAAGTCTTCGTCGTTATCGCCCTTCTTCACTTTCGTTGCCCGTATTCTCTACATATGTAAAAATTGAATCTTTACTATGCTATTCAATATATAAAAATCGAATTTTTACTACGATGTTCAATATATAAAAATCGAATTTTTTCTACGATGTTCAATATATAAAAATCGAATTTTTACTTCGAAGTTCAATATATAAAAATCGAATTTTTTCTACGATGTTCAATATATAAAAATCGAATTTTTACTTCGAAGTTCAATATATAAAAATCGAATTTTTATGCCGAAGTTCAATATATAAAAATCATATTTTTATGCCGAAGTTCAATATATAAAAATCATATTTTTATGCCGAAGTTCAATATATAAAAATCATATTTTTATGCCGAAGTTCAATATATAAAAATCATATTTTTTTCTAAACCGCATTATAAATTAAAAACCACATTTTTATTTAAACTATATATATATATATATATATAACTGAGTTTAAACTATGGTTCAAATTCGAATTGGTTAACAAAAACTCACCTTTCTTTCTCCCCTTTTTTTTCCGTTTTCAGCCAGGAGGGGCCCACGGCTGGAGGAAGTCGGAGGCGTGGAAGCTGAGGCGTCGAGGCTGTGGTGGTAGCTCACCAGAGGCGGCGCTCGCTAGGCGTTCGATGGGGTCTGCGGTTTCGATTTGATTTGGGGGCTCGGGGATACAGGGACTCGCGGTTTGTACGAAGGAGGGGGGGGGTCTCTGGCCATCGCGCGACGCCTTGGGGAGGAGCGGCGGCGCCATCTCCGGCGGTGGAGAGGGGCGCGATCTGGTGTTCGATCCAGAGCTTCGTCTCTTTTTTTTTTTATTTGTATTTCTAAAATGAAACGGGGGGGCCAGAAAGATAAAAGGGAGGAGAGGTTTTTTTATTTTTTTTTATTTTATTATTATTATTATTTAATTATTTAATTATTTAATTCAACCTAAAGTTGACTTTCACATACGACCTCGAAACGAGGCCCACCGCCTGTCGTCCATAGCGTTCTACCCCCATTCCGAACACAATGGGATATGTATCGTACGCTGATTCGGCTGTTACAATCAGTTTCCGTTGAATTAACATTTAAATCACTATATTGAATTTTAAACGTACATTTCAAATTACCGGGGTCACATACTAACTAGAAAAATTCCCAAAAAATATTTTCTAGCTTCGTATTGACGATACGGCCCTAACAAAACTAGTTTCGTCGAATTCCGAGACCGTATGAAAAATGGCCAATTTCTAGTCGATTAAAATCAACTGAAACTGGTCAAACGCGTTTTCCTATGCCACACTCACATATTGATTCGAAAAATTATGAAATTTGGAATCTAGCAATAACTTCACATCCCGGACCCAACAAAACTGGTTTCGTCGAAATCTGAGGTCGTTTGCAAAATTGCTATTTTTAAGGGCCTTATATATATAAAAATATATATAAATTCCACAGCGACTATTTCTAATTTTAAACTGGACATATCTTATCATTTCTAAGATGAAATCTCAGTTTGTTAACTTCGTTACAAAGATATAGTTATACAGATTCAAATATTTCTTGTTTCGTTCAATTTTGACTTATGTTGAATTCTGTATATTCATTTGAAATTAGAAATCGAATTTTCGAACTACCGCGCCATTTTCAATTCCTTTTATAATTATATATAATTATTATATATTCTAACGACGACGTTTATAATATATACGTTATAATTATATTCAAAATAAATTTATCGTCGATATTATTTAAAATAATTCATTTTAAATATTCAAAATTCGCTAAAATCGCCAAAATAAAAATTTCAAACTGGCTCGCATTTTACGGGTTGTTACAATCTCCCCCACTTAAAACTTTTCGTCCCCGAAAAGGAACAAAGTCGAAAGTGGTTTGATAATTCAACTCTACGTTCGATCTGGTTTCCATTCTCCAACTTTTCAGTTTCTGAGAATTTTCAAATTTTCAAAAATTTGGCTAACACCCTAAATTTTCGAAAAATTTCGCCATAACCTCCCCTGCACCGGGAGCATCGGGGAATTTCAAATAGCTTCCCCGGTCCTTCAGATCTCAAAAAGAAAAAGAAAAAGCCAAGCGGCTAGCCAATAGGCTCACAAAATCATCATCACCCAAACAAAACAGGAAATTATGTAGTAAACATGTACCCTATTTGTCGGGCAAACAAATTTTATTCTCTGCTCTAGCCTCCTTGCTATGACCTGTTCAATGATATATATGTATATGCAAGCAAATGCAACCAATTTCAATACAGTTCAATATTTGATTCAATTAGGCCAAATGGCTAAAAATTAGCAAACAAATAAACAAACAACACAAACATCAATCAATTAGTGAATTAGAGTTTCAAATTCATAATTTTGATACATATACTAAAATCATGTTTTTGATGCCAATTCACAACAATGTATTCTAGCTATATATAAGTTTTGGTTCTCACACCAGCATAATGGAAATATATAGAAAATCACACCTTCGAAACACGAATATAAATACTGATGATGTGGCCACATCATCAGAATTATCCCCGGGTGTCTAGAATGTGACTCTATATCTATCCAGTATATTGAAATTTCGAATACACGCGGATCAGACGTATACGCAAAATCTATATATATTGGATTGTCCACATCAATATAAATAAATAATCAAATACGAATAATTGATTTAAATTTTCAAAACAAAATTTGTTTTCATTTGAAAAATATACTCTTCACACTCGTTCTAGGATACTACTGATCCTATCTCTAACGAGTCATTCTAATTGGATATTACTAATCTGTTATCTGATGAATTCTTTCATATGTTTCTAATGTGTCTTGTTCTCTGAGCTTTGTAAACCAAAGCTCTGATACCACGTGTGACGAGCAAGCAATTTCGCTCGGTCCGAACCAGTCGCTAAACCGACTCAGACCGTTCGAAACGCCCTATCGTTTGAGAACAAGACAAATCAGAATGCATACAAAAGAACGTTTCATTGTATATCACAACAATGCATCAGAATACAAGAATATACAGAGTATAAATGAATATTACACAGAAATATCAGAGATTTAAATTACATTTAAATACATAGCAGCGGAAAATAATACAATACACAACTAGAAGTAGATATACGGATACAAAGCTTTCCGGATATCGTTCCAGCTGTAAACCAGGATCCTGTGAATATAAATCTGCAAAACCAAAACTACTAGCTGCCCGTGTCAAAATAGGGGCACCCAGAGTTTAGGTTAAAACAATAAACTCCAGGTCAGTCATGTGACTGGTGTGAGAACTAAAACAGTTATCTATCTTTATTTTCAAAGTTCGGTAAATCAAGGGACCACGCCGTATAACACGGAACGGGTTTCCTCCCGAGAATACCAGTGCATAAAACAAACAGCGCAATGCTAAATAAAGAAAAATGAAGCTATTATAAGACCCAGTTCCCATCACACAATGCAACGCAAGCCGGAGGATAGGGTTTTTACCTTATAATAGCCAAGAATGCTTGATACGTTTAAAACAAATCATTTGATACTATTATAAGTGCATAGTGTATAAAACAACTTCAAATCATAAGTATCAATCATAGGCGGCATGAATGCCCCATAACACTATGTCGCCATATATAGGTTATACAATCAAAATCGCAAAGTCACGTATTTGGAAATTGGATTTCCGTCTATGAACCGAGGCAAAAGATAGTCCTCACCGACTTCGAGACTGCCTAGCCCGAGCCTCAGGAACAGCCGCAACTGCCCCATGGATCGTCAGGGCCGGTCCACCGATGTGGATTATTATGCCTGAACACTACGTTTCCCCGCCCTTTGGGGCGTAAATGAGCCAACGAATGACTCCATCGGACCCGGATCGTCCGATCAAACCGAGGCGCCTCGCAACAGCAACAACCACACAGGTGAAAAGTATATAAATGTCAGGGCTGGTAGGTCACTGACACCACCCTAGCTAGGAAGAAACGCAGGCCCTCCCTGATGTCCTCTCCCGTTTTTGGTTCACAACCGGGGTGCGAAACTCGCGAATTCACGTTACACAAAGCTGTGCCACACAGGCTGTGCTTTGATCATCACCACAAGACTTTGCTTTTCAACAGAAGCCTCGATCAATTGCCACTTAGGCATGCCACACAGGCAATTCACTCCATGCGTTTGATATCCATCAATATATAACCCCTGAGCTCGTACGTCTCAGAGAAGGGCGTTAAGCAAGAGAATAAATTCTCCGCCGCCAAACAGATATATATTTAATAGAGATCAATCACACGGACTAAAATCCAATGTCAGACACACAGTCCATTTACAAGTCCGTTCTGGGTCTGAACGAAACCGGAGGCACCTAGTACCCCGCATATCCATCGATCTCCAAGTACGTCTGGACGATCACCAACTGTTTCCATCTTCTTGGGTGTACAGCCCAATCAAGATTATCAGTAATCACCCAAACGACGTGAAGACTTCCGGTCTTCGACCATCGTCTTCATCTTCGACACCACGTCGAATCAGTTATTCAGAATGGGATAAACCCGGTCTTTCTGAAAACTCGCGTATATATTATAAAAGTGTTACACAAACACAACATACGCCTCATTTCAATTCATCAGTCACTAACAGTAAATTAATCAAGAGAATAATTCCCCAAATATTAACCCCGAAGGCCGAAACCAACATCAGATCAATATCCAGAAAACCATTCTGCTTAGCCAACCGACAGTTAGTTTTTAAATTTCACATTCATGGGGAAATGTTCCCATTAATTTTATCCAACATAAATTCTTTAAATTTATTCTTTAATCTCCTTTGAATATCAATTCAAACTAGTCGGGATTAGCGAACCACACCGAAGTAATCATTTATTTTATTTCCCAATCCCAACCTATTCATCCCATGAAGTAAAACTGGTTATACTTCATATCTAACACCACGGTGTTATTGGTAAATTCAATTACCATTTCACGTTCAAATCTAATTAAAGATTTAACTATCGCCTGGAGTAAAACTGGTGATACTCCATTCTCGATCTTTTCAATCTAATTAAAGATTCATTAAAACTCCACTTAGTTTTAATCGTTAACTGGGTTAAAGAATCAGTGTCATTTAAAAACACAGTTCACGATAAACCCAAAATCACATTCCATTAATTATCGGATTAAAGAACGAGTGTTATTTAAAACACTATCCACGATAAACCCGAAAATCAATATCAATTCAATTCCAATTAAATATTATTTAATTGGTACACTTCATTAAATCTAAATAAAAAGATTTAATCTTTTCTCAACTGGGCTCAAGAACAGTGTTAATGAAGACACCATTCACGACAAACCCAAATCACATTTGATATTAAACACAAGGCTCTGAATAGAAAATATACCGGCTTATATTCAATATCAAATTCTACGACTAACAAATGTCGTATTGGAAATAACGATATAAATATATATCTTTCAAATTTCCACAACAACACCTGTATAATCACGAATTCCAACATCGAAATATTCCGAAGACAATTTCGATTCAAATCCACTCCAATGCAATCATTGGATATTCTGGTTATTTTTAAAACCCCTTTTTTAATTTCAATTTATTTACTTAAAAATAAATAGAATTATAATTCTAGTTCAAAACCAGTTCATTTCGATAAAAATCTATTTTTATCTTTTCAAACTTGAAGTTTTTCATCCCAAATCTTCACAAATCATTTCTTATGATTTTACACAAATTATTACTATTTTTAATAATTTTATCAAGGCCCGTACAGTCGATTTCCATCAATGGCCATCGAACTGCACTTATAACGACCTTTTTCAAATTTGATTTGGACATAATTCCAAATCCAACCGTTAGATTTCTAATTTCTAATATTCGCTAGAAAGCTCTTTTCGATACGAACCCAACGGTTCCGGTTTTAGGAGAATCCGACGGTCGGATCTCCCGTAATGTCCGTTTGAAATAAATGGTCGAAATTCACGAACTGCCGCGGCGCGGCGCGTTCTATTCAGGCCATTATATTATATATATAATATATACTTCGTCGATTTCTATTTAAAACGAATTATATAAATAGTTTTAAATTCGTTTCAAAAACAATTTCAACTTCCATTTCAATTCAAATCAAAATTGAATTCTTCTCTATAAATTCGTTTTAAAATTCATTTCTGTTCAATTCAAATTTCAATTCAAATTTCAATTCAATTCGAATTCGTTTTCAATCCATTTCATTTCGAAATCGTTTTCAATTCAATTCATTTCGAAATCGTTTTCAATTCAATTCATTTCGAAATCGTTTTCAATTCAATTCATTTTGAATTCGTTTTCAATTCAATTCATTTCGAAATCGTTTTCAATTCAATTCATTTCGAAATCGTTTTCAATTCAATTCATTTCGAAATCGTTTTCAATTCAATTCATTTCGAAATCGTTTTCAATTCAATTCATTTCGAATTCGTTTTCAATTCAATTCATTTCGAAATCGTTTAAAATCGATATAAATATCGTTCACGTCAAAATGGCGTCAATCTAACCAACACGGCTTCATATATTGATATTTTCAAATATTCCACTTCGAATATTTCTATTTCAAATATTTCTATTTCAAAACCGGAATGAGGCCCAATCAATTACCATATAAAGTTAATTATATGGATTTTCATACAACACATGTATATAATAGCAACGATAAATAATCAACCATCAACCAAAGTGCACTACACTGTATAAGCATCCAATATAGATATCTAATGCTTATAACAGCCTGTCAATCAATCGATTGACATATTCCATCAATCAGGATGAGTGAACTTCAAATTTCATCCCAACACCCGTGTGGGGTTTCAAACAATCAAATACAGATCTTATTTGTGCAGTTGGGCGATGTGTAAAATTTATCGACCCACTCAATGTCCTTCAAATAGGTGTACATAAACAAACCGTCCGGTTTGTAAATGAATATTTATTTATTCACATTCACTATATTCATATTCACGTTAAAAATTATATTTTTAACGATAAAACATTTTATTCCAACATATGAATTTCTATTATTCATTTACACAATAAAATGATATTTTTATTTTCTAACATATTTTAGAAAATTTCGGCGGCATAACGGCACGATACTAGAAACGGGACAAGGCTTAGCCTTATCCCCGGTCTAGTGAAGGCCCACGCCATTCACACATCAATCAAATCACTTTCATTATGCAAACCACAAAATTTGGAGTAAGAGTCTAACCTAGCCTTACTCCTTCGCCTTATAACGGCGCACGTCTAATCCTAACCAATTTATCGATTCGATTTTTCACACCACAAACCACATTCAAACCAATATCGCAATCAATAACCAAACAGCCAAACAAACAAGTCCATGGTCTGTGGACAATTGTGTCGGGTGCTACTAAGCACCGTCTGCATCCTAGTATATATATATATAACTAGAAAAGAAATTGAAGAGTGAGAAATTCTCACCAATAGCTATCCAAACATCTTCACTCTCCTTTTGCAGAAGTCTTCGTCGTTATCGCCCTTCTTCACTTTCGTTGCCCGTATTCTCTACATATGTAAAAATTGAATCTTTACTATGCTATTCAATATATAAAAATCGAATTTTTACTACGATGTTCAATATATAAAAATCGAATTTTTTCTACGATGTTCAATATATAAAAATCGAATTTTTACTTCGAAGTTCAATATATAAAAATCGAATTTTTTCTACGATGTTCAATATATAAAAATCGAATTTTTACTTCGAAGTTCAATATATAAAAATCGAATTTTTATGCCGAAGTTCAATATATAAAAATCATATTTTTATGCCGAAGTTCAATATATAAAAATCATATTTTTATGCCGAAGTTCAATATATAAAAATCATATTTTTATGCCGAAGTTCAATATATAAAAATCATATTTTTATGCCGAAGTTCAATATATAAAAATCATATTTTTATGACGAAGTTCAATATATAAAAATCATATTTTTTTCTAAACCGCATTATAAATTAAAAACCACATTTTTATTTAAACTATATATATATATATATAACTGAGTTTAAACTATGGTTCAAATTCGAATTGGTTAACAAAAACTCACCTTTCTTTCTCCCCTTTTTTTTCCGTTTGCAGCCAGGAGGGGCCCACGGCCGGAGGAAGTCGGAGGCGTGGAAGCTGAGGCGTCGAGGCTGTGGTGGTAGCTCACCAGAGGCGGCGCTCGCTAGGCGTTCGATGGGGTATGCGGTTTCGATTTGATTTGGGGGCTCGGGGATACAGGGGCTCGCGGTTTGTACGAAGGAAGGGGGGGTCTCTGGCCATCGCGCGACGCCTTGGGGAGGAGCGGCGGCGCCATCTCCGGCGGTGGAGAGGGGCGCGATCTGGTGTTCGATCCAGAGCTTCGTCTCTTTTTTTTTTTTTTAATTTGTATTTCTAAAATGAAACGGGGGGGGGGGGGGCAGAAAGATAAAAGGGAGGAGAGGTTTTTTTTTTTTATTATTATTATTATTTAATTATTTAATTCAACCTAAAGTTGACTTTCACATACGACCTCGAAACGAGGCCCACCGCCTGTCGTCCATAGCGTTCTACCCCCATTCCGAACACAATGGGATATGTATCGTACGCTGATTCGGCTGTTACAATCAGTTTCCGTTGAATTAGCATTTAAATCACTATATTGAATTTTAAACGTACATTTCAAATTACCGGGGTCACATACTAACTAGAAAAATTCCCGAAAAATATTTTCTAGCTTCGTATTGACGATACGGCCCTAACAAAACTAGTTTCGTCGAATTCCGAGACCGTATGAAAAATGGCCAATTTCTAGTCGATTAAAATCAACTAAAACTGGTCAAACGCGTTTTCCTATGCCACACTCACATATTGATTCGAAAAATTATGAAATTTGGAATCTAGCAATAACTTCACATCCCGGACCCAACAAAACTGGTTTCGTCGAAATCCGAGGTCGTTTGCAAAATTGCTATTTTTAAGGGCCTTATATATATAAAAATATATATAAATTCCACAGCGACTATTTCTAATTTTAAACTGGACATATCTTATCATTTCTAAGATGAAATCTCAGTTTGTTAACTTCGTTACAAAGATATAGTTATACAGATTCAAATATTTCTTGTTTCGTTCAATTTTGACTTATGTTGAATTCTGTATATTCATTTGAAATTAGAAATCGAATTTTCGAACTACCGCGCCATTTTCAATTCCTTTTATAATTATATATAATTATTATATATTCTAACGACGACGTTTATAATATATACGTTATAATTATATTCAAAATAAATTTCTCGTCGATATTATTTAAAATAATTCATTTTAAATATTCAAAATTCGCTAAAATCGCCAAAATAAAAATTTCAAACTGGCTCGCATTTTACGGGTTGTTACAATCATCTTGCAACTCAGCCACACATGACCGACCACTCATTTCGCTTGAGTGTATCGAATGTACATCACCAACGGTTGGGATCAGCAACCGTTCCCGTATATATATGGGACAACATTGATAGATTTAAGAAACAAATGAATATTCACTAGGTAGGTGATTATACACCCTACTTCGGTGCGACCGACTTAGCCATGCTGCCTGCCCGATTTCTGTCATTTACCAGTTGTGAGGCTAGAAGCTACGCTTTATCATCACAATAGATTCACTTCGAATGCCACATTGTCAGATCCATCGAAAATCACTAATTGACGTCTACAACAATACATTACGTGTCAGCTAAGAGAAGTTTCCTTCTCCGCTTCCACTCTTGGTACGGTTGAAGAAATCAATGTACGTGACCTTTCTGGAAATACTCTGTCAGACATCCATCTTTATTTACTTAAAATGTCACATCGTCATACCCGCCAAATCACAAATTGACTTATCCAAAAATAACACGGGTATACAGCTAAGAGAAACGAATTCCTCCGCCACCAAACGTGAATACGTTTGAACAGATCAACTTACGCGATCCATTGGATATACTCTGTCAGACCTTCGTCCATACAAGTTGTCCTGGGACTGGACAAACCGAAGGCACTATTCTGTAGACATGATAGTCCTTGCATTTTTCTCCGTCTTCAATTAACTTTGGCATATATGATTCGCAACGCTTATGCCAATACAGAGTGGTTCTTTGGATAATAATCCAACCGGTCTCTCCATATTAACAACGTTAAAATGGTCAAAACTTCGATAGTCTGTGAGTTAACTATCAAAGAAAAACAAATGTGCAAACAACGATATTATTTCCAGATGGAAATTATATCGAACAAACATCATTTATCATTAATCTCTTTAGTTCATTTATTTACTTATCTCCTGTTTCCCTATATTCTAAATTCTTATTTTCTTTTATCAGAAAACATTTCTGATTCTTGTTTGGAAAACATTTCCAAAACTCCTTTACGATCAAACCTTACCATTTCTTAGTTAAGAAGGAAGTCACTCAAGTTGGGGTATAATTACCTCTCAGACCTTAACTGAACAACGTTATAACTTCGAAATGGTCAAAGTTTATCTTTTAAATCTTTAATAACTTCTTTACGCCTTTCTCGGATCCAAATTTACTAATCTACTTCTATATTTAAAACATTGGTTATAACGATAACGTTATAATCCCTACTTTCGAATTATCTAACTTTAATTATAACTTCGATTCTTATTAGTGAATAATTAACCTAACACTTATTTATTTATAAATAAATAAATCTCTTTTTAAATACTGGAAAGTATAAGTACTTTCCCGAATTCGATATAATCGAATTTGCCGATTAACTCTCTTCGAGAAATCTCTATTTGATTAACTCTTCTTCGAATAACCTATATTCGATTAACTCCTTCTCGAATAAACGATATTCGATAATCTCTCTTCGAATAACTAATATTCGATGACTCTTCCTTTTCAAATATCTCATATTTGAAAATCTCACTTCGATTAAACTAAAATCGATAACTCCCTTCGATGAAACTAACATCGATAACTTCTTTCGATGAAACTAACATCGACAACTCCTTTCAATGAAACTAACATCGATAACTTCTTTCGATGAAACTAACATCGATAAATTTAACTCGACGAACTTAACTCGACTAACTTAACTTGACTCGACTAACTCGGCTTACTTGGTTCGACCAATTCGATTCGATTAACTAGGCTCGACTAACTTGACTAACTTAACTCGACTTACTTGGTTCGACCAATTCGATTCGATTAACTAGGCTCGAATAACTTGACTAACTTAACTCGTTTTACTTGGTTCGACCAATTCGATTAATTCCTATCGAATAACTAATACTCGATTTAAACTCCATTCGCTTGACTCTAGATCGCAGCGATCACAATGGTTACGCCTGACTCCCTCAGGAAACATCCAACCGCCGTAGGCTATTTACAGCCCTGCGAATTACGCTAGCAGTCGTACAAGATGGCAACTTACCCTGAATACTATGTTTGACTAACTCTGTCTCAAATAACTATATTTGATTAACACTAGTTCGTTTTAACTCTAATCGATTAACTCTAACTAATTAACTCCAACTGGTTAACTCTAACTGATTAACTCTAACTGGTTAACTCTATTTGACTAACTCGACTTAACTAACCCCTTTCGAATAACATATTCGATTAACTAACTTTCGAATACCATATTCGATTAACTAACTTCGAACACCATATTCGATTAACTGACTTCGAATGTCTATATTCGATTAACTAACTTCGAATGTCTATGTTCGATTAACTAACTTCGAATGTCTATATTCGATTAACTAACTTCGAATACCATATTCGATTAACTGACATCCAATGTCTATATTCGATTAACTAACTTCGAATACCATATTCGATTAACTGACTTCGAATGTCTATTCGATTAACTAACTTCGAATGTCTATTCGATTAACTAACTTCGAATGTCTATATTCGATTTCTCCTTTTTAACAACGTTTTATTCATTTGAAAAGATTTACTTTTAAATAACGGTTCTACACTTTAAAAATGATTTCCTTTTTATAACGTTCCCTTTTCAATTCTATTTGTAAATGGTTTACAAATATTTCCTTTCCTCTATTTTATTCTATTTGCAAATGGTTTTCAAATATTCCTTTTTCACATTTATTCTTAAAAATATTCTAACTCCTTAAATTTCCGGGAAAATTCGCCATAACCTCCTTTGAAACACCCCACCTCCGTTAGGGTCACTCTCAAAGGGAATGCCCTAATTTTGGTGGAGGTTTATAAGTATAAGTCACATATATACAAGACAGATATAAGAACACATATTTGTAAACAGCGGAAAATCAACAAACTTTTATTTCATGAAAGCAAATACGTGTTACAACAACAACACCATAATTGTCTTACACTTTTTCCAAAACATAACATAACACTTTCATAATCTGTCTTGATTACATTATTTAAAGAAGCATAAATAAAGCATAGATAAACTGCAAAAGCCCCATAGAGTTTGTCCAAAGCCATAGTTCAAAGCGAAAAAGTCCAAGCAATACATTTCTCTTCTTCAAGCTGGATGTTAAGGCTAGTCAAGCTGCTGTGTTCCCTCCCTGTGGACCTGGGGGAGGGGGGGGGGGGAAACGGAAGAAAAGAAGACGAAAGAAAAGTAGAGTCAGACATAAAGCCTGAGTAAGTCTAGTACTATTTTGTCTATGAATAAAGAACTGGGTATGATAAGTATAATCAAGAAGTGGAAAAGCACTCTAAACTTGGTTAAGTTGTCTAGGGTCGAATATACTATTGTACCCCATGTAAATCTCTGAACCCATATAAACTCTTGGGTCGAATATACTATCGTACCCCATGTCAATCTCTGAACCCATATAAACCAGTTCCCAACTGACACCCCATAATCAGGGTGATGTGATCCATTCAATGATAATCGGCTCCTACTCGCATAGTTACATGTGTCTTACGGCCCCCGATGTTGTAGTTACCTATGCTGGTCCCACCATGGGGTGTATCAAGTCCCATGGCGGCAACCCGACACAACCCTAGAATGCACAGGTATGCTACTGGTGTCCAGTGCCTTATTTTTCTGCGCCGGAGTGTGTGCACGCCCGCACCCCGTTAGAACCTACACTGCTACATCACCGCCGTCGATTTGACCTCTTACAATCAGCCCAGTAATCGTGCCCCACCCTGCCTAGTTTCAGGGTATCATGATACCTTATAGGGTTACTGCTGAAAAGGGTCCCCCGTTACTAGGTTTTCTATCTCTAGCCAACATGCTAAGTTGGTTAAGTGTTTTTCTAACCTAACCCCCACCAGTCCGTTTAGTTTAGCATGTTCCATTTTGATTAAGTCTTTAGTCCACTTAATCCTAACAGTCCTGACTCAGCCTTAATTGTCTTATTAAGGCCATGACCTCTCACATTAGACAGGTATTGTTGTGGCTGCCTGTTGCCGGTTGGTTCCGGGCAGTCTTACGCCACAAATCAGTCTAACCTCGGGTCCTTATTGGGCTCCATGTTCAACCTCTCACATTGGATAGGTATTGTTGTGACTACTGGACAGCCGGGCGGTTCCGGGCAGGTTTACATCACAACTCAATCCAACCTCGGGTTAAACACATCGTATTTTCTACATTTACATATTTTGTCATTCCTCTTTATTTCTTATATGTAAATATTTGCGGCCCATTATTAAGTTAATGGTGTAAAGGTTACACCAATCATGGGCCCAACTCATACTTGAATTTGGGCCCTTCTACTTTATATTTCCATTCATTAGTAATTTTAACCCAACGTTATTTTCCCCCGTTTTACACGTCCGTTTATATATATTGGGCTTAGCCTTTTAAATCCCAATTTAGCCATGCGAAAAGGGGAGGCTTAAAGCGTGATTACATACACAAAGAGGGGAATGTGAGCGCATGAACTTGCAATACGACGTTGGAAATACAAAATAGAAACTGGTGAACTTGCATAGTGGTAACATATACTTTGGTCATAAAGCATAGGTGACATGAATCAAAGCATGTGAACTTGTAGTTGAGACAAGAATCTAAATTGGGTATCATTATTGACACATGAACCTATATTTTTATTTAGGCATAATGTCAAACATAAGCATGGCATAAATACTTCTAGCATAAACATGGCATAATGTCAAACATAAGCATGGCATAATATCAAACATAAGCACGGCATAAGTATAGTTAAATTTGTTCACATAACCATGGCATAAATATTTCTAACATGAAATCATGGTTCTTACTTTAGTCATGTAAACTTACAAAAAGGGACTTTTTGAACCTAACCTAGCCATGTACCACATATGTCATCATATAATTCTTGTAAACAATATAGACTTAACATGAATTTCAATTATGCCAAATATCAATCATAGCCTAGCCATATTCATAAGTTTGCAAATAGGTTTTCTAGTACAAAAGCATGGCTTAATACATGATGCCAAATTCTCAACATAATTTCATATGGATAATAACCAAACTTGTTCCAATTACTTACAAAATGATTTATGCACAAAAATATACATCATGGTGGCATAGTAGCAAAACCCCAAACTTGCATGAATTTAAATTTAACAACTACATACATGTAGCTTCAACATGGATTACATAATTTGCGAAATATTCCAAACGTATACTTGCATAGAACTACCGCATGTAGTTCTTTATAATGAATAACATAATTCATAAATATCCAAACGTATATAATATTTCAAATTGATAAGAACGCACAAATATGAATTACTTTATTGCCACAATTCTAGCATACAAACCAACACAATTATTTGTTCATACCAAAGTAATACTCTACTTACAATTGTTGCGGCGAATTCTCTAATTTAGGAATTTAGAGATGCGACTCCTTTAGGCGTTGATTTGATTTGTTTAGGTTGCTTGAATTGCTTTAGGCTTTAGAACTTTCTTCCTAATCTCCTCTCCAATTTGGTGGCTACTCCTAGACGCTCCTCAGCAACATGGCGGCTTTGTTCTTATTTTTGAATGAATAGATTAGGGTTTGTCTAGGGTTGTTTTTATAGAGGTTAGGAACTGATTAGGACCATTGATGTTGCCTGGATTGATCGTAGCCATTCGTTCGCAAGAGAGACCAATTAGAGCCTGCCACCTAGCCCTAATGACAAAGCAGACCACAGAAAATCGGCCAAACATAGACCTGGCCAGCCAGGTTGGACTGGGCTCGACCAGGTCGATACCCCTGTCGACAGGGCTGTCGACAGCCCTGTCGACATGGGTAGCCCAGGTCGACAGCCCAGTCGACCTGGGTGGCCTAGGCGGGTGTTTATCCGCCCTGGCCCATTGGGCCCCCCTTCGGAATATTTAATTGTTTAATTCTGTTTGAATTTTAAATTTAATTCAGAAACTTCCGAAGGCCATATCTTCTTCATACGGACTCCGTTTTTCGAAAACTCGGACTCTATTTCGCGTATTTTTCCGAGACGAACGCAACGGCGTATCCCGTTTCCCTTAGTTCTTTGATTTGAATTTAATTATACTTTAATTTGTTAATTTCACAGTTATAGAATTTTCGGGGTGTTACATTTTCCCCCACTTAAAAGGATTTCGTCCCCGAAATCTTCAAGTTAGGAGGAATGTATATCCTAACATCCAATCATCCATCTACTCATCCATCAAACACGAGTATCCATTGTCCTTAAAAGACTTCTAATGCTTCATGATCATATGCGAAGTGTGTGTGTACATGAACCTATCTAATGCAAAATCAGGCGGTCTACTGATTCAGTTGACCTCCTTAATGCGAATCATGTAAGTGCCATGAATCCATTATGTATGCAAATTTTCCTATTCATGATTCTACATGAGTGCACAATCATTCATACAAATGCAACATTCATATGACAATACATTATAGTTAAACCATATACGAATGCAAACATATATGCATATGCAATATGAAGTGACTGAGCCGATCTAAAACCTAGATTGTGTGTGTATATGCAACCACGAGCAACCACTAGCAATCACTTGCAACCACTTGCAACCATCATCCATAACATGTTTCAATTACATGTTTCCATCCAAAGGGTTTCTACCTAAAAGATAAGGTCAAGGAAGTATACCTAAAAAGATAGATAAAAGCGCAACTTAAGGAAAAGGAAAGATCAAGGATGTACCCTCGAACAGAAAAGGGTAGGCAGTGCGTATTCTAGCTTCAGTTTCCCAAGTCGCGTCTCCCTCGGCGTCGCTCCACTGAACTTTGACGAGCTTGACTTCGCGGTTGCGTAGCTTTTTCACTTCCGTTCCTATTATGCGGGTTGGAACTTTTCTTATGGTTGCTTCGCGTTCCACTTCGGCTTCTTCGAGGATATTTGGCTCTACCACTTCAGCAGACTCATGTAGACATTTTCGGAGATGTGAAACGTGAAAAATGTTGTGGACTCCGGCCAATTTCTCGGGTAGCTCTAATCTATAGGTCATTTTCCAAATTTTCTCAATGATAGGAAATGGTCCTACCTAAAGGTATAGTCGAATGATAGAAGCAAGTAAAAACTTTGTGCCCATTGGGCAATGTCAAAACTGGAAATCTATGCCACATATATATTGATTAGGAGAAGAACTCTCTAAGCATCAGCCCCGAAGACCGAAATCAACATCAGACTGACACCCAAAGAATTACTCAACCCAACCACCACATATGCTTCTAGGAAACTAAGCATGATGGACTCCTTCTAGTATACTTGGCTCAAGCATAACTGTGTACTCATGGTTCCATTCAAGCTCTCCAAAAGTCATTAGTGAATCTTGGATCTTGTTTACTTACTAGAAGGTATTCCACCTAGATGAATTATCTCTTGAAAATAAACAAATGTCAACTATGTTGCCAAATGTACTTACTAAGGTGATTCTTTACAACTCATGCATAAGCGAAATGAACCTTCTGCCTTTATGGCGAACACTACTGGAGTGCCCTATTCCGAAATGCTCCACCTAATGAACTCCTTCTCTAGAAGCTCTTTAATCTGTTTACTGAGCTCTTTCCTTTCTCGTGGAGCCATGTGTCTAACGGGCAACGCAACGGGCTTTGCATTATCTACAAGATATATGCGGAAGTCTATCTCCCGCTTCGGAGGCAAGCCCTTCACCTCTTCGAAGACATCCGGATATTCCCGGACCACTCTAACTGATTTCAAATTTTCAACAGAGGCATCTAGCGATTCAAGATAACTAAGCATAACCGCATACGAGGGATTACAGGAAATTTCCAAAGTATTACCGAGCTGGGTTAGGAGCCTAACAACCCTTTTCTCACAATCAAGGATGGCCCCATTACTGGATAGCCAATCCATACCCAAAATCAAACCATACCCCGAAAAGCCCAAAACAAAGGCACTACGTTTAAACTCTACGCTTAGAATAGAAATTTTCAATCCCAAACAGATCATAGACAAATGAGCTGGGCCCCCAATTGGGTTTGAAACAATTAAGGGGTCCTCTACCATACTAGTTTTTAGGTGCAGAGATTCTACTAAAGCAGACGAGATAAAGGAGTGTGATGCGCCAGAATCAAATAAAGTGCGAACGGTGTGATCATAAAGATAAACTACACTTTCTACAGAAGTGTTGGTACCTCGTTGTTGCAAAGGTGGCGCTTCTAGCACATGAACTTGTACCCCTGAGGTGGATCCAGCCCCCTGCCCCTGTCCTCGTTTCTTTGGGCAGTCCTTAGCCCTATGGCCTGTCTCACCGCAAGAAAAGCACCCACCATTCATCTTGGCCTTCTTTTTCCGGCAATCTTTCACTAAGTGCCCCACTTTGCCACAGAATTTACACTTCCTCTTCTCTCGGGACTTGTTGTCTTTCCCGCCCTTCTCAAAGTCTGTCTTCTCAGGGCAGTCTCTGTTGATATGTCCAGTCTCCCCACAATGAAAATATTCTCCTTGCTTTCTTTTCCTCTTTCTACAATCCTTGGCTATGTGCCCCTCCGTACCACAAAAATTTCATTTCCTTTTTTCTCGTTTCTTATTATTACTATTACGATCCTTTCTTGTTTGACTATTATACGTCTCCCTACTCTGGGACTCTTTCGCTTGCTGGTTCACGTGGAGGAGGAGGAGGAGTGAAAGCGTCAGCAGCTGGGGAGTAAGGTCTCCAGACATGCTGAAACAGAAAGGATAGATTCAAAACGAAGGATAGAAGATAGTACCTATGGCTTTGGGGAGTGGACTTTGCCTTTTAAAATAAAATAATATTTTTCTTCTAAAATTGCTTCTTTAAATTTCTTTTTTTTCTTTTTTTGAAAATAAATTTCAAAACTTTTTATCTTATTTGGTAAACCTATGCTTTGATACCAAGTGAAACACCCCACCTCCGTTAGGGTCACTCTCAAAGGGAATGCCCTAATTTTGGTGGAGGTTTATAAGTATAAGTCACAGATATACAAGACAGATATAAGAACACATATTTGTAAACAGCGGAAAATCAACAAACTTTTATTTCATGAAAGCAAATACGTGTTACAACAACAACACCATAATTGTCTTACACTTTTTCCAAAACATAACATAACACTTTCATAATCTGTCTTGATTACATTATTTAAAGAAGCATAAATAAAGCATAGATAAACAGCAAAAGCCCCATAGAGTTTGTCCAAAGCCATAGTTCAAAGCGAAAAAGTCCAAGCAATACATTTCTCTTCTTCAAGCTGGATGTTAAGGCTAGTCAAGCTGCTGTGTTCCCTCCTTGTGGACCTGGGGGGGGGGGGGAAACGGAAGAAAAGAAGACGAAAGAAAAGTAGAGTCAGACATAAAGCCTGAGTAAGTCTAGTACTATTTTGTCTATGAATAAAGAACTGGGTATGATAAGTATAATCAAGAAGTGGAAAAGCACTCTAAACTTGGTTAAGTTGTCTAGGGTCGAATATACTATTGTACCCCATGTAAATCTCTGAACCCATATAAACTCTTGGGTCGAATATACTATCGTACCCCATGTCAATCTCTGAACCCATATAAACCAGTTCCCAACTGACACCCCATAATCAGGGTGATGTGATCCATTCAATGATAATCGGCTCCTACTCGCATAGTTACATGTGTCTTACGGCCCCCGATGTTGTAGTTACCTATGCAGGTCCCACCATGGGGTGTATCAAGTCCCATGGCGGCAACCCGACACAACCCTAGAATGCACAGGTATGCTACTGGTGTCCAGTGCCTTATTTTTCTGCGCCGGAGTGTGTGCACGCCCGCACCCCGTTAGAACTTACACTGCTACACCACCGCCGTCGATTTGACCTCTTACAATCAGCCCAGTAATCGTGCCCCACCCTGCCTAGTTTCAGGGTATCATGATACCTTATAGGGTTACTGCTGAAAAGGGTCCCCCGTTACTAGGTTTTCTATCTCTAGCCAACATGCTAAGTTGGTTAAGTGTTTTTCTAACCTAACCCCCACCAGTCCGTTTAGTTTAGCATGTTCCATTTTGATTAAGTCTTTAGTCCACTTAATCCTAACAGTCCTGACTCAGCCTTAATTGTCTTATTAAGGCCCTGACCTCTCACATTAGACAGGTATTGTTGTGGCTGCCTGTTGCCGGTTGGTTCCGGGCAGTCTTACGCCACAACTCAGTCTAACCTCGGGTCCTTATTGGGCTCCATGTTCAACCTCTCACATTGGATAGGTATTGTTGTGACTACTGGACAGCCGGGCGGTTCCGGGCAGGTTTACATCACAACTCAATCCAACCTCGGGTTAAACACATCGTATTTTCTACATTTACATATTTTGTCATTCCTCTTTATTTCTTATATGTAAATATTTGCGGCCCATTATTAAGTTAATGGTGTAAAGGTTACACCAATCATGGGCCCAACCCATACTTGAATTTGGGCCCTTCTACTTTATATTTCCATTCATTAGTAATTTTAACCCAACGTTATTTTCCCCCGTTTTACACGTCCGTTTATATATATTGGGCTTAGCCTTTTAAAGCCCAATTTAGCCATGCGAAAAGGGGAGGCTTAAAGCGTGATTACATACACAAAGAGGGGAATGTGAGCGCATGAACTTGCAATACGACGTTGGAAATACAAAATAGAAACTGGTGAACTTGCATAGTGGTAACATATACTTTGGTCATAAAGCATAGGTGACATGAATCAAAGCATGTGAACTTGTAGTTGAGACAAGAATCTAAATTGGGTATCATTATTGACACATGAACCTATATTTTTATTTAGGCATAATGTCAAACATAAGCATGACATAAATACTTCTAGCATAAACATGGCATAATGTCAAACATAAGCATGGCATAATATCAAACATAAGCACGGCATAAGTATAGTTAAATTTGTTCACATAACCATGGCATAAATATTTCTAACATGAAATCATGGTTCTTACTTTAGTCATGTAAACTTACAAAAAGGGACTTTTTGAACCTAACCTAGCCATGTACCACATATGTCATCATATAATTCTTGTAAACAATATAGACTTAACATGAATTTCAATTATTCCAAATATCAATCATAGCCTAGCCATATTCATAAGTTTGCAAATAGGTTTTCTAGTACAAAAGCATGGCTTAATACATGATGCCAAATTCTCAACATAATTTCATATGGATAATAACCAAACTTGTTCCAATTACTTACAAAATGATTTATGCACAAAAATATACATCATGGTGGCATAGTAGCAAAACCCCAAACTTGCATGAATTTAAATTTAACAACTACATACATGTAGCTTCAACATGGATTACATAATTTGCGAAATATTCCAAACGTATACTTGCATAGAACTACCGCATGTAGTTCTTTATAATGAATAACATAATTCATAAATATCCAAACGTATATAATATTTCAAATTGATAAGAACGCACAAATATGAATTACTTTATTGCCACAATTCTAGCATACAAACCAACACAATTATTTGTTCATACCAAAGTAATACTCTACTTACAATCGTTGCGGCGAATTCTCTAATTTAGGAATTTAGAGATGCGACTCCTTTAGGCGTTGATTTGATTTGTTTAGGTTGCTTGAATTGCTTTAGGCTTTAGAACTTTCTTCCTAATCTCCTCTCCAATTTGGTGGCTACTCCTAGACGCTCCTCAGCAACATGGCGGCTTTGTTCTTATTTTTGAATGAATAGATTAGGGTTTGTCTAGGGTTGTTTTTATAGAGGTTAGGAACTGATTAGGACCATTGATGTTGCCTGGATTGATCGTAGCCATTCGTTCGCAAGAGAGACCAATTAGAGCCTGCCACCTAGCCCTAATGACAAAGCAGACCACAGAAAATCGGCCAAACATAGACCTGGCCAGCCAGGTTGGACTGGGCTCGACCAGGTCGATACCCCTGTCGACAGGGCTGTCGACAGCCCTGTCGACATGGGTAGCCCAGGTCGACAGCCCAGTCGACCTGGGTGGCCTAGGCGGGTGTTTATCCGCCCTGGCCCATTGGGCCCCCCTTCGGAATATTTAATTGTTTAATTCTGTTTGAATTTTAAATTTAATTCAGAAACTTCCGAAGGCCATATCTTCTTCATACGGACTCCGTTTTTCGAAAACTCGGACTCTATTTCGCGTATTTTTCCGAGACGAACGCAACGGCGTATCCCGTTTCCCTTAGTTCATTGATTTGAATTTAATTATACTTTAATTTGTTAATTTCACAGTTATAGAATTTTCGGGGTGTTACATCCTTTGTATCGGGGGCATCGGGAAAATCCCCAAACCCGCCACACAGGCCTTTCCATTCAAAAAGAAAAATGGTTTGAAATTATTTCCTTCTTAAATTTCTCCTATTTATAAATATTCACATTTATAAATATTCCTTATTTATAAATATTCCAATTTATAAATTTTTTATTTTCACTTCCACTTTGAAAATTCCCTTATCAACATTCCGGTATGTTATGGTATTCAACACATCAAATCACGATGACCAATATCGTCCAAACACATATAATCAACACAGATTATATATCACATCATATAACACAATATATGAATAAAACAGTATTTGAAATATTGAGGAACCCAGTTGGGTCCCTCCAACCTGTTTCCCTGCATCACAGATGTTACACAATAAAATCAGCATCACTTTCAGTTCAGTACTGATTATTCTGATAACAACATCAATATATAAATATTTAACGGTTTATATATATATATATATTTATATATATATATATAAAATTTTCCACTAACTGACTAGCAGTTCAATCAATTAACCAACACACAACAAATCAACAGATGATTAACAGTTCTAAAAATACATTATAAAAATATAACTGTTCAGAGTTGGTGAGTTTTACTCACTTTGGCAGTTCATCGTTAAAGAACGATAAACTATTGGTTTGATTTGAATCAAACAATTTAATTCGCCATAAATTCAGACGAGCTCCAATCCACTTCCAGTTAGTTCCATGTTGTAGCCGTCGTCCATGTGATCCCAACGCAACTTACGGTTCGTGATTCTGATATCGTTTGTAAAAGATATCGCATTTATAAGTTTACACTATATTTAAATAAAACAAAACAAAATCATTTAAACATAACGGGCCTCACCCCTTTCTTAACGGCCCAAACCAATCCCAAGGCCCGACCGGAATTTCCACTTCTTCCCCAATTGACTATGCCGTAACCTGCTCCCCCATTTCCATGATTTTACACCGACCGTTCTTCACCAATCTACCACCGAATTCAACAAGGCCACCTCCATCGAATTCTTCATCTCGTGCTCCCTGCCCCCATTGCCTCCTTGCGCAACTCGACCCCGACATTCAAAATCCGTCGTTACCCTTATGGACACGGTACAGTAAGAGTAACGAACTCAAACACAACCGAATACCCCCATTTCATCACAGCTGAACCCAATCTCAACCACGAATTCAACCACACATTCGAATTCGCGAATCGAAGCTCTGAACCACTTTGAAATCTCAACCCTAGTCATCGAACACCCCACGTTGTTCAAGACGCAGCGACAATAATGACGTCGAACCACTCAAAATGAATATCAAGTTGAAGAGAAAGACTCAGGCATCGAAGAAACCCAAGTATTACAATTTATTGATTTTTGTTGGATTTGCTTTTGATTTATCTTTGGTTCGAAACTTTACTGGAAAGTGAATAAATGTGGCGGCGCCTATTTTGAGTTGTGGAAAAACTGAATTAGGTTAGGAAGATTATCAGGGGGTATTTATAAGAGATTGAGATATTTTAGATATTTTTTTAGATATTTTATTTTATCATTTTATATTCGTTTTTGGCTTCTAAAAATCTGTGTGATCACACACGATATCCAAAAATAACGAAACTGGACAAGTAGCTAGAGTTCGACATTACGGTCCCAACGAAACTGGTTTCGTCAAATTCCGACTCCGTATGTTCACACAGCGTATTTTTAACCGTCGAAATACTTACTGTTTTTCACTCTAAAAATCCGTACGGCCACATACTAACTCTAAAAATCACGAAACTTGGAATCTAACAATAATTTGACATTGCGGATCCAACAAAACTGGTTTCGTCGAATTCCGACTTCATTTGCAAAACTGGCTATTTTTAAAGCTCTGAATGACCCATTTAAATATATAAATATATTTAAATATAATTAAATTAAATATAAATAAATTTATATTGTCGTATATATTCACCGTGGAATACCATACAGCTCCAATTGGATTTACAGTTCGATATTCAAATCCCGGTTGAAACGATTTTCAATTTATATTGAATATCCATTTATAATATAAATAAATATATTAATAAATTTCAAAGGAATTCCATAGCGACTTTTCTAAAATTTGATTTGGACGTAAATAAAAATCTACACGATGAAATCCTGATTTTTCTCTTCCATTAGAAAACTATTATCTAATCGGTCCTGATGGTTCTTGTTTCACAGAAATCCGACTTAAAACGAATCCTGTATCTTCAGTTGAAGTTCAAATCGCCAAATAGCGAACTGCAGCGCCATTTCGAGCTCGTTTATAAATATATTATAAACTATACGTTCAACTGTCGTCGATTAAATAGATTCGTCAATATAATTCAACTCTAAGCTGGATTACATCTTAGGGATGACCCCGTTCACAGAATATTGTGATTTCCAATATTTTTGATTATTTCGACATTATAATATATTTTATTATATTATAATTATTAATTAAATATTCAATATTATTTAATTCACGTTCTCGATATCGATGAATCGATATTTAATAATTAAATAAATAAATTGTTCAACAGCTAAAATGCGAGTTACTACAATCTTCCCCCTTAATAAAATTTCGTCCTCGAAATTGCTAAGCTAGGGGATGACCCTATCTTCTGGGTAAAAATTTATCTGTTTACCTCTTGTCTCCGGTTTCAACTGGACCAATTAATATCGACTAAAATATTAATTTATTCCGACTAACTAAATTTTCAAAAATTCTGAAAATTTTCTAACACCTTAACTTTTCGAAAATTTTTGCCAGCACCTCCTTTGTACTGGTCAATATCTCAAACTCCAACTCGCCTCTCTGGGCCTTCTTTAACCCAAAAGAAAATCAAACAGCCAAGCGGCTTGCCAATTCGGCTCATAAATCTCATATCCATATATAATATAAACTGGTACCTTTTGTCGGGAATATCAACTCTATCACTTCCATATGCTATCAACTCAGCATATACCAGTGTTATTTCCATCAAATTCCAATCAGTTCATCTCCTCAAATCCAAATCGAATTTCATTCGAACCCCAATATCAAATTCCAAATTATTGACTTATCAATTTGGTTCCATTCTAGATTATCTCTAATCCAATTCAGTTTTATTTAACTCAGTTCAAGTTAAAATTTCAATTTATTTCTACTATCTTATTCTATTTAACTTCATAGGTTAAATTTATATTCCAGAATTTAAATTCCTGGGTTTATTTCAAATCAATTTGAAATCATACTGCCAATTCAAAACCTTTGAATTTTTAAACACCTTGTTTTCACAAAACAATTCGAAAACAAAGCCTTTGGTAGTAATACGTCACTTACAACTCGAAAATGAACACTGATGATGTCGCGATTCATCATCAGAATCTATTTTCCAGCTATCGAAGTGAGTTCAATACTATATCACTTTCAGTTTGAAAAACGTTTTCAAAATCTCCCAAGAACTTAAAATTTCCTTATTTTAATTCCAATCTGATTTAAATTCATATTTAATCCATCTTATTTCATATACTTTAATTATATGAATTCTGATTAGTTATTTATAATTATCTTACCTTTTTATAATCTTACTCGATTATAATAACAACCAACACAACCAATATACTATATTATTTTCAAAACATACCATGTCGGTTCATCGTATTCAAGTGTTTAGTAACCCCTACCGATACAGTGGATCAAACTGATCGACCAGAATTCACAAACAACTCAACCAATAAAACTCCACAATATAAAATCATTTTATATTAACTAACAAATACGTTCACTCGTATATATACACTCAAACTCAGTCTAGGATATTACTAATCCCATCTCTACTGAATCACGCCACAGAGCCAAGGTACTAACTAAACCAATGCTCTGATACCAACTGTAGTAACCCGGATTTTGAGCGACTTTGGTTATCGACGTAAGCACGACGTCGATAACCAAACCATCGAAAAAATCCCGGTAATTAATGAAAGAAATTAGAAGGTGAGAATAGATAAGATAGAACTTATAGAATAGAAGAAGAAGAAGGACATCATCATCAGAGTAAACACGAATCTCACAGCGGAACGAATAAAATATAACATAACATATCTTGAAATAACATCAGTATATGTATACAATAACAGTTATCAGAGTACAACACTTACAACAACAGCGGAAATAATAATAGCTATAGAATCCTGAAGCCTCCTGCTCCAAGCTCTCCAAGTGTATCTGTAAAACCCGGACTACTTGACTGCCCGTACAAATTTAGGCACCCAAGAGTTTAGGGAAAACAACAAAATAACTCCGGGTCAGTCATGGGACTGGTGTGAATAAACTCAGATCATTTAAACAGGTATATGATATCTCAAAAGACCACGCCGCATAACGGAACGGGTTTTTCCCTTATGAGAATCCAAATAGCTTTTCAAAGCAATATCATTCTGATATTATAATAATGTCTAAGTACAAATAAATATCAATCTAGCAGAAACGCTTGCATCTCACGTTACTACATATATAGTATACAATCAAAATCGCAAGCACGTATTGGATTATTGGATTTCCAACTATGACAAGGTATGGAACCACCTTCCGATCAGTGTACTCTAGGAACGATACACTGGAGTTCAACAAGAACATCTTGCAACTCAGCCACACATGACCGACCACTCATTTCGCTTGAGTGTATCGAATGTACATCACCAACGGTTGGGATCAGCAACTGTTCCCGTATATATATGGGACAACATTGATAGATTTAAGAAACAAATGAATATTCACTAGATAGGTGATTATACACCCTTCTTCGGTACGACCGACTTAGCCATGCTGCCTGCCCGATTTCTGTCATTTACCGGTTGTGAGGCTAGAAGCTACGCTTTATCATCACAATAGATTCACTTCGAATGCCACATTGTCAGATCCATCAAAAATCACTTATTGACATCTACAACAATACATTACGTGTCAGCTAAGAGAAATTTCCTTCTCCGCTTCCACTCTTGGTACGGTTGAAGAAATCAATGTACGTGACCTTTCTGGAAATACTCTGTCAGACATCCATCTTTATTTACTTAAAATGTCACATCGTCATACCCGCCAAATCACAAATTGAATTATCCAAAAATAACACGGGTATACAGCTAAGAGAAACGAATTCCTCCGCCACCAAACGTGAATACGTTTGAACAGATCAACTTACGCGATCCATTGGATATACTCTGTCAGACCTTCGTCCATACAAGTTGTCCTGGGACTGGACAAACCGAAGGCACTATTCTATAGACAGGATAGTCCTTGCATTTTTCTCCGTCTTCAATTAACTTTGGCATATATGATTCGCAATGCTTATGCCAATACAGAGTGGTTCTTTGGATAATAATCCAACCGGTCTCTCCATATTAACAACTTTAAAATGGTCAAAACTTCGATAGTCTGTGAGTTAACTATCAAAGAAAAACAAATGTGCAAACAACGATATTATTTCCAGATGGAAATTATATCGAACAAACATCATTTATCATTAATCTCTTTAGTTCATTTATTTACTTATCTCCTGTTTCCCTATATTCTAAATTCTTATTTTCTTTTATCAGAAAACATTTCTGATTCTCGTTTGGAAAACATTTCCAAAACTCCTTTACGATCAAACCTTACCATTTCTTAGTTAAGAAGGAAGTCACTCAAGTTGGGGTATAATTACCTCTCAGACCTTAACTGAACAACGTTATAACTTCGAAATGGTCAAAGTTTATCTTTTAAATCTTTAATAACTTCTTTACGCCTTTCTCGGATCCAAATTTACTAATCTACTTCTATATTTAAAACATTGGTTATAACGATAACGTTATAATCCCTACTTTCGAATTATCTAACTTTAATTATAACTTCGATTCTTATTAGTGAATAATTAACCTAACACTTATTTATTTATAAATAAATAAATCTCTTTTTAAACACTGGAAAGTATAAGTACTTTCCCGAATTCGATATAATCGAATTTGCCGATTAACTCTCTTCGAGAAATCTCTATTTGATTAACTCTTATTCGAATAACCTATATTCGATTAACTCCTTCTCGAATAAACGATATTCGATAATCTCTCTTCGAATAACTAATATTCGATGACTCTTCCTTTTCAAATATCTCATATTTGAAAATCTCACTTCGACTAAACTAAAATCGATAACTCCCTTCGATGAAACTAACATCGATAACTTCTTTCGATGAAACTAACATCGACAACTCCTTTCGATGAAACTAACATCGATAACTTCTTTCGATGAAACTAACATCGATAAATTTAACTCGACGAACTTAACTCGACTAACTTAACTTGACTCGACTAACTCGACTTACTTGGTTCGACCAATTCGATTCGATTAACTAGGCTCGACTAACTTGACTAACTTAACTCGACTTACTTGGTTCGACCAATTCGATTCGATTAACTAGGCTCGACTAACTTGACTAACTTAACTCGTTTTACTTGGTTCGACCAATTCGATTAATTCCTATCGAATAACTAATACTCGATTTAAACTCCATTCGCTTGACTCTAGATCGCAGCGATCACAATGGTTACGCCTGACTCCCTCAGGAAACATCCAACCGCCGTAGGCTATTTACAGCCCTGCGAATTACGCTAGCAGTCGTACAAGATGGCAACTTACCCTGAATACTATGTTTGTGTAACGACCCGGGATTTTCGACTCCGAATATCGACACAAAACCAAGCGTCGACTGTTCAGACATCGAAAATACCGAATCATTAATAGAAGAAATTAGAGGGTGAGATAGAAAAGGTAGAACTAATAGGATAGTAGAAGAAGAAGAAGAACACAACTGAGCATAATCAGAGTAAACACGAATCTCACAGCGGAACGGATAAAATATATTATATAACATAACTTTGAAATACAAAACTGTATTGTACATATATACATACCATCATCAGAGTACACATAACATTTGATTCAGCGGAAGTAACTCTAAATAATTTACGTTGAAGCCTCCTGCTTCAAGCTCCTCCAAGTGTATCTGTAAAAGCCTGAAACAATTGACTGCCCGTACAAGTTTGGGCACCCAAGAGTTTAGGGAAAACAAACAAAATAAACTCTGGGTCAGTCATGGGACTGGTGTGAGTAAATTCCAACCATATGGTTTAACTTTGAAAATCCTTTTTGAACAAAAGGATAATAGTAAGACCAGCCCACACATAAACACGGACGGTTTTTACCTTACTATAACCCAAAACATTTTTAATATCAAAATCCAGTGATATTATAATAATGTCTAACCAAGTAAATAACCAAATAGTAGAACGCTTGCATCTCACGCTCTACATATATAGTATAAAATCAAAAACCGCAGGGCGCTTATTGGAGATTGGATTCCAACTTGACAAGGTATGGGACCACCTTCCGATGATGTATCTCTAGAGGCAAATACACCTGGGTTCAACAAGAACATCTTGCAACCCGGCCCACACATGACCGACCACTCATTTCGCTTGAGTGTATCGAATGTATATCACCAACGGTTGGACTCAAACCACCGTTCCCGAATGGGCAGAATCGATAGATTAAGAAACAAAAGGAATTTCTCTAGATAGGTGATTATACACCCTAATGGGTGCGACCCACATAGCCATGCTGCCTGCCCGATTTTTGTCATTTCCCGGTTGTGAGGCTTGAGGCTACGCCTACCTTTTAGAACATCTGGCCACCATACACTTTGAATGCCACATCATCAAACCCGTCAAATCACTAGTTGATCTTCCCAAAAGTATTATGGGTATAAAAGCTAAGGGAAACGAATTTCTCCGCCACCAGACGTAATACCTTGAAAAGATCGCCTTATGTGACCGTTAGGAATACTCTGTCAGACATTCGTCCATACAAGTTGTCCTGGGACTGGACAAACAGGAAAAAACACCATTCTGAAACAGGACGACCCTTGCATTCCACTCCTTCTTCAATTGTCTTCAGCATAATCGAATTCGCAACGCTTATGCCTATACAGAGTGGTTTCGGATAATATATCCAACCGGTCTCTCCGTATTGACAACGATGGTCAAAACACTTCGATAGTTGGTTATTTAACTATCGAAGTAAAAACAAACATCCATTCCAATGTATAACTAAACATCATACAATCACGCTTAATTTTGGTCAACAGCGCTAATTTATTGTTATAGTTTAAAAACTTATCATACGCTGTAATATTCCCCTTTTTACTAATCTCGACATAACAGTCACGCTTGAGCCTAGTCAACAGCGTTAATTTATCGCTATAGTTCACAGACTTGCAATATGCTACTATATTCCATTTTATAATTAATCTCAACACCTCTTTCCGTTACAAATTCTTGACATCTCTTTTCATTACAAAAATCTTGATATCTCTTTTCGTTACAAAAATCTTGATATCTCTTTTCGTTACAACAATCTTTGATAGTCGGTGTTTTGAAAATAAACATCCATCAAACCATTTCACAATATCGGCACTTTCTAATATTTCATTATTCATATTTTTTCTAGATATTTCCAAAACATTTTAACCTCATACTTCTTTGAAAAACCCATTTCCAAATATTATAGCACTTGTTCACCCACATTCTAGAAGATATACATTTATTTAATATCTGGAACATTTCCATCTTCCTTACCTTTCTTATTTTCTGTACTTTTAGAAAATACACATTATTAATGTTGGAAAAACATTTCAAAACTCCATTTCTAAACTTCTCGTTAATCAGATCAATTTAGTTTAACACAAATAGAAATATCTACTTACAAAATGTTTACTTTCTGACCACTATTCACTTTTATAAAAATATCATTTCGCAATAGGAATCTAGACTCGTTTTACTACCCTTATTTCAAATACGATCATACTCCAAACATAGAATTATACATTATTTCATAAGCATCTTTAAAATCGACTACTTGTTTTTGATATACTTAAAACAAGTCATCGCCTCCTTGTTTAATCAAGATTCAATTTCTGTTATTTAGAAATAATAGATAATCGATTCTTCCTACTTAAACTCGAATCAATTTATATCTAACTCACGGTATTAAAAATACCAGTTTATAATAGAACTTCTATTATAATTTATAATTTCGCTTTAATTATAAAAATAAAATTTTTATAATTGAACTTCGTTGATTTGTTTGACGGTCAACCAATTTCTTCACAAAATGGGTTTATGGTTGACTGTCGCTGATATCGTTGGTTTACCAAATCAATATAACGTTGAATTTCCATTCAACATGGTTCAAACAGTGCACAAACAGTACATCTAAATATTTAGGAATCCGGTTGAGTTTCTCCAACCGGTTTCCGCATCCATAGGTGTTATTCAAATCAGTATCCAACCAATGATGTGTGCATATGCAATGATATATATTTATTTCAACTAATTTAACTGTAATTTATCAAATCAACCATCACACAGCATTCAACCATTATTCAAAATATAATTAAAATATTTTAAATAAAACAGAGTTAGTGAATTTACTCACCTTGGCGCGTTAACCGTTAAATAACGATTTGCGTCGTTAGATTATATCTGACGTTCAATTCTGCCATCGTTCACGCTGAAACGTCTACCGGCTCGCTTAAGATACGAGCACTTCACGCTGCTGCCTCGCTTTGGCACGTCCAAACCTCTTTCCGTACCAAGGACAATGTCTTGTACATATATATTTTAGTTTCTCCTCTAATTCATCGGGTTTCACAAATAAGTCGGTCCACGTCCAAATCGCTGAGCCCATTTCCATGTGAATAATGCATTATCTTCACTTCATACATGCCAGTATGCCATACCCTGTACAAAACGTTGCCACATATCTCCATGCACCCGTTTACCCCATGTTTCGAACGCACACTTCAGCCAAAACAACACCAATAGCTTCCAATTAAATCCGCATACTCCCCCAATGACCACGCCATGGCCAAACTTCACCACTCTCCAATGCGTGCTCCTCTTCATTATTCATGCACTCATTAAACCAACAACCTCTACCGAACGAGCCCGCAGCGTTGCTACATCGAGCTCAACAAAAGTACACTTCAATTACCTGCTCTGCCATATGCCTTGACACTCCTCTCTGTGAACCCTTTCAATGCATGCACACAATTAATGTACACACACCCCAAGATCCGCCAGTAACCCTTCTTCAAGATGACCTACTGACCACGCCATGCCTCTCCTCTCAACTTCTCTTATTACCATTTCACATTTTCCACCTATGCATGTACTCCTATCCACGTATTTGCTAAACCGTCCCCTAACCCTCCCCATGCATACGACTGCTCTCATGCTTAACGCGTGGCCATTGTTGGCCCACTTTTCGGTTTGTTTTGCTTTGCTGGAGAATATTTAAACTTGCGGTTTGGTTCATGGAAGCTTACGTTTTATCTCTTTTTTGTGTTTGCTATGATTTTCCAGAAGGAAGGGAGCACGATTTTGGTTTAAGGAAAACTGAATGTATCGCTTGGTATTTATAGTATCACAAAGCTTGGAGGCCAAGGATTAGCATATAGATTAGGCTGTATACTTCTTCTTAGCTTGGTACAAATGTAGCATGTGGTGTTGCTATATGAACAGACAGGGGAGAAGACATCTCATTAAGGCTCCAGCGTTGGACTGCTGTGATTTGAATATACATACCGTATACAATATCTTAGGTCTGTTTAAAATCCTTAGGTCTGCGGCATATATTTAGATTATGTTGTCATGTTTGAGCATCACTTAGGTAGGCAGAAACTAGGGGACTGCTCGACAATTTGGTTCATAAAGTAGCTGGTGATTTAATTGCTTGGGTATGTAGTGTACTAGATTAGGCCTGCGGACTTTCATTTCTCTTTTCTTATATGTTACGTAATAGGGTAATATGTAGGTCTGCCCTTTTATTTAGCCTACGTGGTGTATTGATTGTGATACCAGGAGGACAGGTGCATTTATTTTAATATTCATGTGAGATTTGAGGTCTAAACAAGAACAAAATGTATAGGGTGTACTCAAGGAAGGCTTGGTCGCATTCAAATGGAAAGAGGGCACTGCGGAAAAATGTGAATTGAAACATAGTGGATGGTACCTCGTTCACCCACTGTCTTGTTCACGTACAAGTCGCGATAGACAGAGTTAAAAATACGGTCATGTCCAGTGAGGTGTCACGATCCCAAATATATAATAATATCGGTAGGTTAACTCATATTTTGAAACCCCGAAATACTGATTAAGGGTGCAAAATACTCCAAATAAAAAGTTGCTTATTTAATTAATTAAAAATTACAGTAAAATTCTAAAAATTAAATTATAGCTACGTCTCAAAAGAACCTTGTCTAAATTCAAAACCAATATCTAGTTATATCAAATAAACCGTTACTATCGATATACGATTTCATAGCGACTTTCTGAATATTTGATTTTGACATATCTTGCAATCTATACGACGAAATCTCAATATTTCACTTCTGTTAGAAAGATACAGTTCAACAGATTCCAACGTTTCTTGTTTTGCAGAAATCTGATTTAAACTGGTTTCTATATACTCAGTTGAAGTTCAAAACGTTAAATTACGAACTACAGCCTCGTTATGAGCTCGATTTTATTTAATATATATTTTTATATGTTCAACTTCGTTTTTAATTAATATATAAATCCACTTATATTACGAATTCAATATTTAAACTGATTTAAATATTAAAATACAAATCGATAAAAATGCGGGACATTACATTCCTTCCCCCTTAAAATAATTTCATCCTCGAAATTGCTAAGATGGGGAAAATGCTACAATTTTTATTGTAAACAGATTAAAAATCTTTTTGGTTTACTTCAAAATTTCAGTTTTCAACTGAACTGATCAAAATCTTAGTTCCCTTCTTTTGTAACGAAATTTTCAAATTCGGAAAATTTTCTAACAATTTAATTTTCAGAGAATTTCATCAGTCTCTCTGTTGCACGGTTCATTTGGTACTATTACCACACGCCACTCTGGCCTTCTCCCTTTATCGGGCATCCAACTTTCTCGTTCCCATTTGTAATCCATTAGCATACCCAATTGCATCTCCAACTGATCTCCAGTCAGTTTATTCTCAATCAATAATCTTCTTACATCCCGACTCAAATTTCTTTTTCAAACTCCAGTTCAATTCAAATTCCAAATAATCAAATTTCCCAACCAAGTTGGTTCCATTCCCAATCTCAATTCACAACTCAACTACTTTGCCAAGTCAAATCCTTATTCCAATACGATTTCCACTTACTTGGCTTCAATTCAACTCCAATTTTATTTGACTTATTTAAATTCGCTGTTTATTTACTTCATAAGTAAATTTAAATTACAGAATTTAAATTCCTGGGGTTTTCATTTCAAATCAGTTTAAAATCATATATATATTCACAACATAGCAATTCAAAACATTTGAATTTTCAAACAACTTATTTCAAAACAAAATCTTTGGTAGTAATCTGTCACTTAGAACTCGAAAATGAACACCGATGATGGTCGACTACATCATCGGAATTTATTTCCAGTGATCAAAGTGAGTTCAATACTATATCACTTTCAAAACTCATATTCAAATACTTTTATTTGAAATTTCTTCAAAAAATATCTTCTCGAAACTTGGATAAGATTTCAAAATTTCCCCAGGATCTTAAAATTCCATATATTTGATTCAAATTTCATTTACAAACATTTTCATGTTTCAGAATTTTTATTCCAATTCTGGTTAAAATTTCAGATTCAGTTCATCTGATTTTACATATTATATTTATAAAATATTTCGATTGGTTATTTATATAACCAATTCAATTATAAATCTTATTCGATCATAAGTTCACCCAACACATTCAATATATATTAGATAATTCCAATATATATGTTTTCTTTATATCAAAATACATTTCGAGTTAAATTATCTCATTTAATCTCTTTCAAAACAATACTATGTCGAAATTCTCTATCCAAGCGTTTATAAATCCCTATCGACCTCGTCAGCTAAACGCGTCGATCTGGAATTCATATACCACTCAACAGATCAATCAGCACAATATAAAACAGTTTTTATATAAATTTACAAATACGCGCTCATATATATACACTCAAACTCAATCTAGAGTATTACTAACTCCATCTCTATTGAGTCACGCCACAGAGCCAAGGTAATCACTTAACCTTCAGCTCTGATACCAACTGTAACGACCCGGGATTTTCGACTCCACAAATCGACACAAAACCCAGCGTCGACTGTTCAGACATCGAAAATACCGAATCATTAATAGAAGAAATTAGGGGGTGAGATAGAAAAGGTAGAACTAATAGGATAGTAGAAGAAGAAGAAGAACACAACTGAGCATAATCAGAGTAAACACGAATCTCACAGCGGAACGGATAAAATATATTATATAACATAACTTTGAAATACAAAAATGTATTGTACATATATACATACCATCATCAGAGTACACATAACATTTGATTCAGCGGAAGTAACTCTAAATAATTTACATTGAAGCCTCCTGCTTCAAGCTCCTCCAAGTGTATCTGTAAAAGCCTGAAACAATTGACTGCCCGTACAAGTTTGGGCACCCAAGAGTTTAGGGAAAACAAACAAAATAAACTCTGGGTCAGTCATGGGACTGGTGTGAGTAAATTCCAACCATATGGTTTAACTTTGAAAATCCTTTTTGAACAAAAGGATAATAGTAAAACCAGCCCACACATAAACACGGACGGTTTTTACCTTACTATAACCCAAAACATTTTTAATATCAAAATCCAGTGATATTATAATAATGTCTAACCAAGTAAATAACCAAATAGTAGAACGCTTGCATCTCACGCTCTACATATATAGTATAAAATCAAAAACCGCAGGGCGCTTATTGGAGATTGGATTCCAACTTGACAAGGTATGGGACCACCTTCCGATGATGTATCTCTAGAGGCAAATACACCTGGGTTCAACAAGAACATCTTGCAACCCGGCCCACACATGTCCGACCACTCATTTCGCTTGAGTGTATCGAATGTATATCACCAACGGTTGGACTCAAACCACCGTTCCCGAATGGGCAGAATCGATAGATTAAGAAACAAAAGGAATTTCTCTAGATAGGTGATTATACACCCTAATGGGTGCGACCCACATAGCCATGCTGCCTGCCCGATTTTTGTCATTTCCCGGTTGTGAGGCTTGAGGCTACGCCTACCTTTTAGAACATCTGGCCACCATACACTTTGAATGCCACATCATCAAACCCGTCAAATCACTAGTTGATCTTCCCAAAAGTATTACGGGTATAAAAGCTAAGGGAAACGAATTTCTCCGCCACCAGACGTAATACCTTGAAAAGATCGCCTTATGTGACCGTTAGGAATACTCTGTCAGACATTCGTCCATACAAGTTGTCCTGGGACTGGACAAACAGGAAAAAACACCATTCTGAAACAGGACGACCCTTGCATTCCACTCCTTCTTCAATTGTCTTCAGCATAATCGAATTCGCAACGCTTATGCCTATACAGAGTGGTTTCGGATAATATATCCAACCGGTCTCTCCGTATTGACAACGATGGTCAAAACACTTCGATAGTTGGTTATTTAACTATCGAAGTAAAAACAAACATCCATTCCAATGTATAACTAAACATCATACAATCACGCTTAATTTTGGTCAACAGCGCTAATTTATTGTTATAGTTTAAAAACTTATCATACGCTGTAATATTCCCCTTTTTACTAATCTCGACATAACAGTCACGCTTGAGCCTAGTCAACAGCGTTAATTTATCGCTATAGTTCACAGACTTGCAATATGCTACTATATTCCATTTTATAATTAATCTCAACACCTCTTTCCGTTACAAATTCTTGACATCTCTTTTCATTACAAAAATCTTGATATCTCTTTTCGTTACAAAAATCTTGATATCTCTTTTCGTTACAACAATCTTTGATAGTCGGTGTTTTGAAAATAAACATCCATCAAACCATTTCACAATCTCGGCACTTTCTAATATTTCATTATTCATATTTTTTCTAGATATTTCCAAAACGTTTTAACCTCATACTTCTTTGAAAAACCCATTTCCAAATATTATAGCACTTGTTCACCCACATTCTAGAAGATATACATTTATTTAATATCTGGAACATTTCCATCTTCCTTACCTTTCTTATTTTCTGTACTTTTAGAAAATACACATTATTAATGTTGGAAAAACATTTCAAAACTCCATTTCTAAACTTCTCGTTAATCAGATCAATTTAGTTTAACACAAATAGAAATATCTACTTACAAAATGTTTACTTTCTGACCACTATTCACTTTTATAAAAATATCATTTCGCAATAGGAATCTAGACTCGTTTTACTACCCTTATTTCAAATACGATCATACTCCAAACATAGAATTATACATTATTTCATAAGCATCTTTAAAATCGACTACTTGTTTTTGATATACTTAAAACAAGTCATCGCCTCCTTGTTTAATCAAGATTCAATTTCTGTTATTTAGAAATAATAGATAATCGATTCTTCCTACTTAAACTCGAATCAATTTATATCTAACTCACGGTATTAAAAATACCAGTTTATAATAGAACTTATATTATAATTTATAATTTCGCTTTAATTATAAAAATAAAATTTTTATAATTGAACTTCGTTGATTTGTTTGACGGTCAACCAATTTCTTAACAAAATGGGTTTATGGTTGACTGTCGCTGATATCGTTGGTTTACCAAATCAATATAACGTTGAATTTCCATTCAACATGGTTCAAACAGTGCACAAACAGTACATCTAAATATTTAGGAATCCGGTTGAGTTTCTCCAACCGGTTTCCGCATCCATAGGTGTTATTCAAATCAGTATCCAACCAATGATGTGTGCATATGCAATGATATATATTTATTTCAACTAATTTAACTGTAATTTATCAAATCAACCATCACACAGCATTCAACCATTATTCAAAATATAATTAAAATATTTTAAATAAAACAGAGTTAGTGAATTTACTCACCTTGGCGCGTTAACCGTTAAATAACGATTTGCGTCGTTTGATTATATCTGACGTTCAATTCTGCCATCGTTCACGCTGAAACGTCTACCGTCTCGCTTAAGATACGAGCACTTCACGCTGCTGCCTCGCTTTGGCACGTCCAAACCTCTTTCCGTACCAAGGACAATGTCTTGTACATATATATTTTAGTTTCTCCTCTAATTCATCGGGTTTCACAAATAAGTCGATCCACGTCCAAATCGCTGAGCCCATTTCCATGTGAATAATGCATTATCTTCACTTCATACATGCCAGTATGCCATACCCTGTACAAAACGTTGCCACATATCTCCATGCACCCGTTTACCCCATGTTTCGAACGCACACTTCAGCCAAAACAACACCAATAGCTTCCAATTAAATCCGCATACTCCCCCAATGACCACGCTATGGCCAAACTTCACCACTTTCCAATGCGTGCTCCTCTTCATTATTCATGCACTCATTAAACCAACAACCTCTACCGAACGAGCCCGCAGCGTTGCTACATCGAGCTCAACAAAAGTACACTTCAATTACCTGCTCTGCCATATGCCTTGACACTCCTCTCTGTAAACCCTTTCAATGCATGCACACAATTAATGTACACACACCCCAAGATCCGCCAGTAACCCTTCTTCAAGCTGACCTAATGACCACGCCATGCCTCTCCTCTCAACTTCTCTTATTACCATTTCACATTTTCCACCTATGCATGTACTCCTATCCACGTATTTGCTAAACCGTCCCCTAACCCTCCCCATGCATACGACTGCTCTCATGCTTAACGCGTGGCCATTGTTGGCCCACTTTCCGGTTTGTTTTGCTTTGCTGGAGAATATTTAAACTTGCGGTTTGGTTCATGGAAGCTTACGTTTTATCACTTTTTGTGTTCGATATGATTTTCCAGAAGGAAGGGAGCACGATTTTGGTTTAAGGAAAACTGAATGTATCGCTTGGTATTTATAGTATCACAAAGCTTGGAGGCCAAGGATTAGCATATAGATTAGGCTGTATACTTCTTCTTAGCTTGGTACAAATGTAGCATGTGGTGTTGCTATATGAACAGACAGGGGAGAAGACATCTCATTAAGGCTCCAGCGTTGGACTGCTGTGATTTGAATATACATACCGTATACAATATCTTAGGTCTGTTTAAAATCCTTAGGTCTGCGGCATATATTTAGATTATGTTGTCATGTTTGAGCATCACTTAGGTAGGCAGAAACTAGGGGACTGCTCGACAATTTGGTTCATAAAGTAGCTGGTGATTTAATTGCTTGGGTATGTAGTGTACTAGATTAGGCCTGCGGACTTTCATTTCTCTTTTCTTATATGTTACGTAATAGGGTAATATGTAGGTCTGCCCTTTTATTTAGCCTACGTGGTGTATTGATTGTGATACCAGGAGGACAGGTGCATTTATTTTAATATTCATGTGAGATTTGAGGTCTAAACAAGAACAAAATGTATAGGGTGTACTCAAGGAAGGCTTGGTCGCATTCAAATGGAAAGAGGGCACTGCGGAAAAATGTGAATTGAAACATAGTGGATGGTACCTCGTTCACCCACTGTCTTATTCACGTACAAGTCGCGATAGACAGAGTTAAAAATACGGTCATGTCCAGTGAGGTGTCACGATCCCAAATATATAATAATATCGGTAGGTTAACTCATATTTTGAAACCCCGAAATACTGATTAAGGGTGCAAAATACTCCAAATAAAAAGTTGCTTATTTATTTAATTAAAAATTACAGTAAAATTCTAAAAATTAAATTATAGCTACGTCTCAAAAGAACCTTGTCTAAATTCAAAACCAATATCTAGTTATATCAAATAAACCGTTACTGTCGATATACGATTTCATAGCGACTTTCTGAATATTTGATTTTGACATATCTTGCAATCTATACGACGAAATCTCAATATTTCACTTCTGTTAGAAAGATACAGTTCAACAGATTCCAACGTTTCTTGTTTTGCAGAAATCTGATTTAAACTGGTTTCTATATACTCAGTTGAAGTTCAAAACGTTAAATTACGAACTGCAGCCTCGTTATGAGCTCGATTTTATTTAATATATATTTTTATATGTTCAACTTCGTTTTTAATTAATATATAAATCCACTTATATTACGAATTCAATATTTAAACTGATTTAAATATTCAAATACAAATCGATAAAAATGCGGGACATTACAGTTTGACTAACTCTGTCTCAAATAACTATATTTGATTAACACTAGTTCGTTTTAACTCTAATCGATTAACTCTAACTAATTAACTCCAACTGGTTAACTCTAACTGATTAACTCTAACTGGTTAACTCTATTTGACTAACTCGACTTAACTAACCCCTTTCGAATAACATATTCGATTAACTAACTTTCGAATACCATATTCGATTAACTAACTTCGAACACCATATTCGATTAACTGACTTCGAATGTCTATATTCGATTAACTAACTTCGAATGTCTATATTCGATTAACTAACTTCGAATGTCTATATTCGATTAACTAACTTCGAATACCATATTCGATTAACTGACTTCGAATGTCTATATTCGATTAACTAACTTCGAATACCATATTCGATTAACTGACTTCGAATGTCTATTCGATTAACTAACTTCGAATGTCTATTCGATTAACTAACTTTATTCGATTTCTCCTTTTTAACAACGTTTTATTCATTTGAAAAGATTTACTTTTAAATAACAGTTCTACACTTTAAAAATGATTTCCTTTTTATAACGTTCCCTTTTCAATTCTATTTATAAATGGTTTACAAATATTTCCTTTCCTCTATTTTATTCTATTTGCAAATGGTTTTCAAATATTCCCTTTTCACATTTATTCTTAAAAATATTCTAACTCCTTAAATTTCCGGGAAAATTCGCCATAACCTCCTTTGTATCGGGAGCATCGGGAAAATCCCCAAACCCGCCACACAGGCCTTTCCATTCAAAAAGAAAAATGGTTTGAAATTATTTCCTTCTTAAATTTCTCCTATTTATAAATGTTCACATTTATAAATATTCCTTATTTATAAATATTCCAATTTATAAATATTTTATTTTCACTTCCACTTTGAAAATTCCCTTATCAACATTCCGGTATGTTATGGTATTCAACACATCAAATCACGATGACCAATATCGTCCAAACACATATAATCAACACAGATTATATATCACATCATATAACACAATATATGAATAAAACAATATTTGAAATATTGAGGAACCCAGTTGGGTCCCTCCAACCTGTTTCCCTGCATCACAGATGTTACACAATAAAATCAGCATCACTTTCAGTTCTGTACTGATTATTCTGATAACAACATCAATATATAAATATTTAACGGTTTATATATATATATATATATATATATATATATATATATATATAATTTTCCACTAACTGACTAGCAGTTCAATCAATTAACCAACACACAGCAAATCAACAGATGATTAACAGTTCTAAAAATACATTATAAAAATATAACTGTTCAGAGTTGGTGAGTTTTACTCACTTTGGCAGTTCATCGTTAAAGAACGATAAACTGTTGGTTTGATTTGAATCAAACAATTTAATTCGCAATAAATTCAGACGAGCTCCAATCCACTTCCAGTTAGTTCCATGTTGTAGCCGTCGTCCATGTGATCCCAACGCAACTTACGGTTCGTGATTCTGATATCGTATGTAAAAGTATCGCATTTATAAGTTTACACTATATTTAAATAAAACAAAACAAAATCATTTAAACATAACGGGCCTCACCCCTTTCTTAACGGCCCAAACCAATCCCAAGGCCCGACCGGAATTTCCACTTCTTCCCCAATTGACTATGTCGTAACCTGCTCCCCCATTTCCATGATTTTACACCGACCGTTCTTCACCAATCTACCACCGAATTCAACAAGGCCACCTCCATCGAATTCTTCATCTCGTGCTCTCTGCCCCCATTGCCTCCTTGCGCAACTCGACCCCAACATTCAAAATCCGTCGTTACCCTTATGGACACGGTACAGTAAGAGTAACGAACTCAAACACAACCGAATACCCCCATTTCATCACAGCTGAACCCAATCTAAACCACGAATTCAACCACACATTCGAATTCGCGAATCGAAGCTCTGAACCACTTTGAAATCTCAACCCTAGTCATCGAACACCCCACGCTGTTCAAGACGCAGCGACAATAATGACGTCGAACCACTCAAAATGAATATCAAGTTGAAGAGAAAGACTCAGGCATCGAAGAAACCCAAGTATTACAATTTATTGATTTTTGTTGGATTTGCTTTTGATTTATCGTTGGTTCGAAACTTTACTGGAAAGTGAATAAATGTGGCGGTGCCTTTTTTGAGTTGTGGAAAAACCGAATTAGGTTAGGAAGATTATCAGGGGGTATTTATAAGAGATTGAGATATTTTAGATATTTTTTTAGATATTTTATTTTATCATTTTATATTCGTTTTTGGCTTCTAAAAATCTGTGTGATCACACACGATATCCAAAAATAACGAAACTGGACATGTAGCTAGAGTTCGACATTACGGTCCCAACGAAACTGGTTTCGTCAAATTCCGACTCCGTATGTTTACACAGCGTATTTTTAACCGTCGAAATACTTAATGTTTTTCACTCTAAAAATCCGTACGGCCACATACTAACTCTAAAAATCACGAAACTTGGAATCAAACAATAATTTGACATTGCGGATCCAACAAAACTGGTTTCATCGAAATCCGACTTCATTTGCAAAACTGGCTATTTTTAAAGCTTTGAATGACCCATTTAAATATATAAATATATTTAAATATAATTAAATTAAATATAAATAAATTTATATTGTCGTATATATTCACCGTGGAATACCATACAGCTCCAATTGGATTTACAGTTCGATATTCAAATCCCGGTTGAAACGATATTCAATTTATATTGAATATCCATTTATAATATAAATAAATATATTAATAAATTTCAAAGGTATTCCATAGCGACTTTTCTAAAATTTGATTTGGACGTAAATAAAAATCTACACGATGAAATCCTGATTTTTCTCTTCCATTAGAAAACTATTATCTAATCGGTCCTGACGGTTCTTGTTTCACAGAAATCCGACATAAAACGAATCCTATATCTTCAGTTGAAGTTCAAATCGCCAAATAGCGAACTGCAGCGCCATTTCGAGCTCGTTTATAAATATATTATAAACTATACGTTCAACTGTCGTCGATTAAATAGATTCGTCAATATAATTCAACTCTAAGCTGGATTACATCTTAGGGATGACCTCGTTAACAGAATATTGTGATTTCCAATATTTTTGATTATTTCGACATTATAATATATTTTATTATATTATAATTATTAATTAAATATTCAATATTATTTAATTCACGTTCTCGATATCGATGAATCGATATTTAATAATTAAATAAATAAATTGTTCAACAGCTAAAATGCGGGTTACTACAGAATCTTAGGGCCTTCTTATCAAGCGTGTTCACCAAGTCTAAGCCAAATCTTGCCAATTGATTGAACTTATTGACGTACTCCTTCACTGATAAATTTCCTTGCTTCAATGCCAAGAACCTCTTCATGTATAAATTCTCTTCTGCTCATGAGAGAAATTTCATCTCGAACCTATGCCTGAAATCCATCCATGTCTCCATTGGACGCTCTCCATTCGTGACTTTCCACCAAAATGAGGCTTCGTCCTTCATTAACCAAGCAGCTGATTGGACCTTCCTTCCATCTTCTATCTCGAAGATACCAAATAAATCTTCCATCTCCTTAAGCCAATTTCGAGCTTCAACAAACATCTCTGACCCATGAAAAGGTTTCCCGCCCATTGCCTGAAAGTTTTTGCATATCTTCGAAAAAGTATCAACGCGGGGAGGGGGAGGAGGAGGAGCAGCTGTAGCTAGGGGAGGAGGAACGTCTGCTGGGCCTGCGGCGGTGGCCCTAGCCTCCAGATACCTTCTGAACCAGGTTGGTATCGGTATGCCCTCGGGTATCTCGGGTACCCCATACATGCTGAAAAGAAAAAAAAGGAAGAGATTCAAAACGGAGAATCGAAGGAAAGATATATGGCTCTTGGGGGTTATGTTTTTAAAACAAACTTTTCTCTTGAAAATAATCTACTTAAAACCTATTTTTGAAAGTATTTCTTTATAGAAAGCTTTTGAAAAACAATTTTTCAAAATCTCTAATCTGTTCTGGTAACCTTCAGCTCTGATACCACGTGTAACACCTCACGTCCATTAATGTCACTCTCAAAAGGGAACGCATTAACTTTCATGGAGTATTATTGGTGTATAGAACAGAATATAACAAGACAGATACATACATTGATACTTGAAAAATTAAAACAACTTTTATTGCGGCGGAGAAATAGTTTGGTTACAACAACATCAAAAACCAACAATAAAACCAAGTACACTTAATATCCATCGTGACAAATTATTTTCTGAGTACATAAAGTAAAAAAAGCATAACCCCAACATAAGTTGCCACAAAAGAGATAAGCTGAACTTTACTTTCAGCAATCCAAGCACTTCCAAAAGAGAGATAAAGAGGTCCAAATCAAGCTCCACTAGCACTAGTCCCACCCTGAGAACCTTGGGGGAGGGGGGAGGAAGAAAAGAGGCAAAAACAAAGGGTGTCAGAGATAAAGTATGGCGAGTCCAATAACTTTAACAATATAATTATTAAAGTAATAAGGATAAGGCATAAATTAGTAAAACAAGGAATGGCTATAAAGCAAATGGGCAAGACAAAACAAACAAGAGGAATATGCTGGCGTTAATCGCGCTCCAAATCACTATAGGATAATTACTATATTGCACCATTACTAGTCACCCTAAAAGTTGATCCCGCCTACTGAGCATAATAATCATTATAATGATAATGGTAGTTCCGTGTACCCCTAGCTGTCTTCATAGGTGCCGCCTGCCACTATCTCCACTAGTTGTACCCACTACCCCCATGCGATTGGCTCCCTAACTCGTATATACCCGTGCTGGTCCCACATTGGGGTGTATCACTCCCCAAAGTGGCAACCCGATACCACTAAAGATGCATGGCTTATATCTACACGATGCAACAATGTCTTATCTACCAGCCCGGGCCCACGCACGTACATGACCCCGTTGGACTTGCGTTGCCACCGCTAACCCGTTTTGACCTCTTATAATTGAACCCAGTAAGCGTGTCCCGTCCTCGACCTAGCTAGAGCTCACAAAGATGCTTAATGGGTTACTGGTTTGAAAAGGGTCCCCATACTTGACACAAGCTTTCCACCTATGCTTGGTCCCCACTAGAATTTCCCACTAACCCCTTCTTATTCATGTCTTCTTACATGTTTCAATTTGGTTAAGTGTTTCTAATCGTATTTCACATGCCACCCATGTCACCCACTTAACCCCATGTCCCACTACATGTTTATCTTGGTTAAGTGTTACTTAATTCATTATAACCGTAACCTTGTAAGACCTCCCACATTAGACTACCGTTTTCGATTGTTGGATTTGTCGGGCGGGTCCGGGCAATCTTATACCGCAAACGAGCCTAACCTCATGTCTTTACAATTGTTACACATTTAATTTATGCCTTTGAGCCCTCATTAGACTACCTTTTGTGGTTGCTGGATTTGCTGGGCGGGTCTGGGCAGTCATATACCACAAATGAGTCTAACCTCGTGTCTTATGCGTTTATTATTACACATAATTATTTAACCCCAATTTGAATTTATATCCTTATTCAAATTGTCAATAATTTCCAAATTAATCTATGTCCATAATTGTCACATAAATTATGTCCATAATTTTCAGGTATATAAATTATACCAATTAATGTCTCAAATTATTTATATGCCTTTAAAGCAATTTTATGCCAATTCTCAATATGTATATTTAATATTTTCCCAATGTCCCTATGCCGTTCGTACGTTTAATATGAAATATGTTAGACTTGCGAATAGTCTAACTCATAAAAAGAAAAGAAACTTCACAACTTGCATAACACATAAAATAGATCTAACTTGCAATAAAGAATTATAACATAAATTTGCATAGCCAATAACTTGCATAGGCAATGGACATATAGAACATAAATTTGCATAAACTATGTACTGCCATGGATCTAAATATAAATCTAAACATAAAATTGTGAAATCGCATATATTACTATGGTTTTCACCTAAACTTGCATATGGGTTCCATACAAACTTGTATATGAATTTAAACATGTAAACTAATATCACATGTTTTACATATAAACTCACACACACACACACATATATATATATATATATATATATACATATACATATACACACACACACTTGATTCACATATAAACTTGTGTATAATTCGCATACAGACTTGCATATGATTTGCATACAGACTAGCATATGATTTACATACAAACTCGCATATAAACTGATGTCACAAAATGAATCAAGTTAAACATATGTGATTGGTCATATGAAATAGATCCACTAACATAAGTTAACAAAACGGCCATATGTTCACAAACAGTCGATAACAAAATTAAGTAACGTCACATGATTTAACAAGAATGTTCTTATAATCCAAATACTCATCATAATTAGTTTATTAATTATTTTGTGAAATAAATTGCACTCACAAAGATGGATTAGAGAAGAGAATAATTCGTTCGTTGTTTGTGTTAGAATCTTGACTTGCAATTCCTAAGCTTTAAGAAGAAGATGAACTATTCCAGTAGGATAAGGACGTCTTTAACTTATTTTAATTAGGATCGAGGCAACATAGCGTTACAATGGTTTAGTGTGGAGAGAAAGTGGGGTTTGGGGGTGTTTAAATAGGGTAGGAGCCAAAGAATCTGTCTAGAAAACAAGTCCAAGTGCAAAATCCCGAATCTGCCTCGGATTTGGAAAATCAGGGGAGGTCGAACCCCAGGTCGACCTGTATAGGGGAGGTCGACCCCTGGTCGACCTGGCCTGGGACGGGAAAAATCCCGCCCAGCCCGCTTCTGTGACTTCATTTGAATTCGAGCTGTTTTAATTTATTTAAATTCCTGAAACTTCTGAAGGCTATTACTTCCTCATACGATGTCCGATTTACAAAAACTTGGACTCTATTCCAAGCAGAATTCCAAGACGAACGCAATGGCGTAACCCATTTCCCTTAGTTCTTCTCCTAAAAATTAAGTGTTCTTAAATTTGTTAATTTTAATATTTAAAATTACGGGGTGTTACATTTACAATTCAAACAACGAAAACAGTATTGTCATACATAAGTACATGATTGAAGAACTGATTTTGGGTGAATTTGTTTCTGGCCAGGTAAGTATATAATATAATTCGACTTATGACACTAATGGATTTGTACGCATATGATATTTATTCTGATTACTGAAACATAGAAGCTTTACTGATCACATAATTTTAATACTTTTAACAATATAAAAAGAAAAAAACATATATCTTTTTTTGAAAATAATGTTTTCATACAGATATTCTACATGATAATTTTATATTATATGAAATGTTTTTATATGATTTTGAGTAATATAATTTAACATATGGTGAAATAAATAATTTCAATTGATCATATGTTTTTAATATTTTTATCATTATAAAAATATAAATACATTTATCATTTTAAAAATAAAACTTACAAAGAAAAAAATGCATATATGTTATGGTAATTGCAAAGTGTTTTACTATATTTGTGTCAATAAACTTTAATTTCTGTCAAATATAATTATCCATTACTAGCATATCAAAACAATATAAAATTGCTTTATTGTATATGTTTATTATTGCAAATACTCTGATATAATGCCTGTGCAGATATTTGATTGGTTCTGGTATAGAGTAGCAGAAGTGTGGAATGTCAATTCAAATGTAGCTTACTTTAATACCACAATGACAGTAAGAACATCATTATAGACATATATGTAATGATTCATTAATAAATCTGATTTGTATAACTAAAATTTTACTTTGTTTATACAGAAAAGTGTTGCAATTGACATAGAAAATGTCAAAACTCATTCGTTTATTCCATCTTTGACAGCAGCACAACAAGATTCACGGGGTATGTGATGTACTCTTATTTCCAATCCATGAAGAGTCACACTGGGTACTTTTAACATTTGAACCAGAATTTTCAGAATGGACACTGTATGATTCTTTGCCAAACAGATGTAGAAATGGAAGATTTACCAGCAGGCACGAAAAAAGCGCGTTAAAAATCGTAAGACATTTTGAATGTTTAATTTTCTACATTAACTAAATTAATAAATATTCTTATTATTATATACAGCAAAATTTAGTCAATGACATACACAAGAAACTTCAAAAGGAACAAACTAAGGAGAATACCAAAAAATCATCTGTACTTATAGTTGGAGAATGTGCTCAACAACGTAATGGGTAATAATATATAATTGCTATATTGTTTAATTTTTTAATTTGTTTTTTAATATATGCATTCAAATAAATAATTTCAACTTTTTAAAAAAAAAATTAATTGGTATATTTATAAGTTTACAATACATGTACATTATTTTTAGTACTTATATTATAAATGATGTTTAAAAAATAATAAATTTAGTTATCTTTTCAAATAATAAAAAAAAAATCCCACATATAATCAACAACACCAAAAGATTTTTTTTTTTTTATCAATTTCAAAATTTGCTGTTTATGTTATACATACATACGTAAAACTACATTCTTTTAAAGAGAAAAACTTATTTACTAAATGTCTTAATACTATATTAAATTATATTATAATAATATTAATCTTTGCTACAATAAAATAAATATATATTAATTTTTAATTTAAAAAATCAATAAAATAAATACATTTATCTTTTTTTATTAACTTCTGTTTTTTTATACATTAACTTATACATATATATATATATTAATTCTGTAATAAGAATTATAAACTTATTTTAATTTTAACCATCTTAAAAAGGATTTACTTTCTTACAACAGATATGATTGCGGAATGTATGTGATTATGAACATTTCAATACTGTCTCAAGATAGATGTCTTCTTGCAACCATACGTCAAACATAAATTAATTACCTAAGAGCTAGTATTGCATCCGGAATATATTCCATAATGAAGATTTCTACTGGATAAAGGATAAGTCATCTGCTGAAGATAGCAACTGTGTTTGTAGTTCATAATGCTTGATGTGAACAATGGACAAGATCTTTATAGACGAGATGGATTTATTTGTTTGTACTCTTTTTGTATATGTTGTTAATGACTGTTAATTGTCTGTGTATGTTAAATGTCTGTGTATTGAGTTGGATTATGAAAATTATCGTAAAACTTCAAGGTTTAACAACACTGCTTCAATATATTCTGACTGCGTTATAAATTCACTGATGTAGTTTGTTCAAACTGTATAAATATATTTAACTAAATCACTGTTTGATATATCAATTTATCTTTTACTACCCAAAAATATATAACCATTTATCTTTATGATTTTACAACTGATACAAAGCTATACTTAGGGTTTGTTTTACATTTAATAAGTATAGTATATAAAACTGATATACTTCTTGTCTTATAATATAGAATTTTTTGAACTTATTATCTTATGTAAATTGTGTTGCAATTAAAATATAAAAGATAAAACATTTTATCTGTTTTAAATACTTACCAACAACATTCTCCGAATAACAATTAATTTGTAATATCTAATGTTAACTAGCAAGCTGTAACATAAATTGTGATAATTTTAAGATGAAATTCTGATAAGTTATCATGAATTTTCAATACTTATTTTTATTCTATAGCTAAGCTAAGAAAGATAAAAGCTTATACAAGTAATAGTATATTCAATATCGTCACATAGATACAATATACTTTTAATAACATAGCATGTTATGGCCTAAAAAATAACACACAAAAAAATAACATGATTTATCTTTCTTTAAAATAAAATATAAACATTTTACATATTACAAACTAATGTAATCAGATAATAAAAATTCATTATTAAATTCATTATAAAAGATTTTAACATCAACCATCACAACAAAATCACTAAAATCAGGTTAACTGAAAATATTATCAATAAAATATAAAATCATATAGCTTTCTTCAATATCACTATGACCATAGTACTACCAATAAAACCCATTCGTAAATTGGCTTTATGTTTTACTATTAAAAATATAAAAGAAGTTATCTTTAAATTTTTACAGCTGATACAATAATTATAATTACTTTATACCAAGATAGTAATTATGTGTCATTTTTGGCTGTAAGGACAGTTGATGTTATATAATCATTATTATATTTTATTCTGCTGTTAGGATAAAAGAAGTTTATATTTCTATATAGTGTAATTCAACAAGTTTATCTTTCTATATAGATATTGTATTTTAAATTATTATTGTCTTTATGCAAATTATGATTATCGACTTTTGTATTTTAAATTATTAATGTCTTTATATCAAGATATATTGTTTTACATTTTTAACAAACTACATTAGGCCATTTGAACATTATAAAAAAATAATTTCATTGCATTAGGCAGTTTATGGCATACTGAAAAAAGATATAATCAATTATCTTTTTAAATCCTATAAGATCTGATTATCTTATTCAAACAAACATTATCAGGACTATACAAAATAATATATCACATACTGTTAATATTCTTCAAAATCACAAAACCTACATTATAAGGGAAGAAAAAAAAATCATGTATTTTTGCTAATGAATTGAGCTTAAGGACATTGTTCATTATAATTTTCTGTAAATAAACATTAAAATGCAGTTATTAGTGAAATCATTTATCATTTTACATCCCACGTATAATTTTCTGTAAAGAATCTCATACATTTTTTATTTCTGGCCTAATTTTTGAAAAAAGATATAATCATATATCTTTTACGAATCACAAATCAGCAAGAACTAAATAACACGCGTCGTCAACTGATAATATTTAAGATCCAATTACATAACCAAAGTGAGTATAAACAGAATTAACTAACATAAATAAATAGTTTGATTGCTCAAGCCAAACCTAGAGTTATAGTATAAATACAAAATTCATAATCAAAACTGAATGATGCAACCAGGTTAAATACACATTGCTTTTTTTATCACAATAATACTTTTATAAGTTCATTCTTCCAACTACAGCAAATGAAACATTCCTCTAACAGATCAAAATTGCCTTCCTTAAAAAAAATATACAAGAGCATCAACAACGACATAAAACATCGAATTGACAATGAATAATACCAAAAAAAAAAACACTCATCAAAGAACAATGAATCCGATAGAGAAAATCGATTAGTTAGTACAAATGAACAAATTCAACTCACGATTTCCCACAATAAAAGTCGAATTTGATTTTAGAATAAATTAACGCCTAATTTTTTGCTAAAAAAATCAATAAGCGATTTGATTACACAAGAAACAACGGCTTAATTTTGACCTAATTTCCACGAACACATGACGATGGTTGTTTGAGAAAATGAAGACGTACGCTTTGATTTTTGTCCTGCAAAGTAATATTTTAAAACCCATATCCTAGAACATAATTGGAGCTAAGTATTAAGCCCTTAACACAAATTTCCTGTTGAAATTAATCTAACTTTGTGTCTCGCTTTTTCTTTCTCATACATTTTTATCACGTCTGATCTAGCGATATTTATAGAAATCAACTTAATATCTGCATAAACATAAGAAAATAATTGTTTAATTCCATCTTACTTACATATTGAAACATAAAATCATGCATTAATATGTACATAACCAGTAACTCTCTAAACTTATCTAGATCAAATTTACAATATCTTGTTATAATAGAACCTTCACCTTGACTTACAAGCAGTCGACCAAGATCGCGATGGGTGTTTTGGCAAAGCCGACCGGTTTTTAAGGTGACCGCAAACACCTTTTATTATAACTAATAATAAAAAAATACAATATGGTATAGGTGATTTCAGTGAACAATCAGCTACATCGGTTTTTAAAGTGGACCGTCCAACGTGTACGACATTTTCAGTGGGCCGTCCACTAATCTAAACTACATTAAGGTACAGGAGCTAGTTGCTACCACTAGACTACTATAAGTGTCTCCACGCAGGGAGAACATGCATATAACATTAAATAATTGATAACAAGTCATAATACATATGGAAACTCAAATGACTACAAGAAAATATCTACATCTAGAAGTACAGATTGTAGCCACAAGAGTATCAAGTAAAGCATGGTGATAGCTGTAAAATACAAGAGTAACAAGCAAAGCACAATGAGTGGTTTTTGAACAACTTATAATATGATGTTTCAAATTTCCTGTGCTATAAGAGCTATTTGCTAAGTCTACGGTATCACATTTCATACACTTAGCTCTTTGCTTTTTATCATCATCTCAGGAAAGAATTTCAAATTTATTTCATACTAGAGAAGTAAGCTTTCTATGTCGCTTACCAAATTGTGCTCCTCCTATTGCTTTACATTTGTCATTCCAATTCGGCTATGTTGGCATCTCTGACTAGTTCATCACTTTGACTTCTTGGTTTATCTACAAAAGGATCCATCTCTTCTCTTTAAAATCAAAGGATCTTTAAACACAACTCAATATAAAAATGTTATTTATTAAATAATATATGCTTCATAGATGATTAATATATTCATTGTTTCTAATTTTCAAAGGACTACAACTGATCAAAATATAAAAAAGAGAAAAAATAACTGGAACTTTTAATATATTATTGAAAAGATAAGGATTACTAAAAATTCATGTCTGATACTAATTATAAAATAACAACAAAGCCCACTAATATTTATGGAAATAAAAATACAATCACACGATTGTACTTTAGGAGATAATACATAAAAAAGCTCATGTGTTAACTTGAAAATTGGTTCTCTCAAGTTAAATACCTATATGAATGAAATTCGCAGAAAACTTCACAATTAGAAATCATAGAATTGCCGAAACTAGTAAACAACACCAAGAATTATAGTGGTTTGAGAATGTGCCTACGTCCACTGCCAGTAATCTATTGTTTATGTTGTTTGGTTACAAATCACAACTTTGCTTACAATAAGAAATTTAAGGAGAAAGAAGTTAATCCTGAAATTACAGTCTCTATGCCTCCCAAGAAAATGGTCCTCGTGAAATGATGCCCTAGAGGAGTACTTATATATGAGGAAGCAATCTGGTTTGTCCATGCCACGTGGCAGTATCGGAGGTAGTGGAGTTATTGGGTTTGACCAGGTAGAGGAATGGGAGTAGTGAGACACGCCATGGAGACGTGTCCCTTACGGTTCGGCGTAGCCAAACTGGGTCATTCATCATGGCTGAATCGGGCATGCCAATCATGAGCCCTGGCTGAATCAGAACTCATTGAAGCATGTCGAACCGAGATGGTCAAACGAACCGAGATGGTCGAACGTACCTTACCAAGCTAAAGTCCAAGTTTCCCGAGACACCCAGTGCTTCAGCCAAGCTTGTCCATGCTCGTTTAGGTCCATGCTCAAGTCCTGAGCACTTTTATGGCTAGAAATCCAAAATGTGACTGCCTTGCAAAAAGACAGATCAACACTTGCCCCCTAAAACATATCTTGTTGTAAAAGAAGTGCTTTGAATTTATGTTGACTTGATGTCTGAAGTTTGTGTTGACACCAAAAAGGGTCATCAACACCCGTGGTTCAAAAAATTTGAAACTAAATGTCCAGGGCGGAAAAGTGTGTGAGATTATGTAATAATGTGCGGGAATGTAAAGAACACAGTTATTTATAGTGGTTCGGTTCAAATTGAACCTACGTCCACTTTGAAGGCTTTGCTGCTTTTATTCACTTTCAACAAAGTACATTATGACATCATTACAAGAAGTTACAATGATTGGCGATGTTTTATTAATCCTTGTTGTCGAGCTTCCTTGTTGGTCGGGAGAAGTCGAGGAGTTTTCGAAGTTCGGGAGGTGTTGGGAGTCTCCGAGGTCCGAAAGGTGTCGGTAGTCGAGGTGTGGGAGGTGTCGTGAGTCGCCGAGGTCCTGGAGGTGTCGGGAGTCTCCCAGGTCTGGGAGGTTCGGGAGTTGTCGAGATCCGTAAGGTGTCTGGAGTCTTCGAGGTCTAGAAGGTGTTGAGAGTTGCCAAGGTCCGGAGGATGTCGGGAGTCGTCAAGGTCCGGGAGGTGTCGGGAGCCACCGAGGCCCGAGCGGTGTCGGGAGTTCCGAGATCCGGATGGTATCTGGGGGTTTCGGGGGGTTTCGGGGTGTACCGGGAATTTTGGAGGTCCAGGGTATACCAAGAAAATTTGACGTCTGGGGGCGTACTGGGAAAATAGGAAGTCTTGGGTGTACCGGAAAAATAGGATGTCCGGGATGTACCGGGAAAATAGGACGTACGGGGTGTATCGGGAAAAAGGATGTCCGGGGTCATCTTCTTCCCTAAAGGCCATGCTACCATTGATGGAGTCCAAGGAACTCTCAAGGTCTCAAGCCAAGCAAATTTCAATCCTTATAAAGAATAAGGTAGAGGGTATTTATAGGAAACTGAGTAGGTGGGAGTAGGTGAGATATGGGATTAGGTAAAAAAGGAGTGGGAAAAGAGATAAAAAGCAGTGGGGTTAAAGGATTTCACATCCCAAACGAACGAAGCCTAGGAAATCGCATCCCTCCCCCACGGACGATGGAAAACCGCATCCCTCAGGTGGGATGCGTCGTACCACGCTTTAAGGAAAAAGGGGATGTGAGTGTACCACATTCGGGGAATGCGAGCACACATCGCATTAGGGGGATGTGAGTGCATCGCATCCAATGGAAGCGGTGGCACCGCATCCGGTGGATACGACGTTATAGCATCCTTGAGGGATGCGATACAATGAGGGATAACGTTGTGTGATGCAATGGGAAGCCGTGTAGTGTGAGGTGGAGGCGAGCTGTGGGATGTGAGGCATGGCAATGCAAGGCACGGTGAAGCAATGTGCAGTATGCGAAGCATGGTGAAGCGAGGCACGGGATGCGAAACATGGTGAAGCGAGGCACGTTGATGCAAGGAACACTGATTCGGGGCATGGTGATGCGAGGCATAGGAGGGTAAAGCATGGTACTGCGAAGCCAGTTGGAGCCAAGGCTGAATTATGAATCCGATCAATGCGTGTTGCACAAGCTTTTGGAGCTGATCGGCACGTGCTAGGCGAACGATCTTCAATGCTGATAAATCTCGCATCCGAGGGATGCGACATTCTTCCAGTGGCTTGACTCGAGTCTTCTAGTGTCAGAACCATGATTTGCTTGATACGATCACACAGTTCTGAGTGCATTCACTTGATTCGTGACTTGTAATATTCGAAAGCATTTTGACGAACTGTGACGACCGTTCTTGGACGACCCCATCTTAGCTTGATTCCGGAAGATGTTGGAAACACTTACGGGTCGTTGAACCATGCGATGGGTCGATTCGTTTAGGCCCGGACTACTGCTAGTAACCGGACCAAAATGTCGGTTAACAGTTTGCATTCTTGTTGGAACATTAATGACACCAAAGTTTAGAGTCGTTTCATACTGGTAGCAAAATTTGTAGCTTCACCAAGCTCTTATCGAATAACAGCCATACCCAACAATTTGAGTTTCCCATGATAAGCATTGACCATATTGAGTGACCTGCATCCTCACCGGGCTCTTGCTAGGTATTAGCCATACCTAATTTGACGGTCCTGACTAAGCGAGCCTGCATCGGGGGGTCTCCTAGCCCTTGCCAAGCACCAACCATACTTGATGATCTTGATTAAATTAGCCCACGTCCGAGGTCATCTAATCTTTTCTAAGCATTAATCATACTTGATGATCCTAGCCTCACCAGGCTTTTATCGAGCATTAACCATGCTCAGCGGTCCTAATTAAATGGATATGTGTTCAAGGCCGCTCAACCCTTTCCAAACGTCAGCCATACTTGACGATCCTGGACAAACAAACCTACCGAGTTGATATATCCCTTATTGTGCGTCAGCCTCATATGATGGTCCAAAGTTTTTTGGTTGACATGTGAAATGCAACTGCAGGTTTAATGACTAATAAGCATCGACCATACTTGCTGAACATTTTAATTAAAGTTCGGAGAATACAGGTACTTTCATATTAATAAAAATGAATGCTTGTCGCCGCCCTAGAGCTTGCCTAGGGATCACCATGGATCCCGTATAAGAGTGGGAGACTTAGCCATCTATTATAAGTTCATCAATTTTGCATCGTCGGGTACAGAGCATGCCTAGGGGATAGTGATTAGTCCCGTACATGGGTAGGCCGACTTAGCAATCATTTATTTGAAACAAAAGTGAAGTGATGGTTTTTTGTTAGGAACAGAGTATGTCTAGGAACTAAAGGTTAGTTTCATACATGGGTTAACCAACGTAGCCATCGTCCATTTTCCAACATCCATATAGACCTGTTAATTTATAACAAGTTTTCCTTGTGAGCTAGGGCTATTTCCACATCGAGCAGTCGATTGCTGACCAAGCCCCATAGTAGGGGTTCCATTTAGGATATGTTGTTGTAGTTGCCCTTTCCTTACAAGTTCTTTGATGACCTTACAAGTTCTTTGATGACGTCACAGAGTGCTTGCATTCATCCGTGTCATGTCTAACTATTTCATGAAATGAGAAGAGTTTCCCAAAGGCCCGGTCATGCCAAGGAGTCCCTTCCCAATGGTTTCCTCACCGAGAGTGAGTCTTTGCTGTCGTGAAAGATCATTCCTGTATCTATCCTCATATACAAATCGTAATTAGGACCTCTCCTGAACTTTCTATCCCGACTCTAGTTGTTTCCATTTTTGCATTTTTCCTTGTTGGAGGGTCCGTCATCCTTTATTGCATTAACCTCGAAGGCTTTGCTATCCACCTCTCATCCTTTTTCCTTAAAAACCTATCGGCTTCGAAATAATATTCCTCTATATTTCGCTGAGGATCTAGTTCCAATGTTTTTTAAAGTCAATGTTTACCAGGATTCCATAAATAGTTGTCATCAGTACAATTGATGGATCCACTCGGTCGACTGCAACATTGAATCTCTCTAGAAAGGCACGTAAAGATTCTCTAGTTTTCTACCTTACTACCGCCAATATCATCACTTTTTTGGATCGTGCTACATGGACTCGAAATTGTCCAATGAACCTCTCAATCAATCTCGTCCAGCTATCGATTGAGTTGCTTTCCAGCTGTCTATACCATAGAGTAGTTGTATCCAATAAAAATAGCAAGAAGCACTTGACTATCACTTCCTTTAATACCCCTAACACTTCCATACACCTCATGTAACACATGAGATGGATGGTTGGATCTATCCTTCCGTCACAAACTTTCGACATCGGCAATCAGAAGTCCGGCGGAAGCCTAGAGTTTCTGATATTCAGGGTAGAAGGATTTCATTATACATTATCCATGTCTTGGTTTTGACAAGCTACAAAGAGTATTCTGTTGAACGATTTCCGTAGCCCTGTTGCCACTGCCAAGAAACATTCTCCAGTCATCCAAACTCGTAACTAGAGCATTGATACCTTCCAAGCAATTTTTCCTAGTTTCCATTGCCGAGTTTAGATCGATGTCTAATTGATTTCGAGGAGCGGCAATTGCCTCATATCTATGAATTTCTTATCCTGAGCTTGGATTCCTTCGGTGCGACCTTCGTTTATAGGTTCGAGAATCCGATATGCATCTGGTGCGGGGCCTTGGTACTTAAGAAACTTCATAGCAGGTCGGGAGCCCATCACCTAGTCTATTTGGTTCGCCATGGCAGAAATGGATTTCAGGCTCGTCATGGTCGATCCAGAGGTGCTCAGGCGATGTGCCCCCGAGCATCTGTGTGGTGCAGATGCGTTACTAGGCCCTAATCTAGCTTCTTGCCCTTGATTTTTCACCCCTTTCAACTATGCAATAATTTTTTTCATCATCGCTTCTTGTTACTCAAAATGAGTTCACAACCCACTCATGACTTCGTCCAATTCCTCTCTCGTCAAGAACACAAAGGATTTCCAACAGAAGAGGTATCCTGGCCTTCTTCTTCCCTTCCAGCATGAGAAGTATCTTTCTTCCTCTTTGTTATGTATTTCCTATTTCCTAAGTTTCTTAAATGGTTAACGTGTGCATTGCCCTTCCTAGCACACCAAAATGTTAACTTGAAAATTGGTTCTCTTAAGTTAAACACCCAAATGAATGAAATTCATCGAAAATTTCACAATAAAAAATCATAGGATTTCATAAAACAATAAAGAACAACAATAATTATAGCGGTTCGACAATATGTCTATGTCCACCACCAGCAATCTATTATATATACTTTTTGATTACAAAATACAGTTGTGTTTACAGTAAGAAATTTAAGGAGAAAGAAGTTGATTCCTAAATTGGCCGAGTGTCTTTGTGCCTCCAGAGAAGAAGATCCTCATGAAATGATTCGCTAAAAGAGTATTTATAGATAAGGAAGAAATTCGGTTTGGTCATGCCACATGGAAGCATCATGGAGGTAGTGGAGTTCATGGGTTTGACCAAGTGAAAGAGTGGGAGTAGCAGGAAATGTCATGGAAACGTTCCCCTTCCGGTTCAACATGACCAAACCGGGCATGTAGATCCAAAGTCATGGCCGAACCGAAATTCATTGAAGCATGTCGAATTACCAAGCTAAAGTCTAAGTTTCTTGAGACACCTAATGCTTCAACCAAGCGCGTCCATGCTCGTCTAGGTCCATACTCATATCTTGAGAACTTTCATGGTTAGAAATCCACAATGTGGCTACCTTGCAAAAAGGAGAGTCAACATCATGCTTCTCGACATACTTTGATGGTGCAAATAGAATAGTTCTTATGAATGAATAAGTTGATTTACATATATATAAAGGTTAATGAGCACCTAGGGTACTCATGTTACTGTGTAGTTGTATTATGGCCTCCTGCTTCTACCCTGTATGCTTCGCAGTCAAATATAATAACTCAGGAAAACTTTTCAAGAGCCACCATCGATAGACGAATAGCCAGAGTAATGAACATATTAATAGTCCATAACATTTGTATTTACTAAGGTAAATGAGCACCATCTCTAATTAATTGCTAATGATCATGTATGGATCTAAGGTTAATGAGTACCGAGGGTACTCATGTAGTTGTACTATTCAGGAGGAGATAGTCGAACATATTACCTACATGCAGGTACATGAGTAGTTCTATATATTTTTCAAAATTCTTATTAATGAATCAATGATAGAATAAAAATTACCTTCTTGATGAAGAAACTCCACTATGAGTCATGACGAACTATGAATCGGTGAACTCGAGCACGAGCACTTATCGTTGAACAAAGCCAATTATGAATCGATGATTTCGAGCTCGACTCGATGATCGAAGGTGTCGATAGCTCGATTTAACGAATAAAGGCAGCTGGACTTGATTGAGAGCGAAATCCAAAAAAAAGTAAAAAGTAATCGTGGCCCTAATTTTAAACAAGAAAAAAGTGATTGTTTTTATTGAATTTGTTCTGAAGTGGGAGATGAAATTTGTGTGAATGAATTGATGATTCGATGATTTATGAACCCATAGGTTAAGCGGGTCAAACAGTTAAAATCAGGTTAGCGAGTCAACTCTGAAACCCATCGTTTGTTAAACTGGTTCTGTGATAACCCAAATTTCCGGTACTCTTTAAGCTGACCAAACAACACCAGTCTAACCCAAATTGTACTGCAAACCTAGATTCCAACAGAAAGAATTTAGAGGATGACATAAGAAAGAAAGAAATATTAGAATAGAAGAAATAATAAGAAGAAAACACAACAGAAGCAGAGTCCCACATCGCAGCAGAACAAAATATAATATAGAAATAAATCATTGTCGAGAGCTTGAAATAAAACTTACAATCATCAGAGTACATCACATATCTGGGCAATTATAATAATATGTCCTCATATACAACACACAGCGGAATAAAACTATATATCATACATTTGAATTCCTCCAGCACGTCTTTTGAAGTTTACAACATCCAAACCTAAACCTGAAAAACCTGGGCTTACCCGAGCGTTACAAACATTGGATCGGTCTGGTGAACCAGAGTGAGAAACCTATTAAGTATATAAACAACATCCAACTTGATTTTAAAGTTAAAATTCATTTTCGAAAGAAAGGATAATCGTAAGACCAAATCCACACATAAATACAGACGGTTTTTACCTTATGATAACCCAAAACATTTTGAAATCATATGTATATATATATCTTTAGATATTATAACAGTGTCTAAATACAAATAATTATCAATTTAGCGGAACGCTTGCATCTCACGCTCTACATATATAGCATACAATCAAAACCGCGAGCGCTTAGTGGAGATTGGATTCCGACTATGACAAGGTATGGAACCACCTACCGATAGTGTATCTCTAGAGGGGAATACACTGGGTTTAACAAAAACATTTTGCTACCCTGCCATACATGATCGACCACTCATTTTGCTTGAGTGTATCGAATGTATATCACCAACGGTTGGGATCAGCAACCGTTTCCCAAAAAGGGACAACATCGAATAGATTAAAGAAGGAAATGAAATGTCTCTAGATATGTGATTATACACCTTACTTGGGAGCGACCCACTTAGCCATGATGCCTGCCCGATTTTTGTCATTTTCGGTTGTGAGGCTTGAGGTTAGAATTAACTTTTCAAGATAGCACACCACCATTCACTTTGAATGCCACATCATCAGATCTGCTAAATTACTAATTGACGCCTACAAAAAAATTCTGTGTGTTAGCTAAGGGAAGGTGTCTTCTTTGCCACCAACATAAATACGTTCATAAAAATCAACGTACGTGATTCTTTGAAAATAATCTGTCAGACATTCGTCCTTACAAGTCATCGAGGAACAGGATGAACCAAAGGCACCGTCCTATCACATCCTAGGAATCACCCTATGGATTGGTAGCGAGTAGTACTTGCAAATCCGTAGATTTCAACTACCACAAAACCACAGTATATCTTTGGCTGCAGACATGAGATTATTAGCAGTTCTTCTGTTTATGAGGATCTACAGCCTTTAACGCTCCATCTCGATTGTCTTCTGATATCTTCACATATTTGGTGGTCGAAATGGTTTTCGAATATAAATTCGATTGGTCTTTTGTGTACCAACAATCGTATTTGCCAGATTTGATAGTCGGTTATTTAACAAGCATTCAATCATGGAAATAAAAATGAATTCATTGATTCAGTACCGAGCATCACTTGGCCTTTTTAATTAAAAATAATTAACAAACGGTTAATTAAACTTCTAAAACATTCCATATTTTTAAACATGGTATTTAATTCTCATTTCACTATATTAGTCTTCACAAAACAATTTCTAATATTCAGAAAATATTTAATAACCATATCCAATTCTTATTTTAGTATTATTGTTTCAAAACATTAATTTCAACATTTTTCAAGCATTTCAATACCTCAACATTCATTAGTTCCTGACCGTAAATTGGTAAGTGAATAATTCCCTAAGTATCATCCCCGAAGAATGAGATCAACATCGGATTAACACTTAGAAAACTACTCAACTTAACTAATCTCCCGTTAGGTTCTAATTCTTATCTTAACTCGTTAACAACCCATTATATTCCACTTCTAATTCATTTAACCATTTTCCACCTTGGAAATATCGTTTCAAATTCCATTGTTAAGTAACGTTAAATTAAAACTTAACATCTTAGCCTCACGACCCTTTTTTATAAACATCGTTTATAATTCTCAGGTTTAATATACAACCTTATTTATCTCAATTCCTTCTTACTTAATTTAAATATTAAGTAAACACTTATTTCGTCTATCGTATTGGTTTAAAATCCCTTTTGTTAACTTAGTTTATAAAATTTGGTTTTATAATAAATTTCGTGCATAGACACCTTTCTCAATTCAATCAGGTTTCAATACCAACTTTAATTACCTAATTAAGTGAATTTCATTTAAACATTAACCACTTAAATCATTATTAATTAAAATAATAATTTACTTCCTTATTAACAACCATATAAATAGTTAATTTCTTTATTAACTAAATAAATGGTAAATCTCTTTTTTAAAATCTTATTATATTAAAACAAATATTCATTAAAATATTCCATTAATTAAAACAAATTAATCAAATACCCAATTCCAATTCCAATTAGTGGAGTTCGTTAACTCAAACCTGGTTATCTCATTAACCCAATTCCAACCAATCTTTTCATTAAATTAATTAATGATATAATTAATTTAAATAAACCATTTCATTGTCTTTTGGGAATATTGCATTCATTTATGTTTATCTGCTTATAAATCTTATTAACGTAAGAATTTGATTTATAAAACCATTTAAGAATTGCTTATAAACCTAAATAATAAATAACAATTTCCTTTATTACACTTTTATTAAAAATAATAGACTTCAAAATCTAACTTCAGTTATAAAAATAAATTTTATAACTTCATTACTGTCGATTCATTTGACGGTAAATCAACATTTATAACACGATTTATTTTTAGGCCAACTACTGCCAATAACCCAACCAATACCACTCATTGGTTAAAACTAAACAAACATTGAATTTCAAATCAATGATCAATAACCAAACCAATCATCTACTCAGAACAATTCTTATGAGGGTAATACGAAAATGAATAACATTAATATATTTGAGGAATCCAGTTGGATCCTTTTAACCCGTTTTTCCCTGCATCCAAATACGTTATCTTAACAATATCATTTATCTCAATAGTCAAATATAGTGTTCAATAATCAAACAATAATCTAAACATTCATCTATAAATTTAACACGTTTATATTATTATAAACATGATCAATGAGGTAAATTACCTCCATCGGTTATAATCATTAAAAATAACGATTGATTTAAATTAAATTAAACGAACGTTTAATTTAATCGGTTCAGTCACCGCATATAAATATATATATTCAGCATCCATCAAACAAGTAACAATCAAAACACACAAATATTAAACCCGACTTATATAAAATATAAGTGGGATAAATTGTGTGAGTTGAACTCCCCTTCATTTTCCATTCATTGTCAAGACGGTTCGTTTTACCAGCTTCCAGTGGTGTTCAACTCTGTCCATTCCAATTTCATAATATTACGCCCATTGACACGATTCCACGCTTCTTGTAATGACCCGGGATTTTAACGACTTTGGTTATCGCCACAAAACCAATGATGACTAACCAAACGTCGAAAAATACCGGTCATTAATGAAAGAAATTAGAGGGCGAGGATATATTAGCTAGAAACTTAGAATAGAAGAAGAAGAACACAACATCAGAGTAACACGAACCTCACAGCGGAACGAATAACATATAATATATATAACATAACCTGAAATATACATCTGTACTTGAATATACACCGTTATCAAAGTACAATACTTACAACACAGCGGAAATAACTATAGCTATATGATCCTGAAGCCTCCTGCTCCAGCTCTTCAAGTATCTGTAAATCCCGACTACTTGACTACCCGTACAAAATTGGGCACCCAAGAGTTTAGGGAAAACAACAAAATAAACTCCGGGTCAGTCATGGGACTGGTATGAGTAAAACAATTTAAAAACAGGTTGAACACGTAAACAATATCTCATAAGACCACATCGTATAATGGAACGGGTTTTTCCCTTATGAGAATCCAAATTATCTTTATATCAAAAACCTTTTGATATTATCATAATGTCTATCAACCCCAATATAATAATCATCTAGCAGAAACGCTTTCATCTCACGTTCTACATATATGGTATACAATCAAAACCGCAAGCACGTATTGGGTAATGGATTTCCAACTATGACAAGGTATGGAACCACCTTTCGCTAGTGTACCTCTAGAGAGGAATACACTGGGTTCAACAAGAACATCTTGCAACCCGGCCACACATGACCGACCACTCATTTCGCTTGAGTGTATCGAAAGTATATCACCAACGGTTGGGATCAGCAACCATTTCCCGAATGGGACAACATCAACAATAGATTTTTAGAAGTAAATGAAACTCTAGATCAGGTAATTATACACCCTACTTCGGTGCGACCGACTTAGCCATGCTGCCTGCCCGATTTCTGTCATTTACCGGTTGATGAGGCTTGAAGCTACGCTTTATCATCACACCAGATTCACTTCGAATGTCACATCGTCAAATCCATCAAATCACCGATTGATGTCCTCAACCATACATTATGTGTTAGCTAAAAGAAGTTTCCTTCTCCGCTTCCACTCTTGGTACGGTTGGAGAAATCAATATACGTGATCGTCTGGAAATACTCTGTCAGACATCCATCCATACAAGTCATCCGGGAACAGGATGAACCGAAGGCACTATTCAATACATCCATCTTAGACACTGTTATATAAGACTTATACAATAGCCCTTGCACTTTACTCCGTCTTCAATTATCTTTGGCATATATGATTCGCAACGCTTATGCCAATACAGAGTGGTTCTTTGGATAATAATCCAACCGGTCTCTCCATATTAACAACGTTAAAACGGTCAAAAACTTCGATAGTCTGTGATTTAACCATCGAAGAAAAACAGGTGTGCAAACAGCGATATTATTTCCAAATGGAAATTTATATCGATCAAACATCATTCAACATTTATCTCTTTATTTCATTAATTTACTTATCTCCTGTTTCCCTATATTCAATATTTCTTATTTTCTAAATTTGGAAAATATACGTTATTAACAATGGAAAACATTTCCATTTCTTGTTTTCTTTATTAGAAAACATTTCTGGTTTCTTATTTGGAAAACATTTCCAAAGCTTCTTCATTGGACTTAGACAGATGTTTAAACAAACCATCGCGATGCCAACTCAAACCATTTCCTTTATTTACTAAATTCACTTAACCATCCTTTACTATCGAACCTTAACCATTTCTTAGTTAAAAATGAAGTCAATCAAGTTGGGGTAATACTACCTCTCAGACCTTAACTGAACAACGTTTTCTAACCTTGAAATAGACAAAGTTCACCCTTCTAATTCTATTCGATAATTCTTTCCTTCGATAAGGTATATTCGGTAACTCTATTCAATTTATTCTATTCACTTAACTCTTTTGATTTAACTTTAACTCTATTCACTTAACTCCTATCGAATAAACTATATTCGATAACTCTTTTAATTCTATTTGAATAAACTATATATTCGATTAACTCCTTTTACTCTATTCGAATAAACTATATTCGATTAACTCATTTGCTTTAACTCTAATCGATTAACTCCAACTGGTTTAACTCTAACTGGCTAACTCTAATTGATTAACTCCATCTGGTTAACTCTTATTCGAATAACAAATATTCGATTACTCTATTCATCTGACTCGACCCGACTAACCCCTTTCGAATAACTAATTCGATTTACTACTTTCGAATACCATATTCGATTTAACTCCTTTGTTCGCTTTATAAAGAATTCCTTTTTAACAACAGTTATTTATTTTAAAGATTTACTTTTAGTAACGGTTATCCACTTTAAAATGATTTCCTTCTTATAACAGTTTCCTTTTTATAACGTTTTCCATTTTTCTAAATATCTCCTATTTATAAATATTCCAACTTATAAATATTTCTTATTTATAAATATTCCATTTATAAATATCTTATTTTCAGTTATCACTTTGAAAATATTCTCTTATCAACATTTCGGTATGTTATGGTATACAACATATCAAATCACGATGACCAATATCGTTCAAACACATATAATCGACAACAGAATATATATCACATCATATATCACAATATATGAAAAACAGTAAAATAACTGTTGAGGAATCCAGTCAGATTCCTCCAACCTGTTTCCCTGCATCCACAGATGTTACACAATAAAATCAACATCACTTTTCAGTTCCATATGATATATTCTGTTAAACAGAATCAATATAGAAATTCAACTAACTGACTAGCAGTTCAATCAAACAGTCAACACACAGTCAATCAAACAATTTCTAACAGTTCTAAAAATACAACATGAAATTATAAACTGTTCAGAGTTAGTGAGATTTACTCACTTTGGCAGTTCATCGTTAAGGAACGATAAACTGTTATTTGATATGAATCAAACAATTTATTCTGCCATAGATTCATACGAGCCCCAATCCACTTCCAGTCAGCTTCATTGTGAAGCTCTCGTCCATACAATCCCGACGGATCCTGTTTCGTTGGATTTCGATCACGTATGAATAAGTTATTATATTTTGAAGTTTTATTTTATTTTAAAATAAATAAAAACTTAAATTTAAAAGAGTTGGGCCTTACCCCCCCTTTAAACACAATCGGCCCATCAGCTACTAAAGCCCACACCGCACCCACAAAACCTTCTTCCTCCCAACAGAAAATCGGCCAAAGCCTGTAACCCATTTCCACCATTTGACCCTACTTTTGACCACACTCCACCACCACGTCGGTCACCAATCTCCGTCGCAAACACCACCACCTGATTCACCATCAAATCCCGCACCTGTTGGCCACCACGGCACCGACTCCGGCGCCCTCGACCAGATTCCGTCCTTGTGCCCTTCTCAGTAGCTCACGCTATAGGTGGCGACACTTACTGTGTCGAATACCCACTGAACTCCTCCATTCGCAACGCCTTGCCACCGGGAGTTCAACCACCACCTCGTCTTTGCCTGGCTCCGCCCCTAACCTCAACAAGCCGCAGCCCTAGCTCCCCAGTCCAACGTATCGGCCTCTGGAAAAATCCCGTCGCACTCAGAAAAAGGTACTCCCAGTTGAAGCCTTCACTTGCCTGAGTCCAACATATCCGAAGTTTCTCGATTTCATCGAGTATTGCTAGAGTTTTTAATTGAAAGGAGGATTATGAAGATGGCGGCTTAGAAATATTACGGCCGATGAAGAAATGAAAATAGGTCTTAAGAGGGTGGAGTTTACTATTTATAAGCAAATGGAGAAAGATATTTTGGTAGATATTTTATTATAATATTCAATTATAATCAAATGTTATTTGTACTTATCTTCTAAAAATTCCTATGACAACATACGATACCCAAAAATCACGAAAACCGGCATGCAGCTACAGTTCGAAATTACGGTCCCAACAAAAATGGTTTCGTCGAATTCTGACTTCGTATGCTCGCACAACGTATTTTTAAAGGTCAATTTATCGACTGTTTTTCACTCTAAAAATCCGTACGACCACACAGTGACTCTAAAAATCACGAACTGGAAATCTAACAATTATTTGACATTGCGGATCCAACAAAATTAGTTTCGTCGAATTCTGAGGTCGTTTGCAAAAGTGGCTATTTTTAAAGCTCTGAATGACCCATTTAAATATACAAATATATTTAAATATAATAAATTAAATATTTATAAATAAATATTATCATATATATCCACATACGATATGGTTTAGCTCTAGAATATTCCTATATGAATTTCTAACTTGATATTTCAAATCCCGATTAAATCGATATTCGATTTAGAATGAAATTCCTTTTATAAATATAAATAAATTATAAAGGAATTCCACAACAACTTTTCTAAAATTTGATTTGGATGTAAATCAAAATCTACACGACGAAATCCCGATTTTTCTCTTCCACTAGAAAGATATACTCCACCAGCTCCACACGTTTCTTGTTTCACAGAAATCCGACTTAAAACGAATCCTGTACATTCAGTTGAAGTTCAAATCGCTAATTTACGAACTGCAACGCCATTTCAAGCTCGATTTTAATTATATTATAATTCTATGTTCAAACTGTCGTTTATATAATATATTTGTTATTCTAATTCAATTCTAAACTGAATTAAATATCACATATGATCCAGTTCACACCATATCGCCATTTCAGCCAATTCTGGTTATTTCAGAATTAAATATATTATTTAGTTTATTATTTTAATTAATTATTCACCATTATTAAATTCCACGACCATGAAATCCTTTTAATCACCTTTTAAATAATTAAATAAATTAATTATTACACCTCTGCAAATGCGGGTCATTACACTTCTTGTTTGGTCCGATTCTGTATATCTATGGTACAACTATAAATTTAATGTTATTGACCATTTAAATAAATATTTCTAATATCTTAAATAATATCCTTTTAACTTAATTCCTTACGTTAACATGATCCTTTATTAGAGTAGATTAGGCACTAATTTCTCTATTATTTTCTATATAACGCGTTCGTTACAAATTCATTATATATACAGTTAGCACGAATAATGGCTTAGGCTAATAGACACATGAAAAATGTACCTAAATATGCATATTATAGTTGACACTTAACATCTATAAATTAATTACTGCTTAGTATTAAAGTTAAAATTTTGATTAGGCATTAAGTATATGATTCAACACGTTACAACTATTTAAAGACAGACAGGGAATGAGGGTGATACTACCATGGAGATAGACAACAAAGAAATAACAAGTCAGGACAAGATATGGTCTAGTGAGTGCTATGGATACTAGTGTTATTGGCATTAGTGATGAACAGATTGTCTAACATTGTGTGTATCATTCGATGGTTTTAGTACAAAGAACTTAATATATATATATATATATATATTTATTTATGTTCATACAGAGCAATGAATTATTCACATTAGAATATTAATTAAGCACAATATAAATCATATTCTATCTTTAGCATGTCTTCATACGAACACGAGCCATGTTTCCTTATTCAGGTGAAAATGTAATTAGGCTCAGTTAAATGGTCATTAAGCTTGGTTAACATAGTGGTTAATCACATTAAGATTATATTAGGCATATGGAAACTACTGTATATCCTCCTATTTTAATACCTGCTCCCATTCGAAACTCCAAATGCCGCTCACTCCTCACTGCACGCCATCCTTTCCAACACCGTGCCACCAACGTTCACTGAAATCCGTTTGCCTCTCCCCATCAGTGCCCACATTTTACCCTCAGTACGCGGAAAAACCCCTTCTTTAATACTGCTCGAGCCAATCAAGAACCCATCCCACGCATATGAACCCGCTTCCTTGCTTTTCTATCCACTTTCCATGCCGACTGAAAACCATGCACCCTTCCTTGAAATTGCTCCTATTTTTACCCGGCAGCCTCCCCAGAACTTTCGAATAACTACCCTACAACACCAGTACATGCCCAAGCTGCTCAATCACCAGAACTCTACCAGAACCTGACAGAAACCATTCCCTTCGAGCCACACATCCATTGTAGCAACCAATTCCATGCTTCCGTCGACCTGCGCCTGAACACCCCCTCGAAATTTGAATGCAGAAGCCTCATGGAGTAGCTTGAAAGAAACCAATATACAGAGTTATATTATTTTATTTATATATAAAAAGATGGAAGTTGCGTCTTTGAGTGGGTCCAGTTCTGCTGAAACAAAAAGAAAGAAGGCACACGACTTATATTGGAGAAGAGGCGTGGAATTGGAGTTTACTTAGGGAACACGGTGAGTAAATGTGGCTACCAAGGTATTGATGGTGTGGGGCGCAAAGCAATATATAAATTTATATACATCCATACATATACTTTTAATTTTAAACAGTTGTTAAATGAAAGAGTCCGACTACATTGTTAAACCAAATAACATGCTGATATTAATTAACCAGTTTATGACCAAATGAGTGTACATGGCCACATGGGCGGTTAATAGTTGTAATTATATAAATTGTAAGGTACATGCAGCTCTATCTAACAAAAAGACCATAGGTGGACTGAAAGGCCGGTCTACTATTGAATTCCAGCGTACGTGTCTAGTCAATACTTCATAAGGTTAGTTTATATTGCCCATACTCATCATTGTCCGTTTTATATTCGCATTACCATACATGAACTCCGAACATAACAAAAATGGATGTATTGCTACGTCTTAATGTTCCGGTCCCATTGAAATTAATTTCGTTCAAAATGGACCTGGTTTGCACAACGACGTTATTTTAATTCCAATATTTTCATTGGTTTATCATTAAATAACACGCACAGATAAAACAACTCCGATTGGCTCCAAACTGGAAATCTAGCAATAATTAACTATACGTATTCCAATAAAATTCGTTTCATCGAAAACGGTGATCGTTTGCAAAGACAACTATTTCTAAGGCTCATATGATATCGATACAATATTATAGAATCTAAAACAATTCAAATTAAATAATAATAAATTTTTATTATCGTAAATCTTCAAATAAACTATTATATAGCTTAAAAATAAACCGATAAATATTTTAAACTCAGTATTTAAAAATTCAGGGTTAAACGATATTCAAATATATGAAACCCTTAGTATTTTATTAAATAAACGTTATCGTTTATTAACAAATTCCATAGCGACTATTCGAAAATTTGAATTGGTCATAACTCACAATCTATAAGCTAAAATTTCCATTTTTCTCTTACATTAGAAAATATAAAATTGATTCAAATGTTTCTTGTTTCACAGAATTCCGACTTATATCGGATCTGGTATATTCAATTGAAAATTAAATCGTAAATTATGAACTATCGCGAAGTTTCCAGTTCGTTTTATAATTATATATAAATTATACGTTCAAACTTTGTTATATAAACGAATTATATATTATAAATCCATTTAAAATCCCAAATTGATATTTAAAATAATAAAATATATTAAATATTTAATTGCCAAAAATGTTGGACATTACAGGTTTTAAGGGTTTTTCTGGTAAAAAAAGTTCCAACTTACAAGAAATTTATCATAACACTAGTTTCATGCACATTACACACATCGTCCAAACATTTTTTTCTTTCCTTCCACCAACAGTTAAAATGATCACAGTTTCAAACTTCAAGACTTAACAGAAACAGGAATAACCCGAACTTGATCTAAAGCAAGCCCACACATAGACCCAGTGTCACATGTCTTCTGATGATAGAAGAACTATAAAACGTAATCCTAGTCCTGTTTCCAGCTGCCTTAAACTAAAGGTCTCCTTGTTTAAACATACCGTTCCCTTTGGAATGAAACTAAACTTTCACATTAGTAGTTCCAGCAAAAGCTTCAACAAGTATAGTCCCATGGTAGCTGCTCCTCGCATCTCCAATAACGAATGTCATATTATACACTTTGTTAGGAACCATCCGTAAAACCTGGGCTATGGAGCTCTTTGTTCCAACTACTAGCTCTGCCGCATAGTTCCCATAAGGGATCGAAAAATGCTCTTTGTTGACGAACCTAACCACTTTAAGGGACTCCACTATCCACCCTGTTTTATCTAACAATTCGATGATTTTTGTTTGATGATAACGAACGTATATTTATTATTATAAATGTGTTTGTAATTGTACTATTATACATCACAGAGAGAAATAAATATTTACATTTAAATAGAATACTACTGCACAAGAATTTAAATATTCAAGCAGTATTTTATTTAAATATAATATTATATTTCAACATTTCAACAGTACAAGTTCATAACTCCATTGTTTGTACATTTCACTGAAATACAATGCATTACATTTCGTATTAAATTTCATTTGTATACAATGCTTCTCACTATCGTACACTCGGTTACATTTCACACAAGTTGTACATATACAGTCATACACTCATATACAATCACACTCATTTGTCTTCTATCTGCCTCAATGTCAATCCAATCTTCTGCTTACCTATCACAAAAGAAAAACACACTGTAAACTGAAAAAAAATATTCTAAATTCTAGCTAATATAATTTTTATTTTAAAAATTTATTTGCCTTAGAATTTTGGTGTGTTTCTCATCATTTTTCATAACTTGATCTGATTTATATGTACATCCATCTGTGTCAAGATAGCTTGTGATATTCACAATGATATATTGTAAATACCATAAAGTAGACAATATTTCCAATGCTCACATTTATATATATATATTCTGCGCTATACATGTATACACATACATTATATGTATATACACATATTTCTGTGCAGGGACAATTCGGTCAAACATCGTGAATGGACTGAACCAAGAAATCCAGTACATATGCAAACACAAAACACACACACATGTATACACGCACACACACACACACACACATATATATATATATATGCATATATATATATATATATGTGTGTGTGTGTGTGTGTATCCACACAGTAGGAAAAGTGGTTCAATAAGCTCAAAATATCCTAATGCACAACAATGACAAGTCAACAAGTCGAAACGCAAGTGCAAATGCAAAACTCATGTATATGCAACATGAAAAATGGGAACAACAGTTAGATGTCAAGTTTGGTGCAAAGGGTCAAGAAAGCAGCATAGTCATAGAATTTCAAGTGTTTCTCAAAATGGCCAAGTACAAGACAACTAGCTCGAACAAGTGGACAACAAATGAAGTTTACACAGCAAGCCAAAGAATGCATGGGGCTCAAGCATGTGTGCCAAGACAGGATATTGCAAATGAATCATGTCGAGACACTATAAATTGCAAATAGCAAATGAAAGAGCCAATGTACACACAAAATAAACATAGCAGCATGGGTATGTATATACAACAAGCTCAAGACAATGCATAATGAAAATGCAACATCAAATGATAGAGCATAAGTGCACAGCAAAACCACAATCAATACAAAGGTGAATCAAGCATGTGCAAAGCATACAAGCTCGACATCATTGAAACTTCCTATGGAAATGAACATTACTAACGCGTAAACATTTGAGTTTTCAAATTCAAATACTATCAACATGAAGCAGAGGAGCAACAAACATCAGTGAGAGCAAGTGACTATATTTGTTCCTATCAATGTTAATATAGTGCATGGGTGTGCATGCAAGTAACACAAAACATGACAACAGAGCATGTAAATTTTTTTTTGGAAAACAGTTTTAGGTAAGAAGATTGAATTTATTTTGCTTCTAACATTTCCATAATCCAGAATCATTATTTGGTTTACATGAATGGTCAAGAAAATTGGAAATAGAAATCAAGCAAGTATGCATGTACAAATGGTTCAAGTACAACATAGTCAAGCTGTAAGCAACAGGGGCAAAATCAATTCAATTATCACAAATATTTTTGGCAACATTTCGGATTTTTTATAAACCATTTTTGCAACAAGAAATGTTTATTTCCAGAAATCTCAAAGGGCCACAAATTTAATTCGAGTTTATTTCCAGAATTTATAGAGACAAATTTGGCATGCAACTTTTAATTTGTTTCCAGATTTCATTAAACACATTTTTGGCAAATTCTGCAAAAACTTGTTTGAATAAATTTATAACGACCCGAACTTTCCCGGTCTCCGAAGAGAAGAGAAAGAACGGATTGTCTGAGAACATGACAAATTAGAATACAAACAGGAGAACATTTCATTGCTTATTACAACAATTTATATCAGAGTAGGAGAATATACAGAGTATAAAGAAATATTACACATTGAAAAATATCAGAGATTAAATACATTAGCAGCGGAAAATAATACAACACACAACTGAAAGGAAAATACGGATATAGAGCTTTCAGAATATAGCTCCAGTTGTAAACCAGGTTCCTGTGAATGTAATATCTGCAAAACCAAAACTCCTAGCTGCCCGTGTGGAAAATAGAGGCACCCAGAGTTTAGGTTAAAACAATAAACTCTAGGTCAGTCATGTGACTGGTGTGAGAACTAAAAAAGTTATTAAATTTTTACTTTAAAAGTAAAGTAAATCAAGGGACCATGCCGTATAACATGGAACGGGTTTCCTCCCAAGAAAACCAGTGCATAAAACAAATAGCATAATGCTTTTTGGAAAAATGAAGCTATTATAAGACCCAGGTCCTATAACATAATGCAACGCTAGCCGGAGGATAGGGTTTACCCTTATAATAGCCAAACATGCTTTGTACGTTTAAAACAAATCATTTGATAAGTGCATAGTGTTAAAAACAACTTCAAATATAAATGTATCAATCATAGGCAGCATGGGTACCATCTATCATGTCGCCAATACTAGGCTCTACAATCAAAACCACAAAGTCACGTATTGGAAGTTGGATTTCCATCTATGAACCAAGGCATGAGATCGTCCTTACCGCTTCGAGATAATCTTGCCCATATCTCAGGCAAGCGCGTAGGCAAGCCTTGGATCGTCAGGGCCGGTCCACACGAATTGGATTAAAATGCCTGAACAATACGTTTCCCCGCCCTATGGGGCGTAAATGAGCCAGATGACTCAATATCCATCGGCTCTGTATTAACCGATATATCCGAGGTGCCTCGCTATCCATCATCCACATAAGTAAAACATCTGGGCTTGCAAAACCTTGACACCACTCCTAGCTAGAAGGAAACGCATGCCCTCCCTGAGGTTCTCTCCCGTTTTTGGTTCACACTGGGGTGTGAGGCTCGCGAATTAACGCTATACACAGAGCTATGCTATATTAAAGCTGTGCTTTGATCATCAACCACAAGACTCTACTTTTGTATAGAAGCCTTGATCATTTGCATCTCAGCATGCCACACAGGCAATTCACGCCATGTGACTGATGTCTATCAATCACATAGAATGAAATCCGATGTTAGGCACACATCCATTTACAAGTTCGTTCTGGGTCTGAACGAAACTAAAGGCACCTTATTCCTCGTCCCACATGTCCAATATAGGAGAGAGGTCCTCGCATATCCGATCGATCTCCAAGTACGTCTGGACGATCACCACTTATTACCTCGTCTTGGGTGTACAACCCAATCAAGACATCAATAATCATCCAAACGATGTGAAGACCCCCGGTCTTCAACCACCATCTTCATCGTCGACTTATCGTCGATCCAGTTATTCAGAATGGGATAAACTCAGTCTTTCCGATTAACTCGCATATATAATGAACAAGTGCTATAAAACACAACATACCCTCATTCCAATCCATAATATTCTTTTATTCAAATATTCTCATTTTTAGGGAAATGTTCCCATTAATTTTATCAAAGATAAATTCTTTAAATTTGTTCTTTAATCTTCCATTGGATATCAATTCAAACCATATTAAGGTTTATCCAAACTAGTCGGGATTAGCGATTCTTACCGAAGTAATCGTTTATTTCCCAATCCCAACCTATTCATCCCATGAAGTAAAACTGGTAATACTTCATATCTAACACCACAGTGTTATCGGTAAAATTAATTACCATTTCATGTTCAAATCTAATTAAAGATTTAACTATTGCTTATAGCAAAACTGGTGATACTCCATTCTCGATCATATCTTGAATTTGATAATTTATTTATCAGATTCACTTTTCAATCTAATTAAAGATTCATTAAAACTCCATTTAGTTTTAATCTCCAAAAATCATTACTTAATGATTATTCAAATTCAGGAAATAATTCCTGCCTTTAACTGGGTTAAAGAACTAATGTCATTTAAAACACAGCTCACGATAAACCCAAAATCACATTCCATTAATTATGGAATCTTCTCGGAAAACAGGTCAATATATATAATCGATATAAACTTCCATATCTGACAAACAATATAAATGGAATATCGGCAAAGCCTTTTAAATTCCATACATATTAGCAGTCTTCCTCCATAGAAATTCACTTCGATTATTACCTAATCGAATTCCATTTCATTCAAATTTATTTTATTAAATTGGAAAACTTTACTTTGGAAATTTTCCATTAAGTCTTAGTTAAAAGATTTATAAATTCCAAATCACATTTCATTGTAAATCGGGTTAAAGAACGAATGTCATTAAAACACAGTCCACAAAAAACCCAATTCACATTCCATTTCATTCCAATTATTAAATATAACTTAAACTCTAATAATCTTAATTAAAAAATTCATTCTTTTCCCAGGGGGTTTAAGAATAGTGATATTTAAGACACCATTCACGACAAACCCAAAATCTAGTTCAACATTAAATACAAGGCTCTGAATTGAAATTATATCGGCTTATATTCAATATCAAATTCTGAAATCAACAAATATCGTATTGGGATAACGATATATATCTTCCACATTCCTCCACAATATCCATATAATGACGGAATCCAATATCGAAATATTCCGAAGATAATTTCGGTTCAAATCCGTTCCAATCCATATATTGGAAATTCTGGTTATTTTTAAAACCATTTCAAATCCAATTTATTTATTTAAAAATATTGGATTATAATTCTAGTTCATAAGTAGTTCATTTTGTTAAAAATATTTTTTTTATCTTTATAGATGTTGAATTTTTCATCCCAGTTCTTTCCAAACCATTTATTATGATTTTACACAAATTATTAATATTTTTATTTATTTTATCAAGGCCCGTACAGTCGATTTCCATAAACGTTCATCGAACTGCACTTACAACGACCTTTTACAAATTTGATTTGGACATAATTCCAAATCCAATCGTTAGATTTCAAATTTCTTATAACCGTTGGAAAGTTCTTTACGATATGAACCCAACGGTTCTGGTTTTAGGAGAATCCGACGGCTGGATCTCCCGTAATGTCCATTCGAAGTCAATGGTCAAAATTCGCGAACTACCGCAGCGCGGTGCGTTCTATTCAGGCCATTAAATATATAATATATATATATACATATTATATATATTTCATCGATTTCCAGTTAGAACGTCCTTTATAAATCGTTTTAAATTCATTTTCAAAAAGATTTCAACTTCATATCCAATTTTAAATCAAAATTGAATATTCCATGTCATTAATATATAAATGATAATATTTTCAAAACATTAGATTTTGAAATCACTTCCATTTCGATATTCATTATAAAAATGAATAAAATCGATATAAATATCATTCATGTCAAAATGGCATTAATTTAATCAACATGGCTTTATATATTTAAATATTTTTGTGTCCATCCCAAATCAGACATCAAAATCATATTTTGATCCATTACTGAATATTATTTTAAAATATTCATTATTCGTTATTTTAAATTTTCGTTAACTTAAAATATTCGTTCTTTCCGAATTGGAATCAGACACAGTCAATTACCATATAATTTTTTTTGTTTGGATTTCATACACACATGTAAACAACAATAATCAAACAAAGTCAACCATCATCCAGAGTGCATTACACAATTGCATAAGCGTTAAATATAAATAATGAATGCTTACAACAGTTTGTCAACCAATCGATTGACATACAACTAAACAATTGGGATTAGTGTCTGTCAAATATCATCCCAATACCCGTATGGGGTTTCAATCAATAAACACTGATTATTATTTGTGTAGTTGGGCGATGTGTAAAATATATCGTCCCAATCAATATCAGTTAAATGTGTGTACATAAACAAATCATCCGATTTGTAAATGAATATTTATTTTATTCATATACACGTTAAAAGTTATATTTTTAACTATAAAATATTTACCTCAACGCTTGAATATTTTATACAGTTCATTTATACAATAAAAATGATATTTTTATGGTTCTAACATTTTTAGATAATTTCGGCAACATAACGACGCGATAGTAGAACCAGAATAAGGTCTAGCCTTATCCCTCGCCCTATAATGGCTCGCGCCATGTACAAACCAATTCTAATCAATTCATTTCAATTCCCAAACCAAATTCAAACAAAAAAACCAATCAACCAAACAAACATGGTTTCAAATAAAGGTGTCAGGTGCTACTAAGCACCGTCTGCATCCTAGTATATATATTTAACTAGAAAATAAATTAAAGTGAGAAGGTCTCACCTTTAGGATCCACTCCTCCATTCGTTATTTTAGAACGGTTTGGATTTGGATTTGATTCTAGTCGGTTCCATCGCAATCTGTTTCACACGATTTTTATATTAAAAAACACATTTTTATTTCAACGCTATAAAAATTTCATTTTTCTTACGCTATCCATATAACAAAAAATATTTTTTTATTCTGATGTTTATATTATACAAATCATATTTTTAAACCGCTACTTTTAAAATAAAAATCATATTTTTATATTGTTTTTATATACATAAAAATCATAACTTTATATGTTATTTATGTAAATAAAAATCAAATCTTCATGTCGTTACATACATATAAAAGATCATATTTTTATCTCGCCTTTCATATAATAAAAATCAATTTTTTAACGCTACTTCATATTGATAAAAATCATATTTTTATAACAATGCTAAATGGATAAAAATCACATTTTTATTTTGCTACTTATCATATAAAAATCACGTTTTTATTAATCCAATTTTATAAATAAAAATCATGTTCTCATTTCACTTTCTAGATAATAAAAAATCGTATTTTTATATCGATCTTTACATTATAAAAATCATTTTTTTATAATTCAGTTTTACATACAAAAATCAAATCTTTTTATATTTAAAAAGCATATCATTTTGTTATTAAAAATCATGTTTTTCCTCGCTATACAAATAAATAAAAATCCTATTTTTATTCGCTATACATATAAATAAAAATCCTATTTGTATTTCACTAATCATAAAAAAACTGATTTTTTTATTTTTATAAAACTAATTACATAATATAAATAAAAATAAATAAATTGAAAATTAAAAAAGAACTTACAAGAGGAGGGGGAGAAGACTTCTTGATCGAATTGGGGAGGGGTGGGGGTCGGACGTGGGCGCCGGAGCTGTCGACGGCAGAGGAAGGTGGCAGTTCAGCTAGGGTTTGAAAGGGGGGATAGGGTTTTACGGGTTGGAGCTCTGAATGGGCGAGGAAAGAGAGGCGCGAAGGGGGGGGGGGGGAATCGCCATTGGAGGCGACGACTTGGGGAGGCCGGGGTGGCGCATCGCTCGCGGCGGCGTCTGGTGGCGATTTACGCCCTCGATTTGAAGAGCTCTTGTTTTTTTCTTCTGTTATTCGATTTTGAAAAGGAATGGGGGGTTTTGGGGAGAGAGAATTAGAAAGGGGGTATAATATATATTATATTTTATAATTTAATAATATTTTAATTCATCAATTAGTTGTTTAACACCACGAACTCCAAATGAATCCCAACGACTGTCGCACCTAGCTAATAACCCTCATTCCGAACATAATGGGATATGTTTCGTAACCCAATTCGGCTGTTACGATCAGTTTCCACTAAATTTAAAATATGAATCATTATATTTTAAATTCAAACGCACATTTTAATTTACTAGGGCTACATACCGAATCCAAAAATTTCAGAAAAATAAATCTAGCTATGTTTTGACGATACAGTCTTAACAAAACTAATTTCATCGAATTTGGAGACCGTTTGAAAAACGGTCATTTTCTAGTCGATTAAATTCAAACTGAATTGACCAAACAGGTTTAAATTCACCACGCTCTCATTTAGATTCCAAAAATTATGAAAATTGAAATCTAGCAATAATTTAATATTTCGGATCCAACAAAAGTGGTCTCGTCGAAAACGGAGATCGTTTGGAAAATCTCTATTTTTAAGGGCTATTTATTATATAAATTCCATAGCGACTATTCTCAATTTTCAACTGGTCATAACTTTTTATTCCCGCTATGAAATCCGGATTTTTCACATTCGTTGGAAAGATATTTTCAAACAGATTCAAATATTTTTGGGTTCACTAAAATCCTGTTTGTTTTGAATCCTGTACATTTATTTGAAATTTGAAATGGAAATTTCAAACAATCGCGCCATTTCCAATTCCTTTTATAATTAAAATAAATATTTATATTCTAACTTCGATTTAAATAAATATATACATTCTAGTTTATTCAAAATAAATTTCTAGTCTTTATTATTTAAAATAAATCATTTTAAATCTTTAAAATTCATTAAAATTGCCAAATAAAATTTTAAATTGGTTCTGATATCCCAGGTTGTTACAATCTCCCCCACTTAAAATCTTTTCATCCTCGAAAGGGAACGGAGCTAAAAATTGTTTAACTAACCAGCTCAACTTTCAGTTTGGCTTTCATTCTTCAACTTTTCAGTTTCTAAGAATTTTCAAATTCTTCAAAAATTTGGCTAACACCTTAAATTTTTGAAAAATTTCGCCATAACCTCCTTTATACGGGGAGGCAGTTAAAACCTCAACTAGCCACACAGGGCCCTCATCATCCAAAAAGAAAAAGAAAAAGCCAAGCGGCTCATAAAATCATCTAAATCCAATAAATTTGTAAACATGTACCTATTTGTTGGGCATACAATTTTATTCCTCTGCTTAGCTTCCCTGCTATGACCTGTTCACACATATTTATATGTACATGCATGCAATTTTTCCAAACAATTTGCAATTCAGTTCAAATTTGACTAAATTTAGCTTAATGGTTCAAAATTTTAATTAATCAAACCAATAATCAAACAACATAATCAGAAATCAGTTAGTTGATTAGCTTTTCATAGGCATAACTTTAATTATATATTCAGAAATCCACTCTGATGCCAAATCACAACAATAACCCTACCTAGTTTTGGTTCTCACACCAGTCAATTGGAAATATATAGCTATCCCACTTTCGAAGCTCGAACATACGTATTGATGATGAAGCTCCATCATCAAAATCATCCCCAGGTGACTAGAGTGTGATTCTGTATCTATCCAATATATTAAAACTTCGAATATACATTTGCAAGGCGTATTTGCAAAATCTTTATATACTTGATTGTCAAAATTCAATATAAAATAAATATTCAAATATGTATAAAATGGTTTAAATTTTCAAAACAATATTTGTTTTCATTTTTACTTTGAAACAACACTCTTCACACTTGTTCTAGGATACTACTGATCCAATCTCTAATAAGTCATTCTCCTAGGATATTACTAATCCAATCCCTAATGAATTTTTTCATTTGGTTCTAATATGCATTCTTGAGCTCTGTAAAACCAAAGCTCTGATACCAAACTATAACAGCCAGACGAAATCCGGTAGGATTTTCAACCATCCCTTCATCCCCTAAAGCAGCAGGTAATACCCACCATGGTTCACAACTGATCCCCCAGTCTGCCTTGTTTTACGGCCAACCTCTCGACTGATCAACCAACCCTAAGCAGGGGCATGTAGGAGTAAAAACCCTCTGTTCACCACCAAACCACATGGCGAGAACCCCCTATCATACTGCACCCTATTACCAGGCATGACAAACAAGGACTGGTGTGAGAACTAAGACAATTATTAAATCTTTACTTTAAAAACAAAATAAATCAAGGGACCACGCAGTATAACACGGAACAAGTTTACTCCCAAGAATACCAGTGCATAAAACAAACAGCGTAATGCTTTTTGAAAAAATGAAGCTATTATAAGACCCAGGTCCCATCACACAATGCAACGCAAGCTGGAGGATAGGGTTTACCCTTATAATAACCAAACATGCTTGGTACGTTTAGAACAAATCATTTGATACTATAATAAGTGGATAGTGTTAAAAAAACTTCAAATATAAATGTATCAATCATAGACGGCATGGGTACCATCTATCATGTCGCAAATACTTGGCTCTACATTCAAAACCGCAAAGTCACGTATTGGAAGTTGGATTTCCATCTGTGAACCAAGGCATGGGATCGTCCTTACCGCTTTGAGATAATCTAGCCCATATCTCAAGCAAGCACGTAGGCAAGCCTTGGATCGTCAGGGCCTGTCCACATGAAGTGGATTAAAATGACTAAACATTACGTTTCCCCACCCTATGGGGCGTAAATGAGCCAGACGACTCAATATCCACCGAATCCGTAGTAACCAATATATCTGAGGCACCTCATTATCCATCATCCACATAAGTAAAACGTCTGGGCTTGCAAAACCATGACACCACTCCTAGCTAGAAGGAAATGCATGCCCTCCCTGAGGTCCTCTCCCGTTTCTGGTTCACACCCGGGTGTGAGGCTCGTGAATTAATGTTATACACAGAGTAATGCTATATTAAATCCGTGCTTTGATCTTCAACCACAAGACTCTTCTTTTCAAAAGAAGCCTTGATCATTTGCATCTCAGCATGCCACACAGGCAATTCACGCCATGCGACTGATGTCTATCAATCACACAGAATGAAATCCGATGTCAGACACACATCCATTTACAAGTTCGTTCTAGGTCAGAACGAAACCGATGCACCTTATTCCTCGTCTCATATGTCCAATACAGGAGAGAGGTCCTCGCATATCCAGTCGATCTCCAAGTACGTCTGAACAATCACCACTTATTACCTCGTCTTGGGTGTACAGCCCAATTAAGACATCAGTAATCATCCAAATGATGTGAAGACCCCCGGTCTTCAACCACCGTCTTCATCGTTGACTTGTCGTCGATCCAGTTATTCAGAATGGGATAAACCCGGTCTTTTCAAATAACTCACATATATAATGAACAAGTGCTATAAAACACAACATATGCCTCATTCCAATCCAGAATATTCTTTTATTCAAATATTCTCATTTTTATGGAAATGTTCCCATTAATTTTATCAAAGATAAATTTTTTAAATTTATTCTTTAATCTTCCATTGGATATCAATTCAAACCAAATTAAGGTTTATCCAAACATGTCGAGATTAGTGATCCTCACCGAAGTAATCGTTTATTTTATCTCCCAATCCCAACCTATTCATCCTATGAAGTAAAACTGATAATACTTCATATCTAACACCACGGTGTTAAGTTTAGGCATTATTTTTCCCTTTGTTTCCGAAACAGAAAAAAGAGACTCTAACTTCCTAGCAGGACAGGGGAAAGAAGTACTATAGTTCCGGGTACTGGTCATGAAAGAGAAGAAATCAAATTAAAGATTTAACTATCGCTTGTAGCAAAACTGGTGATACTCCATTCTCGATCATTTCTTAAATTTGATAATTTATTTATCAGATTCACTTTTCAATCTAGTTAAAGATTCATTAAAACTACATTTAGTTTTAATCTCCAAAAATCATTACTTAATGATTATTCAAATTCAGGAAATAAATCCTGTCTTTACCTGGGTTAAAGAACTAATGTCATTTAAAACACAGATCACGATAAACCAAAAAACACATTTCATTAATTATGGAATCTTCACGGAAAATAGGTCAATACATATAATCGATAAAAACTTCCTTATCCGACTAATAACATAAATGGAATAATGACAAATCCTTTTAAATTCCATATATATTAGCAGTCTTCCTCCATAGAGATCCACTTCGATTATTACCAAATCGAATTCCATTCCATTCCAATTTATTTTATTAAATTGGAAAACTTTACTTTGGAAATTTTCCACTAAATCTTAGTTAAAATATTTATAAATTCCAAACCACATTTCACTGTAAATCGGGTTAAAGAACGAATGTCGTTAAAAAACAGTTCACAATAAACCCAATTCATATTCCATTTCATTCCAATTATTAAATATAACTGGAACTCTAATAATCTTAATTAAAAGATTCATTCTTTTCCCACGGGGTTTAAGAACAGTGTTATTTAAGACACCATTCGTGACAAACCCAAAATCCAATTCAACATTAAATACAAGGCTCTGAATATAAATTATATCGGCTTATATTCAGTATCAAATTATGAAATCAACAAATATCGTATTGCAAACAACGATATATATATATATCTTCCAAATTCCTCCACAATACCCATATAATCACGGAATCCAATATCGAAATATTCCGAAGATAATTTCGATTCAAATCCATTCCAATCCATATACTGGAAATTCTGGTTATTTATAAAACTATTTCAAATCCAATTTATTTATTTAAAAATATTGTATTATAATTCTAGTTCGTAACTAGTTCATTTTGATAAAAATATATTTTTTCTTTGCAAACATGGAATTTTTCATCCCAATTCTTTCCAAATTATTTATTATGATTTTACACAAATTATTAGCATTTTTATTTATTTTATCAAGGCCCGTACAGTCAATTTCCATAAACGGTCAATGAACTGCACTTATAGCGACCATTTACAAATTTGATTTGAACATATTTCCAAATCCAACCGTTAGATTTCAAATTTCTTATAACCGTTGGAAAGCACTTTACGATACAAACCCAACGTTTCTGGTTTTAGGAGAATCCGATGGTCGGATCTCCTGTAATGTCCATTCGAAGTCAATGGTTGAAATTCGTGAACTGCCGCAGCGCGGCGTGTTCTATTCAGGCCATTAAATATATATAATATATATTATATATATTTCATCGATTTCCAGTTAGAACGTCCTTTATAAATCGTTTTGAATTCGTTTTCAAAACGATTTCAACTTCATATTCAATTTTAAATCAAAATTGAATATTCCATATCATTAATATATAAATGATAGTATTTTCAAAACATTAGATTTTGAAATCAATTCCATTTCGATATTCATTATAAAAATGAATAAAATCGATATAAATATCGTTCACGTCAAAATGACGTTAATTTAATCAACACGGCTTTATATATTTAAATATTTTCGTGTCCATCCCAAATCAGACATCAAAATCATATTTTGATCCATTACGGAAATTTATTTTAAAATATTAGTTATTTTAAAATATTCATTATTCATTATTTTAAAATGTTTGTTAATTTAAAATATCCGTTCTTTCCGAATTGGAATCAGACACAGTCAATTACCATATAATTTTTTTTATATGGATTTCATGCACACATGTACACAACAATAATCAAACAAAGTCAACCCTCATCCACAGTGCATTACACAACTGCATAAGCGTTAAAGGTAAATAATTAACGCTTACAACAGTTTGTTAACCAATCGATTGACATACAACTAAACAATTGGGATTAGTGTATGTCAAGTATCAACCCAATACCCGTGTGGGGTTTCAATCAACAAACACTAATTATTATTTGTGCAGTTGGGCGATGTGTAAAATATATCGTCCCAATCAATATCAGTTAAATGTGTGTACATAAACAAATCGTTCGATTTGTAAATGAATATTTATTTTATTCATATACACATTAGAAATTATATTTTTAACTATAAAATATTTACTTCAACTCATGAATATTTTATGCTGTTCATTTATATAATAAAAGTGATGTTTTTATTATTCTAACATTTTTAAAAAAATTCGGTAGCATAATGGCGCGATAGTAGAACCAGAATAAGGTCTAGCCTTATCCCTCACCTAATAATGGCTCGCGCCATGTACAAACCAATTCTAATCAATTCATTTCAATTCCCAAACCAAATTCAAACAAATAAACCAAACAAACATGGTTTCAAACAAAGGTGTCGGGTGTCACTAAGCACCGTCTGCATCCAAGTATATATATTTAACTAGAAAATAAATTAAAATGAGAAGCTCTCACCTTTGGGATCCACTCCTCCATTCTCTATTTCTGAACAGTTTGGATTTGGATTTGATTCTAGTCGGTTCCATCGCAATCTGTTTCACACGATTTTTATATTAAAAAATCACATTTTTATTTCAACGCTATAAAAATTTCATTTTTCTTATGCTATCCATATAACAAAGAAATATTTTTATACTGATGTTTATATTATAAAAATCATATTTTTATTTCGCTAATTTCATAATAAAAATCATATTTTTAAACCGCTACTTTTAAAATAAAAATCATATTTTTATCTCGCCTTTCATATAATAAAAATCAAATTTTTAATGCTACTTCATATTGATAAAAATCATATTTTTATAACAACGCTAAATGGATAAAAATCACATTTTTATTTTGCTACTTCACATATAAAAATCACATTTTTATTAACCCAATTTTATAAATAAAAATCATATTCTCATTTCGCTTTCTAGATAATAAAAATTGTATTTTAATATCGATCTTCACGTTAGAAAAATCATATTTTTATAATTCAGTTTTACATACAAAAATCAAATCTTTTTATATATAAAAATCATATCTTTTTGTTATTAAAATCATGTTTTTCCTCGCTATACATATAAATAAAAATCATATTTTTATTCGCTATACATATAAATAAAAATCCTATTTTTATTTCACTAATCATAAAAAAACTGATGTTTTTATTTTTATAAAACTAATTACATCATATAAATAAAAATAAATAAATAAAAATTTTAAAAACAACTTATAGGAGGAGGGGTAGAAGACTTCCTGATCGAATTGGGGAGGGGGAAGGGTCGGACGTGGGCACCGGAGCTGCCGACAGTGGATGGGGTGGTAGTTCAGCTAGAGTTTGAAAGAGGGGATGCAGTTTTATGGGTTGGAGCTCTGAATGTGTAAGGAGAGAAAGGCGCGAAGGGGGGGGGGGATCGCCATTGGAGGCAGCGGCTTGGGGAGGCCGGGGTGGCGCGTCGTTCGCGGCGGCATCTGGTGGCGATGGCCTCCCTCGATTTGAAGAGCTCGTTTTTTTTTTTCTGTTATTCGTTTTTGAAAAGGAACGGGGGGTTTTGGGGAGAGAGAATTAGAAAGGGGGTATAATATATATATTATATTTTATAATTTAATAATATTTTAATTGATCAATTAGTTGTTTAACACCACGAACTCCAAACGAATCCCAACGACTACCGCCCCTAGCTAATTACCTCCATTCCGAACAAAATGAGATATGTTTCATAACCCAATTCGGCTGTTATGATCAGTTTCTGCTAAATTAAAATATGAATCATTATATTTTAAATTCAAACACACATTTTAATTTACTATGGCCACATACTGACTCCAAAAATTCCAGAAAAATAAATATAGCTATGTTTTGACGATACGGTTTTAACAAAACTAATTCCGTCAAATTTGGAGACTGTTTGAAAAACGGTCATTTTCCAATCGATTAAATTTAAACTGAATTGACCAAACACGTTTAAATTCACCACGCTCACATTTTGATTCCAAAAATTATGAAAATTGGAATCTAGCAATAATTTGACATTCTGGATCCAAAAAAAGTGGTCTCGTCGAAAACGGAGGTCATTTGCAAAATCTCTATTTTTAAGGGCTATTTATTATATAAAATTCCATAGTGACTATTCAGAATTTTAAACTGGACATAACTTTTTATTCCCGCTATGAATCTGGATTTTTCACATTCGTTGGAAAGATATTTTCAAATAGATTCAAATATTTCTAGTATCACAAAAATCCGGTTTATTTTGAATCCTGTACATTCAATTGAAATTTGAAATCAAAATTTCAAACTACCGCGCCATTTCCAATTCCTTTTATAATTAAAATAAATATTTATATTCTAACTTCGATTTAAATAAATATATACATTCTAATTTTATTCAAAATTAATTTTTGGTCTTTATTATTTAAAATAAATCATTTTAAATATTCGAAATTCATTAAAATTGCCAAAGTAAAAATTTTAAATTGGTTCTGATTTTCGGGGTTGTTACAAAATCATGCAAGGGTAAATTCAAGGGGACACAAACAATATCATTTATTTCCAAAATTATCACAAATCATCAAAGCCGAACCATTCGAACAAGGCAACTAATATCAAACAATCAAGTCAAGCCAATTTTATGGAAAATCAGAGAAGATTATAACATTATATTATCCTATATAATTACCATTATTATCACAGGCTATGCTAATTGAAAAACCCAAAAAGCAACAATTCACAGAGGAAACAAATTGAAATCAGAATTACTCACGTTTTTCGACCACGTTTCCAAAATCATCGACCAAGAACAAACATCACTCAAAGATCGTCAGAGGTTAATTTTTCCAGAGATTGAAGTTGGGATTCGAAGTAAAAAAGCATAACCCTAATTCCATTGATCGGCCGTCATTTTTATTTCCAAAGAGAAAGAGTAATTGGGCTAAATTATAGGAAAGGGGGTCAGCCTATATTATTTATGTAAAAGGGATTTTTATTTTTCCTTTTGTTTATTTAATTTTTTTACTTTTCTTTTTAAAATCGACCATCTGTTTTTTAGTGTCTGTAATAATTAGGGTTACTAGCTACGGGTTTGTAGCTTGGGGAAAATCTGGTTTAGGGGATAAAAATTAGTGTAGGTTTTTTTAGCATAGTATTATAATTACAACAGGTTTTGTGAGTGTACAAAACTATATAGGCGGTTAGCGAGGGGTTCATAAGTTTATAGTTTTTTGTATGCGGGTGTCTATTTAATACCTAGTAAAAACCTTGGCGAATGTAGCAGTAGGCAGGGTTTGCTAAAGCTAGGTAAAAAAATTGTGTCATTTACTTTCCGCACTTAATTACACCTCTACTATCTGTGCTGTGATAATTATTCTGTGATGTAATTTGTTTTAGTATCTCAAATTAATTTAATAAACCCTATTCACCCCCTTATAGGGTTAACCTAGATGCAGCAAGTGGTATCAGAGCTTGGTATTTTCATTAACTCAAGAGTAATGGTGTTCCCTAGTTGTTAGTATAGTGAGAGTCAGTCCAGTCATATTCTAACTATTTTTAATGGTATAGATTTCTTAATTTGGAAATCATAATTTGAATCATATTTAAAATTTGTTAATATTAAATGTTGGGATATTGTTGTCAATGGATATGATATGGTCGATAGAAATGACATTGGATTTTATTCTCGTGCTACTCATATTTTATATCCTTGTATTGATGATGACCAATATAACCATATCTCTCAATGTTTGTCTACACAGGAAATCTAGAATACTCTCAATACGAAGTATGGAAGAATTGACAACAGTAGCTCAAAACCACAGAAGATCAACGTAGATTCTGATCTAAGCTTAAATGGAGAAACAGGTGAAATTTCAAGTAGATCAGCAATGGAGACTCAACAGACAATGAGAATGAAAGTTTCTCATATGAAGATTTGGTTTATATTTGCGCTGATATAACTAAATTTGTTGATAAACTTAATCCAAAAAATAAATCTTTGAAATCTAAAAATCATGAGTTGACCAGCAAAATTAACTATTCGGAATCAAAACTTTCAATGTCATGAAATAAGAAAATTCTGGTTGTGAAAATTGTTTGAAATTGAAAACTGATATCGTTTATCTCAATAAACACATTCAAAGGTTTGAAGAGGAAATTCTGATTTTAAAAGATAACGAGATTGAGCTAAAAAGTACAAACATTTTTCTACAAAAGGAATTTGAAAATTTTAAGACTACTAAAAATTAAGAATATGAATTTGCTAAAAAACCAAACTTGTTCAAAACAGATTTGATCTTGAATGAGCTTGAAAGTGAAACTGACAAATTCAAGATTTTTGAAAAACGTGAATTTGAAGAACGGAAACATTTTGAATTTAAAATCTCCGAGTCCCAAGTCAAAATTAAATTACTTAAAAATGAGAATTTGGTTTTGATACAACATGAGGCTAAAAGAAAGATCACTAATAATCACAGTTCAGATTTAATAAAAGAAAACAATGATCTTAGCTCCAAAATTCAGCGATTAGAATCAACTTTGAATAAATTCTCTAATGGGGAAAAATTATTGAATATGTTGTTACAAAATCAAGTTTCTATTGGAAATAAATGTGGTACTGGCTTTGGGAAAATAAATGTTTTTGAAAACCAGAATTTAAATGGTTTTAAAAATCCTTTAACTGCTTTAAAAAGAATCGATTTGAAAATTTGGACTCTGATAATTTCAAAGGATTTTTAAATCATAAACAAGATTGAACTTGTTTGGTAACAAACCATTTAAATAATCTTGGATCTCAAATGGAAATAAAACGAGCTTGGTTAAATTCAAACAGATTTGGGTTCCTAAAGGTAGAAATGTAAATTCGAATGGATTATTGTACAAAAAAGTTTGGGTACCAAAATGTGTAAACTAAACTGTGAGTGGTAAAAAAAATTCTCTAGACCACTCGATCCCCTAAATTCTTAGGTACCAAAGATGGCTGAGGATCTGCTTTGCGAAAAAGAGATTGTTTCCAAATTGTTCCTTGTCATTATATCATTCCATGCTCCTTAGCCAAGATTTTTTAAGTTCGAGATTTCATTTTCCCACATCGATTCTCTAATCTCGTCTCTGTTAATATTCTCTGTTTTTATTCTCCTTTGTTTATTTCTCCTTCTACCCCTTTTTTCTTTTGGTTATTTCTGAATTTCAATTGTCATTGGCATACTATTTTTTATTTTATTTTGAGTTTCTTAACTTCCAAATTGCAAAATTCTTGGTTTTCTGGAAATTCACTTCATTTGAATAAAACTCTCATGTTTTAATCATTTCCAGATCTTGAATTTAAGCTTGTAAATATCTACAATTGTTTTGAAGTTTATTTTTTATTTCTGAATTCCAAATTGTGCTGAAGCATTCTTGTTATATCTTGAACACTGTTAATTTGAATTATAAAATTTTGAAGATTTGAAAAATTAATGGAATTTCACACACTTATGTTGTTTCGAATTTATTCTAATTCATTTTGGAAAGACTTGAAATTTATACTTAGTACAACACGCTGCTAATTTTCAGTCGTGATAGTTTCATTGATTTTTGGATTGGCTTGATTATTTCTAAATTGATTTTTTTACTTGAATCATTGTGTTACATCTTTAAATTCATCATTATTCATGATCAATTTGGTTGGACATTTACTTGTTTGAAATCATCTGAAATTTCTGATATTTTGAATCTCACACGCCTCTTTGATTTGAAATTGATAACCTTGTGTGATTGATTCTTTGTATCTCAAAATTTACATCTATTCAAGTGATTTCAAATAAATTATTTTTAATTTTGGATCATGAATATCTCTCAAGCTTGGTGTAAATATTCTGAAAATTTCTCTTGTACTTGTCAGAAATAATTGTGAAAAATTCTTTGAAAAATTGGTCTTGAAACTCACTATTTTTTCATAATCATTTGGCTTTAATATTTAATTTTTTGAAATCATTTGGAATTATTGATTTCTTAAATCTCACACATATATAGGATTTGAGATTTATAATCTGGTGTGATCGATTCATTGAATCTTGAGATTTTCATATCCCCTCAAATGATTTCAAATAAATTGTATTTTGGATCATGAATCATCTTTTATGACTGTCAGAAATAGCTGTGAAAAATTCTCTTGACAAGTATGCTTAGAAATTGGTTATTGTGTTGCTCTGATAAAAGGAATTAATTTGGAAATGTTTTTAGATAACTGCTTGTTTTTTGTATCATTTGCTGCTCTGATAAAAGGTTCAATTTTTTTTTGTGTGACTTAACTACTTTGAATTGAAAATCTTTTTGGCATAGATTCTTGTGCTACATCCTGAAATCCATTTTGAAACCTTGATCATTTACTTGAATATTGTGTTGTTTGAAATCATTTGAATATGTTTAATATCTTGAATCTCATACTTTTCTTGGATTAGAATTTAAAAATCTTGTGTGATTGATTCATGAATTTTGAAGTTTACACTTCTCTTTTGGTGATTTCAAATAAACCCTTTCTTTAAATCTTGGATCATGATTTTCCTTTTTGGACTTGTTGAAAATTTTCTAAAAACTTTCTTTTGAAACTACTTCTGAATTTATCTTGCTACTCTCATTGATGGAACTGAATTGTTTGACTTAATTGCAAGGGCTTTGTGATTGGATACTGTGTCCGAGATACCCTTGCTAACCACCAGTGTCATATTAAAATTCTTGTTAATGGAGAAAACAAGTGGTGTCAGAAGTGTATTATATTTTTCTCACTCATCTGTTTTGAATTTTTTTATTCTAATCTTCATCTGGTATACATCTTTTTAAATTCCTCCTGACTTGTTTAAATCTTTATGATTCCCTCTTGTTATTGTTTTTTTTCAATTTTAAAATCATTTATTGATTATTTATTCAGAAATTGAAATCAATAACCAAAATGAAATGTATTTAGAACTCATTAAAATTACTATAAAATTACTGAAATTGTGATGAGTTGTGACTATAGTATATTTCACAACAAGAGGAAAATTTATTTAAATTTTTCATGATGATTGAACAATTGTTATAATATCTTTGAATTGATGGTTATTTCATGAACATCTTCTTATATTCTATCATCATTCTGCCATCCATCATGACTTTGTATTAATGTGGAGAGTTTAATATTTCTAAAATCATCTTGAATTAACGATGGAAATATGTGTGATGAAATTGTGATTATGTCATATCTCAGAATTAGTGATAATTGAAAATTTTCAAGAATCCCAGTACAGTTGAGCATATTTCATAATATAATTAATCTAGAAATTTATTTCACAACCATTTTTGTACCTACCACATTTCTATCATCCATATTGGTTTTATATACCGAGGAGTTTTTCTTTCTTTTGAAACAGAAAATTATAAAAATATAATATTCATAAGTGTTTCTCCAACCTCATTTAGAAATCCAAGCTCTAGTTATGCATGGTTATGAGATTACCTATTTTTATGCTGCAACTGGCCTTATTCAAAAATCCAAGATCTGGTTATGCGTAGTCAGTGTGCTCTTAAATAAAAAGAAAACGAAAAAAGAATAATTTGCTAGGTATTTTTTTATGAAATTCTCTTTGGTATTTGAAAACCAGCCTATCAATCCATTTTCTAATTTGTGAAATGTGTTAATATTTTGTCATGTATTATGATTTGTTGATTGATAACTATTGGGATTTGAGATTATTTGATTGCGTCACTTAAATTGAATATATAA